>LPNX010666751.1:205585-514697 GCA_001517045.1 Pseudotsuga menziesii
AGTGTCATCAAATCGACGAGGTCTCACAATCAAACAAATACAACATATAATAGTAGTTCAGGTAGAAATGTCAAAATGGGGTGTTACATCAAAACACCAAACCCCCAAACTACGCTCTTCATCTTAGAAAACCTTGACTCGACCAGCACCCATGGGAAAATTTTGCCATCCCATAAAATAGAGTAACAGCACAAAAAAATGGTGGGAAAACCCTACCGACAATCGAAAGCAAAAACGCTAAGCATCAGGTAGATAATCCACTTTGGCGGGCAGAAGTACTATAGCATTGGATGATCAGCACTGAGGATCCGCAACAGCGGAAGACCATCAGATTATGGGTTTCGCGACAAGAATAATTTCAGTGATCGGAGGCTTTAAGCACTATGCGTCGGACGATTAGTCCTCAACCTTTCCGCAATTTCGACTCTCCCAAATGCTAAAAACCCCCGATAGTTAAGCATCGGAGATTGGAACCACTAAAGCATCGGCCGGATAGTTCCCTGCATAGTCACAACGGCGGGAGACAGATTGACTAAAAGTTTCACAGTCAACATAAAACATAGGCGGTCAAAAGCTTCGGGGACTATGTATCGACGACCAAAGGCTCAATGCTACCGCCGTATCGGCAACGCAATGGACTAGTTCCCCGATCAATAGTCAAAAACTATTCCAATTACGAAAATAAAGCATCGCAAAGTAAAAAGTTGGTCAATAAAACCAAGGCATCGACGAAAAAATAGAACTTACCATCAAGACGTTTATTAATTATCTTCCACAACGGTGGCTGTGTAGAGAACTATGACCCCAATTCACTGTTCAACTGACCTCCAAAAAACCAAATCAAAAAAAAGTTGAGTTCCAAAAAACTTTCGGGTGGCCAGCGATAGAAAAAAATTGTTTCACCTCCGAAACAGCGGCGGCAAAGAGAACTAAAGTTTCGATTCAAACATAAATAGACTTTCGATAGCAATGAAGGAAATCATTCAGATAAAAGGACATCATTTTCAAATCAACTTTAAACTCCACAGTCCAACGCATTGGAAGACAATAGCAGTTTTCCGAAAAGCATGAAAACAGTTGACCTCACTTCAACTTCAAACAATCCCAATTTGTAGCAGAACAAAAACAGAGTTCAGCAATCCAAACAATCCCAAGCAAAATGAAATTAAAAGGAGGGTCCAAATTTTTTTAAAATTTGGGAAATAGTTGCAGTTGCAACAATATGCTATGAAATATTCTCTATCAACATTGGATTGGTCACCTTTTAGGTTGTAAGCAAGGTAGAATATATGCTATGAAATATTCTATGTCAACATTGGATTGGTCACCTTTTAGGTTGCAAGCAAGGGGCATATAATAGGATGCATAAAAAAAAATTAAGGTTATAATAGGCCAAAAATGAATTATCAAACTTCATATAAAGACATCTAGTAAGAATACAATTTCAGAGTTACTCTTCTCTAAATTACCTAAATTAAAATCTACACAAAAGATATGTAATAATAGGTAACCCTCTAAACAGGGACTAATAAATGGGAAAATATGTGACCTTTTCTCATTTAATATATATTTTTAATCAAGCATCCCTGCGAAATATTATGCATTGCAATGGTATATTGTTCAACCATTTGTATGCTCTCATTTTCTGAAAACTTCAATTTTAATATAATGCAACATGATTCATAGCTACACTCTTCACATGTTTCACAACTGATCATTCATGAAGGGCTATGGTGAACCTTAATTCCAGGGACAACTAAAAACATACCAACTTTCACAAGGTATTGTTTTCTTCATGCATATGAGCTCTAAACGTAACTGTCCTTTTAAACTTAGATTTAAATTATGTATTAGATCCTGGATTTTGTTTTTTCACAAATGATATGTTCTAATTTTAAGTTGGGATATATTATGATTTTATTTGAATGTTTGCATGCATTTATTTATGAAACCAACTTTGTCAACCCAGTTATTTTATTGTAGTGTTTGGACTGAATCACTTAATTTCCCATGTCTAGAATGGCAAAAAACATTCTTAAAACAAGCTATATTACTAGAATTCAATTTATCTGATAGAGAGAATTATTAGAATTGGAAACCAAATTAAATTTTTGTAGTTTTTACCTTTCCAAACATAGAAAATAATAGATTTCAAATAACCCTTTCAAAATGAGTTAGATATCAGACTATGGCCATAGTTTGCATGGAAAGTATGAAACTTGGACATATACTTGGATCATTATACTTATGACTCTGGTTTATAGAGAATTAATCAGTCAATGCATACCATATTTCCTAGCCTTGGCTAGTATTCCCGAGTTTGTTGAGTATCACAATTCTAGAATAAATACTCGTCATACTTATTAGTACTTCTTCATGTATTGAAATGATTTTTTGTGTTTCCTTATACCATTGACTACGCCAAGTCGCCTTCTTTGTAATAAGAGTGGGGAGTTTTAGCAAATCGAGACAGTTTGTAGAAGATATCGAGAAGCAGTGGCTAAGGACTAAACTAACAAAGAGAAGCAGTGGCTAAGTTTCAAGCAATAAAAGCATGAAAAAGGTCTATGGCTTCCCAGTTCTGCTTCCTTGGGAAAACTATAAAGGGTATTGTTGTGAATAGGTTTGGAACAATTAACAAGAATTTCCCCTCAATCATCGATATCTTTTCAGAATGATATAAACATGAATCCAACAGTTGTCTAAGAGATCAACATGTAGATCACAATTTTTTTCTGAACATTTAATCATTCCATGGTTCAGAACCTCTACAACAATTTTTTTTTAATGAAAAAACTGATTTTGTTATAAAATTGTAATGAGTCATTTCTCAGGAGGAAATGCCTCTGGGTTGAGGATTTTTTGATAGCTCAAGCCAGAATAATAGTATTGCAGAGTGTGTTTTATATTTTGATATTTATTTTATTAGAATGAAGGTAGTCGTAGGTAAGGGTTAAAACAATTATGTTGAGCTAATGGCTCAGGGTTAAAACAATTATGTTGAGCTAGTTTCTAAGGGTTAAAACAATTATGCTTCAAAGGGGCCTTGGATGTTTCTACAGCCTGAAAAAATACCACATGGAAGACAAGAAAATTTCTATAGAATCCTATCTCTCACATAGAATTTTGGTGTCAATGAAGACTTTCAAAAGTGATTCTTGGTCATTTAGGCATCCTGTGAGTGAGAGAAGGGAACTTGGAGCTATGGTATTGAACTATTTCTCAAGGCCTTTTTCCTTCCACTTTCCTAGGAGGACAAGCATAAAGGAAGCATGAGATGAAGAAAGAGGGTTTTGACAGAGGAGAAGCAAGAGGAGGTTGGACTGGAAGTTCAATAGAGGAAAGAAACAATGGACTAACCCACAGGTTGGGTTGTTGTTGTACTACACAGTTTATAGAGAGCAGAGAGAATGACAAGACAGAGGTTGAAGTATTGATTTGTGGAAGATGGTACTATTTGTATTTCCCTTAATTTTGTCATCCAAAAAGCCTTGTGACTATTAAAGAACCATTAATAGATAGAGAAAGATAGCCATTTCAATGAGCTAGAGTTTTCCCAAATCAATTTTCTCCATGATATCTCTTTTGTTATATGTGTATGTATAATTGAGTATTCCCCTTTTGGTCTGCTAGTCTATATGGATCACAAGGAATGATCTTATTTTTTAGAAAAAAAAGGCCCATCCTATTGCAGCTCTCTACATATATAAATGTGCTATGGAGATCAATCTCAAAAATCCAGAGGAGAAAAGAGTAAATCAGCCACCAATTTTTTATCGCATGCAACAATACAGTTTTGTGATGGTGCCTCACAAGGGAACCTCGATCCATCTGGATCAGGAGGTTTCATCTTTTCACAAAATCAAAAAATCACTTTTAAAAGGGGTGGAAGAATTAACACAAACAATTACACAGAATTGTTGAGCATAATTACAGTCTTGTTGGTGGCTGCAAACAAAGACATTAAACATTAAAGTACTAAATATCCTCTCATACTCCAAGCGGTGTATCGACTGGATTACAAGAAACAGTACATGCACAAACATTTTTTATCGCATATGCTCAGTAGGATATGGATTCTCATGGGACACCTCAACAGTTGCACTTATCAGCACAATTACAGGGAATACAACAAGGAGGCAGATTTGCTAGAAAAACAAGCATGTGGACTTTAGGATGGAGAAATAATTTTGCAGACCAATCAAGCCTCATATCTACTAGAGAGATCTCAGACAGGTAATAATTTCATGTGGATATCCTCTCTGTCTTGCTGCTGATGGATATAAATGTACTAGTAAGAGACTGAAGGTCTCTTTTTTAAAAAGCTCAGAAAGATACAAGAAGTGTGAGAACACTCCCCAACATGAAAACAGTTTTGAACTGAACTAGTTCAGTTACTTGTTTTATGATATGTTTTCTTAATGATGGATGAAAGACACTGTTATATACAGTTTTATAGTACAAGTTTGTAAGGGTGAGAACACTCCCCATTTTTACAATTTATTTTCTTTTCTTTTCTGAATCATGAACAGAGTCAATTTATGGTTTTTCTAATTTCACTGGTCAAGCTCAAAGGCTTATAAATTTTAACCAATGAGGAGATGGATCCAGTATGGGGGTGTCCCTTTGTATGGAAAAGGTGGCCCTCTACCAGTACTTGGTAGAAGGAGGTTTCCTATTGGTATAGTGTGAGCTATCTCAAGATCTCATATGAGAATTTAATTAGTAATAGAAACCTTCATTTGTAGGCTAAGTAACTGTTACAGGACACTATCCTAGGCTTTCATGTTTCTTATGGGACATGTGGAAATACAGTAAATGCAATTTTCGAGTGTCGAACAAGAATGGGACACATGTCCAGGATATGACACTTAGACTATGAGTACACTAACATATCGGACATGCAAGCTGCCAAAAATTACATAAGGTTGCACAGAAGGTGAAATAAAAAAAACATTTGGCCTCATTTTTTCCCCTCTAATTCAGAAAAATCTTCAGAAAACGTAGATAAGGAGAACCTCAATATTTCAAGTGCTTAGTGCATCTAAATTCTTCCATTATTTGCTTGATGCAAATCCCAAGGCATTTATTCTTATTTCTTGAGCACTACACTAAATACAGTCTCTTCATGTATATTGAGAGCACTAATCCCAACGCCAGAAATATATCAAGAGTTGGATCTACTTTTATTGTAAACCCTAGATGGCATTCGTGCGCTATATAAGTGGGATCAGGGTAAGGTTAAAGTAGTCATTTTTCTTACTTCAGTTCAGAGTGAAGAAGGTTTTGTCTACAACATTATTATTCTAATTTTTGCCATCATAAATAGTGATGTGATTTGGGACAGACCTTTGAGAATTATGTTATATATTTTCTGCAATGTGTTTTAGTTTCTAGCATTTGTAGAAAGCAGTATGTGTTTTAGTTTCTAGCATTCAAAGAAAGCAATTTTTATAGGTTGTAAAGTTTAAAGTAACCTATACTTTTAGGATATTTTTTGAATACATAATCTGTTACCATGGTCTAGAAAATTTGACATGGTATCAAAGTGGTGTATATGATATCTTTTAGATTCTGTGTATGTAGCAACTATCTGTCTAGAATAGAGAGCTGTCAAAATATTTTAGAGGGCATTAATACTAAGTAGCTTCAGAGGTTGAAGAGGATATATACCAAGAATTGGCATGTATGGACCTGATAAGGTTTGAGAGGGAGGTGATTCCCAATATCTTCAAGTGATTTGAATATTGAGTTTGATAGGAGATATGTTATTCTGCACTATTGAGAAAAAGGATTGGTTGGTCTGACTTAGTCCTGATTAAGTATTACCTGAATTCAAATAGATGGTCCCCAATCAACCCAGCCAGTAAGGTCCCAATAACGTATTATTCATATGTGTTGCAGTCTTGGTGAATCCCAACTTTAATAAGTACCCATCAATGAAGGAAACCTCTCAACCAAAGGGGTAGGAAGGGGGTCACTCAATCGAAGGTCCACCATCGTTTTTAAACACTCTACCAAAGGGATTAGGACATCTATTATCACATCCATTATTATACCTAACGACTCTCAACACCTTACACTTTTACTGAGAAGTATCTGAACTCTGAAGGGAAACATCTAGTCTCCGGGTTAAGTTGCAGATCTGATTTTTTTTTTGTGTTTACTGATTTGTTTGCTAAGTTTTCTATTAGAGGGTTAGCATGATTTACAACTATACCAAGTATATTGAGTTATAGTTTTCAATACTTTGTTTCTACGTGGTAATGACAACAAACACCAACAATTCCATCAAGTAACCTATTGAATTTGTGCTAATAGTAGCATTATTTCCTGAAGCATTTAGTCTCAAATGGGATTTACACCAAAGCTATGCAAGGAAAGCTACCAACTTTACCTCCTTCCAATCAAATTAAGACCCTAGGGGAAGTAAGTGTGTTGTAGCTACTCAGTTGGAAAACATAGGCCTAACATTTTGTGTGAAATATACCATTTGATTCATAGAGGATATAAAGACCTAGAAATATCTGTTATCCAAAAGAAATAGACATGGTTATGAGAATCAATAATAAGTGTTCAAATTTCCAAATGTTGGTTTGTACAGACAGTCATTGTAGCAGTAATAAGTTTGAGAAATGTAGTAGTAGTAGTAGTCACATCATGAATCCTTAAACAACCAAATTCTCATAGTTTTTTCTACCAGTAGTGAAAGAGATCATGTATATGGGTCGAGAAATGTCCATGATATGTTAGATAAGGAAAAATTCTTGAATATAGGCTATAATATCTCAGTTAGAATACAAGTGTTTGTACAAGCATCATAAGAGGGTACTTGTCAGGTTAGAACACAGTGCGAATTCGACCATGAAAGGATCTCTTGTTTCTAAAGGAGCCTTTGCAATCTTATATGGGCGCCATATAAAGTATTATATTAGAAAGGATGAGGTGTCAATTGGAAGGGAATAATAGGAGAACATCATTGATATTGATCTAGGCAAGGAAATTTGTGCTAATAAAGTATCTCATAACTCGTTGGCAGGTTATGATAAGGATGAAGGAAGGTGGAGTATTTATCTAGAGAACCACAAAAATCATCCCATTGTTGTAAAGAGCTGTGTCATTGCAAGTGGGAAACATATTCATATGGGTTCCAATCAATTGATAGAGATTGATGGTATGAGATTTATTTGCGAGATGGATAAGAGGCTCACAAAGAAACAAGTTGAACCAATACTCCATGCCAAATTTCTTGGTTAACATGTGGGTAGATAATGGTCAGGATTATCAAGTAATGCATTATTCAAATAATTTGTTTTCCACATCATTGTTTGGTTCCTTGCTTAACCAATAATAATATGCAATTCCAAATCTTTTTGTTGGCATTTTGGAAGTAGTAATCCTTGTTTCATTGCTGAATTGAACCATTCAAATGTTGTTTAACATTCTTACAAGTGATTGAGCTCACTGTAAAATTGAAATCCCAAGGGTAGTGTTTGACATCAAAATTGTATTGTATATGCTTAAAGTGAGAACAAAGAATCATTGAATGTTGTGAATGCCCTGGTGGACTTGAGTCCCTCTCCTACACTTTTTTTGTAAATGGAATACCCTGGGGAGACAATATTTGTGTTAGAAATACATGCATTTACCTTAGTGATAGTAATACTATAGGATGCAATTTTAGTGACTCGTAAGTGGATAGGATAGGGTCCCATCTATCATTATATTTCTTCTCAAACCGCTTCTCCATGGAAATGATTTACTAAAGTCTAGGGGAAACCATGTTTTCTCCTCCAACACTGGAAACCCACAAAAACCCTATGTGTGCCCTATGCTCCCTCAGCGAAAACCATTTGCATATGGAAAAGGTTTGCAATAAAAAATCCCCCAACATATTGGGGTATTTATATAATAAGTAATATAAGGCCTTATACCCTTAATATAACCTCAATATATTGTTTTGAAACTTTTTAATTTTTTAACCCCCAATATGAACAAATGTGTTATAATATTGGTTCATCAACGATGCCCCAGTGAATTGAAAGCCTATGTATAATAGGTACGCAACCACCATAGTTATCCCACCAGGTATCTACAATGAATTAAAAAACATAAGAAAAGACAATAAAATTTAAAACAAAGATTTAGAAAGAGAAAATAAAAATTTGAAACTTGAGACTTGAAACAACATGAAGCTTATTTGGCATTAGGTTGGTCTATCATTTATTGCTATGTCAAACCCAAATAATACCATGGCTCTCTTATACAATTCCAACTCTTGGGAAATTTATGTACACTCAGTTGTACCACGCACCATCCTCTTGACACACTCATAGAATCCGGACATAACCTCTCCATCAAATCTAAAACCATAGGAGTAAACAAACACAGAGTTGAGGTATAAATATACAACATGAATGGGGCGATAAACTGTGTGGTTCCATCGTGCATCAATCACCCCCCATATCATTTATTATCTCTCTTGCCCCTGATCTCCCTTGTCCTCATAATAGGCACGGATGGATTCTTTGGCCTTATCCATGGCCTCATATAGGTAGCCCATTGCAGGCTTCTCTCCATTAACCAAGTGGATAACCTTTACGAAAGGTTCAGTGATGGTACACACCTCCTTCACCACATCCAAAAATATCTCTTCATATGTAACTAGCTTGAATGTGCCTTTCCCCTCTGGTCTAGTGTTAAATAATAAAGCACGCTACTCAAGTGAAAGGAACGCCGCCTGCAAGTCCCACATAGAAATCAAGAGAGACTGAAGAGAAATAAAGCTAGTGGTGAAGTGTGTGATGGCAGGACACACCAACTCTTTGTCGCCTATAAAATTTATAATCAAGCTAAGCATCGATGCATGGTTGTATATGGATTTTGTGATGCTCTGCGTTGAATCAATGGTATCCTTGATCCAATCAATATTGTTTAAATCCTTTAAAAACAAATCAAGGAAATGGACGGCATAAGGAATCCAGAACAATGTACAATACCCAACCATAAGAATCCTACCAACAACCACATAGTTCACAGTTTTTTCCATTATGAATTGGACAACATGTTGTGGACCAATATCATATATGAACTCATTCAACAAGACACATAGTAAAGTCGCATCTTTGATATGTGTTGATGCAGCCACAGATTTCATAAACATAGTCCCCCTGGGACAATGAACCAAGAATTTGAAAAGGGTACTACCCTTCATATCGATCCAACCATCTAACATCACAATGCATCCTATTAACTCCCATGATTTTTGAAGATCCTCCAACCTATGAGTGCAATCAGCCTTTTCACCCTGGAGGATGGGCCCTCTCAACTCCTCATAAGTGGGGGGCTTAAAACCTGGTCCAACAATAGCATTTGCCTTAAACATGGACACATAAAATGGGTTCTTAGCAAATTTGAATGGAATAGCACTCCATAGCAAGTATTGGCCCACAAGTTTCTTTGCTTCTGATTTCTCCTTTACTTTCACCAGGGGCTTTAGAGAAGGTTGGGCACCATGTGTGCATCTTGACACAAAGAAAGGTGATGTTTCCAAAGGAGAAGGCATTGTGGATTGTTGTGTGGAGTAGGTATTGGTATCTGAACTAGTCCCACTAGCCCCCACTCCCCTTATGTACCCATATCTTGAAGCAATTTGATTTCTCACAACCTCCTTATATTTTTTATTTAGCTCAGTTCCCTCAATTGCTTGTGTGACCTTAACAATGAGTTCTAGGGTTATTTGGTTGCAAAGACCAACATCCTGATCTGTTATTTGTGCAAGGTGGTATTTCAACCTGCTTGTCCAACCTGTCATTTTCTTCCCAGTTAGATTGCAAGTGAGACTCTACCAATTGAGTGGGTCAACATGTGTGCCCCACTCCCAAAATGGATCCAAAGCCTTCGGAATTTTGTATATGGAAAAATAAAAAATAAAGAATAAATAAAATAAAATAAAAAAATTGAACCTAAGGCAAGAAAAAAAATAACATATGTTATTGATGGAAAGGTAAAAACAACAAGAAATCAAAAATACATTGAGCATTCAAACTTTGATTTGATGAGGAAAAATAAATGGAATTTTTTGTGAGGATTTCTAAAGACCTACGGCAAGAAAAAATGAAAAAAAACGGTTTTTTTACATGCATAACTGTTGCAAATAACATAACAGGTGCAAAAAAAATATTTAAGAGCCTTTAAAAATCAATTATGAAGATGAAGAAGCCATTTCCAATGCAAACCAACAAGAATCCCTCTTGGAAAAGTAAGAAATTATGGGTAAATTTTTTTACCTGCCTTCAGCTGTGATAACTATGGAAAAATCTCCAAATGGAAAGGTCCAATATTCAAAACCAATCCTTGATTGCAAATGAAATGAAGTGGAAAATAATCCTTTGGTAGAGGTGAAGTGATCCTAGTCTCCTTGGCTCTCCTCTCGTTCATTGTGGTATGCAAATGATGCCAAAAACGGTCAAAAAATGAACCTTTTTTTCACAAGAACGGTTGAAGGGATTTTATAAAAAAATGAATAAATGATTACATCAATCTAAGCTTAGACTGTTCCCAAAGGAGAACCATATATGTAACTCCTTGTTCATCCTTTACCAGCCTATACTTCTCGTGATATTTCCCTCATCTATGGAGACTGTATCTCCTGACAAACTACCCAAGTAAAAAAACACAAAAGCAAAACATTACCAAAAAGAAATTGGAGTCACTTTTAAGGTATCCAGTTTCTCTTGTAGACCTTTTGATTGCAAACTAAGACGCCACAGTCTAAATCGACACCCTTATTATGCATTATGTTCGCTTGATGATTATTTTCTCTCAACGGATGAAAGAAATTAATAGCTTTGTATTCATTAATCATGCATTTTAAGATGTGATGTGTCTTGGTTGCTGGGTTCTCACGATTATTTTCCATATTCCTTGCTTCCCTTACGACCATCATCGAGTCACCAAAAACCACCATTTCCTCTATGCCGACATTTTTTGCAAGCTCCAGACCTTTAATGAGCGCTATCCATTCAGCACCATTATTGGTCTTCTTGCCAATTCCCCAAGAGTACTCATTCATCTTGTTTCCTTTAGAGTCAAAAAGAACTTCGCCTGCACCTGCCAACCTGGGGTTGCCTTTTGAGGCTCCATCAAAGAATAAAGACTTGAAGCCAAGTTTCTTCCACCAAATATTGAATTCTTCCGAACTCATTCTCGATTGCCAATTCTGAGGTTTAAAAAAATGTTGGGGATGAATCCAGGGAGTGGAGAATGGGGTCACCAGAAAATTGGAAACCCGAACTCTTTCTGTTGTTGTCAGTGGTTGATTATTGATGTAAGCCATTCTCCTCATGGTTAAAGCCTCCACCCAAAGTGCCTTTATCGATGCTAAAACTTTGCCCGGACTGTTTTTTTATCCTTGAAAAATTATTTATTTCTTGTTGTCCATAGCTTCCATCAAATGAATTTTGGAAGAGCTTCCCATGCTCTTGAAAAGTCAGGTTTTTTAAAGAATGATCCCTGATAGTAGTCTTTATAGCATGTAGTTTTTTAAAGAATGATCCCTGAACACCCTCTGCCAAACCTCCTACAAAAATTTACATTCAATGAAAAGGTGTTCCAAGGATTCTTCTGAACTTTACACAGGATACATCGCATGGGACCATCAACGCCTCTCTTCCTCATGTTCTTTGCAGTCAACATTTTGCGATGGCCCAAAAAAAAATGAACCTTTGGCAACCCGTCTTTGCACCAGACTTTGGACCATTTCTTGTCAACACCAGTGTTGTTTTGGTGGTCGGATGTTATTATGTAACCTTATTTTACCTCGTATGCACCAGTCTTACCCCAGCTTCTTCCATTCGCTAAACTATGGTGAACAGGAGCTGACCCGTGGAGAAATCAGAGGAACACATTGTAATCTGGTTGC
This sequence comes from Pseudotsuga menziesii, assembly GCA_001517045.1. NCBI lineage: Eukaryota > Viridiplantae > Streptophyta > Pinopsida > Pinales > Pinaceae > Pseudotsuga > Pseudotsuga menziesii. The sequence continues at coordinate 217,509 of LPNX010666751.1, forward strand.
AAGCTAACCAAGACCTCCAGATCATCCCAATTATCCCATCTTCCACAGTTCATCCATATAGAGAGATCATACAACGTGCAGATGTTTGCACAATCCATCCATTTCTTGAGCTCTGCTAATTCTTGTTGGAAGATGGATTGGAAATTAGGTCCTATATTATCTTCCCAAACCCTTATCCTCTTTTTGTTTCCTCGAGTCCATAATAGTCGATCTTGGAGGATGTATGCAGCTTTCTTGCATAGCTCCCAAATAGGCTTTCCTTTCAGTCCTAATCAATAGTTTCCACACATCTTCTATCCCCATTCATATACTTTTTTTGCAGAATCTCTTTCCACCATGCTCTTTTGCCAGAAACAGTGCTCCAAAGAATTTTGGCTCCCAAAGCCAGATTCATTTTAAGAGGATCTCTTATTCCAACACCTCCACAATTTTTTGCCATGCAAACCGTGCTCCAATTCACTAGATGAAATTTTTTTTGACTACTTGATTTGCCTCCTTGCCATAGAAATCTTCTGATTTCTTTGGTAACATCTTTCAGAGTTTTCTTGGGAGCTAGCGAGATGGAGCATGCATAGATGGGATAAACAACAAGAATGGAGTTGATGAGAACTAGCTTTCCAGCAAGGTTGAGCCATCTTGTCCCCCAAGAAGAGATTTTGCTTTTTGTCTTGTCAACCAGTCCTTGCCAATCGACAGCTCTTTTCTTTCCTTTAAATATTGGGATCCCGAGGTAATTGAAGGATTCCATGCTACATTGCCTTCGAATATGAGGGTCCTTCCTATCCTTGCCATGGTACCTAGAGGGCAATTCCATCCGTAGACTTTTGACTTCTCAGAGTTCACTTTTCCATTAGATGCTTTTATAAAGGTAGAAAAGACACCATTGAATCTATCTGCAATGATTAGAAACGCACCTCCGAGCAAGATGGTGTCATCTGCAAACTGTGCATGGTTGAAAGCTTTGACTCCTCTAGCTACCTTCAAACCTTTTAATTCATTGTATTCTTGCAACTGTTGAAGTTTCCTACTCATTGATTCAACCACCAAAAGGTAGAGGAAGGGAGACATGGGGAAACCTTGCCGCATACCCCTTGTTGCTTGGAAAAACTTGGTAGGTATGCCAATTACTAATGGAGCAATCCATGGCCTACTTATACAAGCTTTGACCCATCTGACAAATCTTTTAGAGAACCCGAATTTGGATATGATTTCAAAGAGATATAGATGGTTCACTCTATCAAATGCATTTGCCATGTCCAGTTTAATAGCCATGCCCTGTTGCTTCCTCTCCATGCTGGAGTGAATAGCTTCCTGTACTATAATTATATTATCAAGTATCTGGCACCCAAATACAAAATCTCCTTGCGATCCTGAGATGAGATGACCCATGATGTTTTTCATTCTGTTTACCAATATTTTTTAGAGGATCTTGTACGAGGTGTTGCATAATGAAATTGGCATGAAACTATCCAGATAGATAGGACTTTTTTCCTTTGGAATTAAGGACAAGAATAATGAGTTGGTGGCCCCACCGATCTTGTCTTTCTTCTTGGTCCAATTTAACATTCTTTTTAAATCTTCTTTTATGATATCCCACACTACTTTATAGAAATTTATGGTAAAGCTGCTGGTCCAGGCGCTTTGTCAGCTTGTAGAGACCATATTTCATTTTTAATCTCAAAATCCATAATAGGTTTTTCTAGCTCTTTGTTCTCTTCATCATTGATGAGCGTTGGTATTCCAAAAAGGAGATATGATTGTGCATCCAGGTCAGCCTCTTCGCTATCATAGTAGAGCTCTCGAAAATGGTTAAAGGCATGGACTTTTATTTCGTCCTACCCTGCGATCTTGTTTCCGTCTTTGTCATTTAATTCTTTAATGGCATTGAAGCTTGTCGAACCTTTGCTTGTTTATGAAAATATTCTGTATTGTTGTCTCCTCCTTTTAGCCATAGCATCCTAGACTTTAGTCTCCATTCCTCTTCCTCCTGCCTTGCGTCATTTATAATTTTAATATTCAGCTCCTTTTCCTGGCTCAGCAGGGTAGGAGCCATCTCTTTCATTTCCATTTTTGAGTGGATAGCGACCAGCTCTGTCTGAAATCTAGCTTTATGTTGACTGGGATTCTTGTAAACATTTTTTACCCAGATTTTAATTGCAGAACGCATAGCTCTAAGCTTTGATTCCTGTATATAGTTGGGTGATCCTTGACATTGAAGATCCCAGGCCTTTTGAATTAAATAAAAAATAATTCCATCTTGTAGCCAAATCGAGTTGAATCGAAATGGGATGGGCCCAAGATTGACAAGTGGGGTTAAAGTCAAGGCAACAGGCTTGTGATCGAAGACTACTGAAGGTAGGGGAAAAGACGCTAGGAGGAGATCTTTTTGAAGGAAAGCAGAACTTACCAGGAATCTATCCTATCTTCCAGCTACGTGACCTACTCCAGCTCTTCTGTTGCTCCAGGTGTACTTCCCATTCTTCAATGGAGTATCCAACAGGTCTAGATCTGAGATCAAGTCCTCCATATTCTCACCAAATGGATCTCTGACCTTTGTTCCTCCATGTTTCTCCAATTGTGACTTAGTATTGTTGAAATCTCCATCAATGATGAGGTGTTTTCCTCGCAGATCCTCCTTTAGCTTGGAGAGATCTTCCCAAAACATTACCTTATCTCTATAATGTGTTGGTCCATATACATTACAGATGTATATCGAAGTTGGATCATCATTTTCCTGGATTTCGGTGAGGAGTCAATGATCGCTTTCCCTCATTGATATTATTGAAAATTTATTTGAAATTAAGGTAGCTATTCCTCCAGATGCTCCTTTAGGGCTGATGGCTTTCCCATGGCAATTTTTCCAGAAACGTGAGAGTGCCATAGTCTCCACTTTCGACATTTTTGTCTCTTGGATTAGCAATATGTCAGGCCTCTCTGATTTTACTATATATTGTAGTGCTTCTACTTTGCTTGAGCCTCCTAACCCCCTACAGTTCCAAGAGACAGATTTCATCATTTCTTATGCAATTAAGATCATACTCAAGATCTGCCATCCTTTTCTGTCCCTCTTGGGTTTCTAGGATATTGTAGAAGCTTTGTTTCCTCAATGTTGCGTTGTCTTCCTAATTCTATCTCTCTTTCTGCTTCATGTTCTCTGTGATATCTTTGCGACTTTCATCCTCTGGTGTTTGGTTGCAAAACTACAGCATGTAGTTCTTGGGAACCTTGTGAAGGTGATTGCCCTAGGGAGAAATCTTGTTGTTCAACTTTGATATGTTTTACCATCTCTTTCCAGGAGACCCCTAGTGTTGTGGACCCTTCAAATGCTTTTTCTTGCCTTTCATTTCTAGGATATGGTGGGAGAAGACTAGTAGTTGATGGGCTCTCTTCTTCTGCTTCTATTGTTCTGATTTTCGATGATGGAATCTCTCCCTCTTCAATATGCAATGCCTGGAATTGATTGTTAGTCGAAGCTTATTTTCCTTCTTGAGACTTTTCCTTGCTTGTCGTTGGTTGCGATCCACTGGATAATGGGACTGGTGAAGGCATTTTCCTTCCCCTTTAAATTTGATGTCATCCTTCCTCTTGCATTTTTTCTGGAATTTATTGAGTTACTTTTAGGCAATTTTTGACAAAGTGACCATATTCATGGCACTTCTTACACTTAAAGGGTAACTAATCATAGTCTACTTTTTGCATTTGTTCCCATCCATCCATGTATAGGTTTACAACTTCTGGCAGCCCTTTTTCCAGATCTACTTCCACGCAGATCCTTGCATAGGAAAACAAAGGGCCCTTTGGTTCCGCTTTGTCGATATAATTGTCGAGGGAGTTCTCGATTGCTTGCAGAATTTCATCATTTCAACAGTGCAAAGGAAGGTGGGGTAGACAGACCCATACCAAGACCGCTAATGGCACGTTTGTTTCTGGATCGAAAGATAAGCTCCAATGATTTAAGTATAAGCCACGAGGACCCATGAAGTAAGGCCTGCTCCTGAATATGAGATCTCTATCTTCTTGGTTTTTGAATAAAAATGTGAAGAATCCCTTTCCACAGAAACAATGTTGCAGGCCCCTAGAGATCAAGGGCATCCAGTTCTTGTTTATCCATGTATCCATAGTTTTTGGCCAAGGCCATATTCCAGTGAACTGCCCTATCAAGCCTTTCTCACTCAATACAAGGGCTTTCAATCTTGAAGTTGCAAACATGATTTGGATTCTTGAGGTTGTTGTTCTCTTGACAAAGTTAACATCACTATAATCCGGTCCTGAGGGAGGAGGGGACGTGGAAGCCACCAGAGCTCTGAATGTTGCATCTAAGTTCTGTCGGCATTCTTTGGGACTCAGATCTAGGGGTGGATCCATTCTAGCCAGATCCTTACAGATCGATCATAGAGCTTCCTCTACTAAATCATCCTCTGCACTCACTAGGAAACCTGCACACTATCTTGAGCAGGAATGCGACCTGGATAACGTTAGAACCTCTCTCATCACTCGGCTCTGGTTTCAACAGTTTTTCTCATGCAATCCGCCAACGTTACAAGTTAAAGAAATCTTTTAAGGTTTTCGTAAAAAAGCCAAACTTAAAACCCATGTTTCATCCTTTTTCCTGCATGGCTGATTTTTTGCATCGACTCGCGATTTTTTCGACGAGAAATTGAGAAGAGATCGTTGATTTTCCGAGAAAAATTGCCCCAATTTTTTGAGAAAAAAATCGACAGGCTAAAATACTCACAATTTTTTGGCACCTCACGATTTTTCAGCCAATGTTTGCAACACTAATTTTAATTAGTGTGAATGGACGAAACGTGCAAAAGTGGCTATATAGTTGGAAAATAACTACAAATGGTATGCAACTTTCTAGTTTATCCAACTATACATATTCCTTGTATAGATTAGTTGAATTATCAATTGGTACAAGCGATGAAATCATACAACAATTAATTCCAGATTCTAGGTGATAGTAGAAGTACAACAAAGAAGGTATGGAAATGGTGGCAAAGGACAGGTTGATCACGATAATGTACAAAATAATGGATGTTCATTGTGCTTAATGTATACATTCGTACGATTTGTAATTGGACATTGATTGATTAATTAAGGATAGCTTGATTTGTAGTATAACCCACAACATTCGGCTAGCTCCTTGAGGTATTTAATCTATGGATTCAAAGATTTAGCTTTGATACCAATGTTAACAATCTATGGCTCTTATTAAATCTACCAAAAGATTGCTATAATACATATTGAATATTGAATATATAAAAAAAACATAATTGATCATGAATAATGAATTATTACAATGTTCGTTTTTATAGACATTGACTAGTAGTAAGAGTGAATATGTGTGACCTATGATTCTTCATTAAACATTAACCAACATAGATCCATCATAAACGTAGATCTATCAAACATTGAGGCATCCAATTTCTTATGTTATTTTTTTATAATATTTTATTTGGTTTTACATTTTTATTTTATGAACAGATATAGATTTTTTAATTATTTTTTATTTTAGTTTTCCTTTTTTTCTTATGAATCAGCATTAAAAAAAACTTTATTTTTGGTACATAACATTAGTATGTTACATGTAACGTTACACATCTCCCCCATAATGGGTTGTAAGCACCTCGCTACTCTCGATGCAATTAATTATTAACTTTTTACCAAAAAGACACTGAATCATTTAAATAGTTGTAAAAACCTAAATCACCTTATATTAATTATTAGTTATAATTATTTATTTGTCTATTAATATGTTTATAACAAAGATATCATGTCATTTTAAAAGGAACATAACAAAAATATTGTCCAATTTTAAAAGAAAAGGAATTTATAAACTATTGATCACTTATTTGGAATCTTTTTGGAGGAAAAGACTCAACTAGATTCAAAATCAACACAATTATATGAACATCTTATGTTTTTCTTTTACATGCAACACTATTGTAATATTAATTTATTAAGAATTAGTTTCTTATTCATTTAATGGTTTTAAGGTCATTTAATGGTTTTAAGGTTTCGTATAATCTTGAAAGGGATTGAAAACCTCGTGATTGCGAAATAAACAAAGCTTAACATGGTTTATCAAGTTTTAAAAATGTTAATTAAATTAAAATATTAATTAAATTAAACATAATTATATGAACAACTTAGGTTGTGCTTCGTATGTAAAAAAATGTACTATAATGTTATAATTTATTAAAATGTTAATGGATAGGTTATTTGATAAATTCATTTGAAGTCTTTGTGGAGGCACAAGCTGTAACATGTAACGTCGTCCATCAAACTTCAAAAACCTTTAATATGATGCGATTCTACTCAAGAAAGGTCTTTTATTGCGATTCTACTCGAGAAAAGTCTTTTTTTCTTATATAGAGTTATTTTTCAAAGGTTGCTGTAGAGAGTTTTGATAAATATCTAATTCGTTGAATGTTTAGCATGAATTTGATATAAATAGGACACGTTTGCACTATGAGACACTTCTACACGTACGCAGATGCAATCAGATCACAAACCTTATCTGCAATCAAATAAAGAACAACTGTCAAATACTGTATAAGAGGTTGGTTGTTTCGATACGACACATAAGAATCTTTGACCATATGATAGGCAATGTAATTGCAAAAGATTTGACCCAGAATGGCTTAATTCACACTTAAGCTGGTATCAAGAGTTTGTACAGATGCAAAAAAAAACAATTGCCGATTGCATCATCGAACCACCCAACAAAATTGGGTGAACACTATGAACAGACAGTTTGTAAATAGTTACAGCAAAAAAAAACAATTGCCGATTGCATAATCGAACCACCAAACAAAATTGGGTGAACACTATGAACAGACAGTTTGTAAATAGTTACGACATAGGTTTACACTTCAAAAAAGGAGGAGATGTTAAAGTATCCAAAATTCTGAATTATTAAAGAGCAAACCTAAATACATAAAATAAAAATTAGATACACTAACAACTAACCACATAAGTTTATAGTATATTACTTTCTAAGTATCCAAAATTCTGAATTATTAACAAAGGCATGAAAATAAATAGACTAACAACCAACCACACACAAGTTTTATAGTATATTACTTGCAAATGTGCTCACAAAGAGGCAAACATGTATTTATGCTCCAATTAATATTTTTAGCCATTACCTTCAACTCTCTTGGAAGTAAACATGTATTTATGCTCCAATTAATACTTTTAGCCATTACCTTAAACTCCTCCCTTAACAAGGATCTTATGCTTCTTATATATATCAAGAAATTTCTAAAAACGATCTTTTCTCATACCACTCCCTCAATAAGCTCCAAAGGTCTTATCATAAATAAAAACAAACCCTTGATGGCGAAGTTCAATAAGCTCCAAAGGTCTTATCATAAATAAAAACTAACCATTGATGGAGAAAACTTCCCTTCAATTTGAAAAAGAGATCCAAAAAAGCCTAAAAACCAAAATGCTAATAAAAACCAAGTCCTTGCCATTTCAAAGACCCTAGAAGTTGCGAAAGAAGTATTGCTTTTGAAAGAGGGACCCAAAAAAACCTAATGCTGATTTGAAACACAAAAGACTAATAAAAACCAACTCCTTGACATTTCAAAGACCCTACAACTCCTTGACATTTCAAAGACCCTAGAAGTTGGGAACGAAGTATTATTGCAAGCACACTCGCAATGCCTTCCTAATTCTCTTCAACATAATAAACCCTAAATACAAAGTTAATAAAAACCAACTCCTTGCCCTTTCAAAGACCCTGGAAGTTGCAAAAGAAGTATTACAAGGACACTCGCTATGCCTTCATAATCCTCTTCAACATCATAAACTCTAAATACAAAGTTTGATGTTCTTTAAAAAAATGTTTGCCACACTAAACTCCCTTCCGTAAACAAATATTTGCCACGCTGAACTCCCCTTGGAAAACCAAATATCTTATATTAGACGTCAAAATAATTTGGTGGCCAAAAAGAATTTGCTAACTAACATTGCAATGAAGGGATAAGCATCCTATCAATCCAACGGCCCGAAAAAAAACTCCTACCAACATAACCTTACACAACCTAAAAAGAAAAATTCCCCTATTTGGCCCTCAATACTAACTACTAAATATCGGTAAATCTTACACACTAAAAAGGGAAATTCCCTTTATGTGACCCTGAATTCTAAATATTTTTTCTCTTGAATATCTCAAACCACTTGGAACAATACATATATAAGACAGACTTGCTAACTATCTTTCCTAATCAATCTTTAATATATCCATTGCCTATTCCATCTTATTATCTTTGCCTATTCACTTGTAGTTCAAACTCCTACCAACATAGCCTTACACAACCTAAAAAGAAAAATTCCCTTAATTTGGCCCTAAATACTAACTACTAAATATCGGTAAATCTTACACACTAAAAAGGAAAATTCCCTTAATGTGACCCTGAATTCTAAATATTTTTTCTCTTGAATATCTCAAACCACTTGGAACAATACATATATAAGAGAGACTTGCTAACAATCTTTTCTAATCAATCTTTAATATATCCATGGCCTATTCCATCTTATTATCTTTGCCTATTCACTTGTAGTTCCATCTTATTATCTTTGCCTATTCACTTGTAAGAGAGACTTGCTAACAATCTTTAATATATCCATTGCCTATTCCATCTAATTATCTTTGTCTATTCACTTGTAAGAGAGACTTGCTAACAATCTTTAATATATCCATTGCCTATTCCATCTAATTATCTTTGTCTATTCACTTGTGGTTGCATCTTGACAGGGTCGTATGAAAAAAAACGTCACCAAAATCAAACCACATCGATATGTATAGTTTGAAGTATCACCTTATTATCTCAAATCTTGTCATCATTTGCTACTGTTTAGTTTAAAGTTTTTTTTAAGTATAGAAATCTTGATAAATCTTATTAATTCTTAAATTTTCAACCATAAAAAATGTTTAACGCCTAACCATATTTTGTAAAATTATTCAACTTTCTAAAGATCTTATAGAAACTATCTTATATAGATTCTAGACAATTTTAGCATCCATAAAATTCTCCCAATTCCCATGGCCTTGTCAAAGTCAATTTTCAAGAACAAGAGCTTCTTCTATATCCACGTAAGAGTTTCTTCTAGATCCCCGTAACCCTAATCAGTTTGATTCCAAAGCTAAAATAATGCAATCCATAATACGTCTACCTTCAACTAAGCAATGTAATCGGTAACCCTAATCAGTTTGCTTCCCAAGCTAAAATAATGCGATCCATAATACGTCTACCTTCAACTAAGCAATGTAATCGGTTTCCAAATACCAATAGACTACCATAAGCCTAATCAGCTGCTTCCCAAGCTAAAATAATGCGATCGTCTGCCTTTAACTAAGCAATGTAATCGTTTTCCAAATGCCAATAGACTTTGATGGAAGCTCTAGGGAATGGTTTGACGAGACTGACTTTCATTTTCTCTCCAATAGCATGCCTCGTCGCTCAGTAAAACTCAACTGAAAGCCTTTCTTCACCTGGAGATTTTACCCAGTGTTTAATAGAGGATGCATCCCCTGAATTTAGGGAATGAACACCTCAAGGGCATCCCCTGCCACCCTCCAGTGACGAAGTTCCAAATATCAAGTGAAAGGAAAAGGGGTTAATCATATTACACAACTCTCTACGAATATTGATGGTTAAAAAAAAACGGAAATTAATATTAGAAAACACCTGCCACCCTCCACCAACTCCAGGGAAATCAGCAAACATCAGATCTTCAACAAGGAACAAAGTGGGGATCCTGAAGCGCCGCCAAATTATATCGGACATAAGAGATAAAAAAGTGCTACGCTAGATGGTTAAATTCTGCTGTCCCAGTGCATTCTCTGATCAAACCAAGTGGCGCCTCGATTCATCATATAAAATTATATATTGATATCCGCGTTGGGAAACCTCCTGGAGGGCCACAGTTACTCTGAATTGAAAAGCTAATTCCGTGTTTGATTCAAAAACATGAAATATTCATCACCTCAAGCGAAAACTTACAAGACATCCTTGGAACTTAGTCTTATTGCTCACATTACAATAATAACGAAGGCTCAAAGACTCGAACAATCTATTTCAATATGACCCAATCCTTTGATTGCCGTATTGACCCATGCTTTTAGATATGCAATACAGTAGAACCCATGCTTTTAAGTGTCTTCTGCCAATAAAATCCATTGCAATGCAGAGAAAGATCAGGGCGTCTTGAAAGAGACAGAATGCAACTTTGACAATTATCTAACAAACAAATTTTACGGAATGACCACTTGATTTCCCAGCTAGTAGCAACAGCAAGAGCCCAACTTCATTCAAACAAGCCTATCACTCCAAGCAATATAAAGTACCAAACAAGTTAGCAGAAAAGTATTCCAAACAACTTCCCACCAAAAACTTTCAAACCTGAAACAGATCGAAGTTTAGGACATCAGTACCCAAGCAAATACATAAACTGCTGCATCATAAGCCAACAATTCAGCTCTGTTTCAATTGCCTTGATAACCTGGTAAGTAGAAAGTTCACTGAGGACCAGTCAGAGCTAAAACCATTAGACTCAAATTAAACACATCACTACAGTTTTCCAGCTTTGGCTGCACTCATACTGGAAAGTTCAACTCAATTATACTTTAGCCCTATAAAGACTTTCAGTTATACACATCTTCTAGAGCTGTACATCATCTTAATTCTGCCGTCACAGAAAGAATGCTTTTTCAATATACAAGTTCCCATTAGCAAGGACAAAAGTTGAGAGGAATTAAAACCAAATTACTTCCACAGCAGACAGTGTCAGATACCTTTCAGGTCTCACTAAAGAACTCACCATCCAATCATGTCAGAAGATTTCCATATGCTTCATCTGAGGGCTGCAATGCCCGGATCTTTACATTATATTTCCTGCAGCCAGGAACCCCCGTGCCTGAGCCTGAATCTGAACTGTCTGACCCAGAAAATACTGCACCATCTTCATAGCCGTGGCCGATGAACATGCCACATTTGCCACAGAGAAGTTTAGTCCTAGGGCGGAAAAAACCCCATGAATTCTTTGTTTCAAAGTAGGGCCAACATTTCAACTCCTCCATCTGAACGAACCTGCTCTCATCAATGGCCAAAAATGAGATCCTTCCCTTCTTGATGGCCTTGCAGTACTGTAAACCAATATTTGATGTGTTTCGATTTGAGGAGCTCAAATTCAAAGGATATCCACAAGCTCCGCAGCTGCATGCATCGACCAAATATATGCTAAATGAGTTTAAAAACCCCTCGGAATAAAAGGAAAACTTCAAAACTCATATGAAAGAATTCCATGTATGATGACTATTAGAAACCAACATCTGTACAGAAACTAAATTGCTTGTGATTTATAGTGATTGGAATCCAAACTACATTATTTCATGCTCTAAATCTAAGCATCTAAAAAAATGTAAATGAAAACCTAAAGTGGCTATATAGCATCATGCAGCTTCAGACAAGTCAGCTTAAAATCTTTCACATGAGATGATGAGACTATTACCCAAAAAATTCTATCTGAAATATTTGGCCACCTTTTCTGAGATTTCATGGAACATAACTACAGTCCAAAAGTATGCATTTTGGTTTCTGGCAGAATTGTCCAGGTTTTATTTCTTGATGGCATTTTCTTTCTTCAACAAAAGATTGGGATGAGTTTTTCCAAGATCAGAAACTCGATATATATGAAAACTTGAACAGAATCAACTTGTCAAATTTCTGTTTGTATCTTTTTATTTTTGCGCTTAAAGCTATAGTCAAACTGGCTTCATTTCCGCAGATCTGCTTCAGCTTTACTCTTCTTTCCTAAGAATTATCAACTTGAGGCTTGAATAAAGAGATAACAATTTTTTAGTTGCAAACTGAACTCAAGCTTCTGAACGATCAGAGTACATGAAATTTTAGAAACATGTTAATTTTCTTCCTCATCTCTCCCTAAGAAAAAACAATTGAATGAGAAGATAATTGGAGAAGCAACAAAAGTTGCTAACAGTAAATAGAATTTGTATCAGAAACACCAATTAAAGATAAAACAATCTGCAAGACTACAAGAAAACAGGCAAACAGAAAATGTATTTTTTCAGTATATTGCTTCATGATTACTGCATGTAGATTTTCATTTTCTTTGTTCAATGTTTTGAACCACGCTCAGGTTCATCATCAGGAAGGAGTAAATCACAAGAAAGATAGCAGAATGACACAAATTATTAATATAGATAATGAAGGAAAAGCGAAAACGGTTCTATATTCCCAGAGAGCAATGAATTCTTCTTGTTGATTGGTATTTATCACAATATGGGTAAGCTTGTTATGTTTCTAATCCCACCTAGAAATTTCTGCAATTGTCCAACTATCTCTTGAGCATTGCTACTGCTTTCTTTGGACATTGATTAAATCATCATGTATCTTGTTTTTTTTGTAAATCGTTGAACATCTGAGGTCTTGCCTCTGTGGTAGACCAATTAGTTAACATGCCACCAAGCCACTTCATATTTACATAATGACATTGAGCTTCTGTAGCAGCTAATCTACTAAATGAGCTGTTTAATAGTTTGTACTTCCTATCAGAAATTGTTTCCCTCTACCTGCTATATCAAATGCCAAATCACAAGCTTCTGATGAAAAACAAGCAGTTTTAGCCAGATTTATAATATGAGTATCTCTACTCTGTAAAAATGTAAGGTGCCACCTTGAATTCCATTTCCTAGTCTTATGCCTTAAATGAACTCTTGCTTCCATCATCTCTTCCAAATCACCGTTCCAATATCTTTTGCTAATTCTCATTTGCTTTCTTCCCCAAACTAACGAAATAACATGAACCGTAATATCTAATTATTCCAACGCACTTGATTACATCCTAAAGATTCCCTGCCCATCTAGTACATAGTACAAAGTTAAGAATGTTCTCACTCGTAGAATATTTGATATTCTTCCTATTACATTACAGAATGAAAATTCATGAAAATAAATCTCTTTATCAAAAAATTTCCATGGAAACACAAATCTCTTTATAAGACCATCTTCATAATTGTTTCAATATATTGTGAGAATTTCCTTAAATGGGAAAAAAAAATTCATTGTCAAGATGAAATAAAATATATTTCACTTTGTTGCTAAATAGATTCATGTTCCCTATTATTGGATCCATTCTGTTCCATTTCCTTGAATGGTGAATATGCTGTCCAGTAGCAAAAGGTATCATCCCCCCGAGAATAACATTTTCCTTCAAGCCTTTCAACTGACCTTTCAAGTTTCAACCAATCAATACAACCTTCTAGAGAAGCTTTAGCAAAGACCCAAGCAAGTTTCCACTTCATTCATTATCTATACTAATTATTTGAGTCATTAAGCTATCTTTCTCATGATTAACTCCTTCCTGATGATGAACCCAATTGTGGTTTTGAAAGATTGAATATGAAAAATATATATGCAGTTAGTCCTGAAGCAATACATGCAAATAATTTTTACTGCAGAAACTAGAAACCAGAAAATGTATTAATAAACGCCACTTGAAATTAAATCAGCATTGTGATCTTTGGCATTTTTCCTGACCAACTTGGAATTTTAAAAATCACACCTAAACAATAATCTTCAACAACCAAAACCCAGGGGTATTCTTGCAACTTGTGGGAAATTATTACTGTGTGATCTTTGTTTTTGAGACAACATTCAAGAACTCCAGCAAATATATCAGAAATGCAGTCAAGATTTTTGTGTTCTATTTTTCACATAAGCATTCCTTCTAAAGGATTATTAATCAAAACAAGTACTCAACAAAGACCCTATACAGATCATTTCATCATTAAACTTACCACTCATTTCATAAAGTTCAGAATTTTGAGTCAAATATCTCAGAATTGCTCAGGCAGAATTCAGAAACATAACAAAATTTAAAAACTCAATCCAATTTTTCAAATGCACTAATGAATCTTTGTAATAGAGTTTTTGGCTATGTACCAAACATAACAATCTATTTCATGAACTCTATGAGCATGTTCTAGTAAATATGATTTGTTCCAAAACATTTGAAGGAACAAATCTAAAGGTTCTTTGCTGGCATCACTAAGGACGAAGAATGCTTTGAAATGCCTGTCAGGCACATAATATGGTATCTTAAAAATTACCTGACCAACAGACTTCTTAATTATAATCTTTCATAATCCATTTGTCTCCATTTGTCTTTGTCCCTAGAATTTTAGTGTTTCTGACATCTGCATATGCTCACTTTATCATCTTTTTAAATTCTCTTAGTCTTTGTCCCTAGAAGTTTAGTGTTTCTGACATCTGTATATGCTCACTTTATCATCTTTTTGAATTCTCTTACCATTCCAGCTATTTGTCATAGTGATGTGAACTTATCTCAAACATATAATTCTTTTGTATCTTTCTGAAACTCTAGCTAAAATGATGCGAGTTTGATTATCCATTGTCAATGTTGGCAAGAATCAAGATGCCCTGATCTGAGCCTACAAATAAAGTTTTGGAGGGTGCAAGGAGAGGTAATAGGAATATCAAGTAATCTAGTTTTGTTGCAGAAAACTGTAATCAACCTATTTGCTAAAGTCAACAACCATCTGCAACATCCTGAAATTTGAAACATGAGGTTTACAAAAGCAATGCCTTTCATGTAGGTACCATCAATAATCCAATGCATTCTAAAAGAACAAAATAATGAAGAGAAACACTAACAACTAAAACATCAACTTGAATAAAGTCCCCCACAAAGGTCATGTTCTACTCATTGCCTAGTATTTCCTGTAGGCATCTTCAATATAATATTCATTTCTGTCTGTTTGTATTATAAAGGTATTTAGTCCAAGAGCAATAGTTATCTTTTTGTTCAGTCCTGAGTTTGTGTTCCCAAAGAGAGATTTCCTTTTAGAGGCTCGCTAGTAAAATGCAGAAATAAACAAACTGAAATACATGTTTACTTTTCTATGGATAACATAATCACTTAAGATCAACAGTTGGAATGAGTAACCAATCGTCACAAGATCAATCTCTTTGAAGCAATGCAAACTGTACAAGATGAGAACTAAGCCAAGGGACCTGAACTATATCCATATTTGTTTGTATGAAACAAATGCTACATGTATTTAGTTGAGAAGGCCTATGAAAATGAAATATTGATTTCATTAGTTTCTTTGTAGTACTTATTTGACCCAAGACCTCGGTTACTGTTTCCTAGTCCAATGACATCTGCAACTCTTGAAGCATGCAACATTTTTTTTAATTTCCACAGATTGGAAAAAAAATAGTTCATAGAAAGTGCAAAAGTAATCCACATCTAATGAAGGAAAATATGAAGAATCCTCAAAACATGTTTGTGGCTCATTCCTTTGGACAGCTAGATGATGCCCAAATGGGGTCATGGATCCTAGCGCTGCAGGTTAAGAAACAGTGCAACTCAGGGTCCTGTACAGAATCCTCATTGCAAGTGTATGGATCATTTCAGTTGGACAACTAAGTGGTGGCCAAATGGGGATATGAGTGCCAGCGTTGCAACTTGCAGGTCAAGAACAGTGCCACTGAAAATATTATCCCCCAAGATGTGCACGCCTTTTGAAGTACTGATTTTGTCGAGCAGAACAAAAACTTCAAACTAACTTCTATTATTCTCATAAACTGAACATTTTTAACAGTTAAATAAGAATAGACAGACCTTTGGAAACAATCATCGATCGAATAGCATAACACTCTAAAATGACTAATCTCAGCAAATTGACAGAAAAATGAATATATATATATAGTGGACACGTGAAACACCCATTCATATTAAGGTACAGCCACTTCAGATTAAACTCTCGTTTTCTCCAATTAAAAATCTCACAAGTCATTTAACAAGAACAGTAACACAAGAAAGACATCTTCCACATAACCCTAAAACAAATTCAGACTGCCGGATTTGTTACACTTGTCAGGTTGACAGAGGATGAGTTTCAAGAGGCATGACGCCAGGTGCAAGACACAAGCAAGTATAGAACCCCTCCGAACAAGAAGCTAAGCCAAAGGAAGACCACTCTGTAAGGTACAGCCCCATGGGTTATGTTTCTCCAACCACTTAAAAATAAAAAGCAAGATGTCTTCCTAATTCTTCAAAATTGAAAAGCATCAGATAAATTGGCGTTGATGATTGAAAGTATAAAACGTTGAGAACACCGACTTCACATTAACTACAAAGACCCTTGACTGACTTTAACATTTTTCAGAACTAACATAAAAAGAGAAGCCCCTTGGAAACATCCTATTTACAGAGTTCCAGAGAATTTAAGACCGTTGATATCTTAGAAGTCCAAAATAGTAAAGAAAAGTAAGCCCTATAGAAACACAGTAGCACAATAACTTATGGCTACGATCTGACTTATCACCAGGGCAACCAAAGGCAAACTAATGGGTTTGTATCTTTCACCTAACGGGATGATTTGGAGAGTTTCCTATATCATCGGCTATGCTATGAGCGAAATTGTAAGAATGATTGAAAAAATATAATTAGCACGGAGTCATATTTAAGCCCTAAGCTTTGCCAGCTCAAATCGAAAACACAATCGGCATTGGTTTTGCCCCCATCAAAGAATGAAATATGGAAGACGGAATTGCCTTTATATATAGCAGAGAAAACAGACCCAAAATATACATTAAAAGAGACTTACCTGTAAGTTACATCTCTTTCCACAATACTGGGCTGTTTTTCCATCAGGGAGCCTTCTTTTCTTTGTATTGATCAAGCAAATCCAAACTTGTTCCTGCGCAACATACTCAGATCTCAAATCCTCGGAAGAACTGTTATGCACAGCCTAATAACAGAGAAGATACCGGTCAGGAGAATTATCAATCGCAAATCCCAATAGACGGTTGCTTTTCAGAGACCAAAAAAGGCCTGAAGAGGGCTGTATAAGCTAGCCAAGTTATCCAAATTCAATGGAATCTGAGGCAGAATCTGGTTATGATAATAACAGAGATATGAATCGGTTTCAAAGAGAATGGGCAGTGGTCAGAAAAATCCAGACCCAGAGGGGAGTACCGACTACAGAAAGAAGATACCAAGAAGAAAAGGAGCAGAGTATGTGCATTTAAGGAGTGAACAGCGGTAAAGTGAAAGAACCCAGATAAAATAGGAGGGGTGGCCCAATATCAGAAAATCATGCAAAGGGTGAAATTATATTCATTATTAAATTGTGGACGTAATTCAATAACTATGTATAATGTGTGTGTCGGTTTTTCTGTGCCATGGTCGGCTCAAATACTTCTATCAATGGAATTTCATTGTTAACGATGTCGGTGATGTGAACGAGGTTAAGAGCCGTTTCCATGATATGGAGGTGGTGTTAATGGTGGTTGTTTTCTTGATAGGGAGGCGGTGCTAATGGTGGTTATTTTCAATCATGAGGCTGAGTTAAGTAAAAATGTAACAAGACAAATAATACTTGGTCTTCAAAATGTAATGGAAGATTTTTAATATATATATATATTTTTTTTTAAATATATAAAAGAATGGTTTGGATGTTTTGATAAATTTGAAATAGTCAAATTGTTGAGTTGTAAGTTTTGGTAAGTTCTGAAAAGATATATATATACAAAATCAAGGAATGTGTTAAGTTATGATGACAATATAATTCGAATAGTCACTTAAAGTGTGGTTGATGAACATTTATAGGTTATAAGTTAAGTGTTATGAACAAATTAAATATGTTACTTGTTCTCTATGTAGTTGTAATCATTTATTGTATATGTCTCAATTAGTTGTTACCACTCACCTTCTTCTTGGTTGTCTTTCAGGAATTGTCATTATCCATGCAGTAACTACCAGTTATTTTTTGTATTCTTATTTTAATAATTATTTATTTCGAATAGGGAATGATGACCATAAAATCAATCTAGACAATACACTTATCTCATCATCATGCAATATGGGATCCATGGAGAATCTATCTCCATCATGGATCAAAAGTGGAAAGAATTACATCAATAGGTATTATTATGACAGCTATGGATGTAAATATCTAATGTATATAAAGTTATGTTTTTGCTTTAAACTTCTCGAAATCAAAATGAGGAATTAGATTATAAATTCTCAATACCCCTTCATCGCAACATCATATGATAAGTTATTGCGGCTTGCTCTTTCCATTTCCAAGAGGCCTCCTAAGGAGCTTGAGTAAGGTAATGAAGGTTTGGGGCCTAACAAACTAGATCCACAATCAAGTAATGATGGATGGGGGCCACCTCAAAGGATAATGACAACTCCCACCCAGAGTAGGCCTCATCTTGTTAATTGCATGAGTTGTGATTATTAATATTTATGCAAAGGTTATGTGTTTGTTGGGTTGCTTTTAGTGTTATTGTATGCCCAAAGGATTGTATTGAATTTAATAATGTTTTTGTACAATTTTTATAATGGATCCTGCCTGATTTTGAGATAACCAATATAGTAATTGCATATTCGCGCACCTTTTGTTTTATATAAAATGTGCAAGTAGTTGTTTATAAATTGTCACGGAAGCATCATATGTATAAATATCACGATTCTAAAGACAAGTGTAGTAGAGTTTGTTTGTGGCTAGGGTTTCTCCCTAGTTACCTCAATTTGATGTTTTTAGCTCGTGCATCATCCTCCAATTTCTATTATTGAAATTGTAAGAAATGGTATGAGACTTTTGGGAAAGGCGTGAGAAGGAGACAACTCTTTGAAGGGAGCATATGCCTCCAATGAAGGTGACTTTTGCATGTCACAAGATGAGATGCTTCAATGAATCTTTGTGAAAAAAAAAAGCATTTCCTTTTAAGGGTTTTATTCATGTGAAACTTTCATCATTTAAGGACTATTTTCTTACAATTTTTTTCTCAATCGTCGATGGTTTTGTTGTTCATGGTGCAAGTCTTTGGTTCATGGGCAAAGTGGGTTTCATCTTGATGTAGTGGATTCATGGCTTTAGCCTACATTCTTAATCATTTTCTTTTGTTGTAATATAAGTAAAATTACCAAGAAATTTGCAATAAAATTCTCTCATGCAATGATACTCTTAGTAAGTGTATAACCTTGGGCCTTGAGAACATGGTTAAGCTAGCCTCTATCATTGTTTGAATCTATATTGATGTTTATTTGAGTAAGGATAGCCTAGAAGAAATGATGTTGGAGTATGAGGATTGACATTGGTCACAAGTGTTAGACTATAATTATATAGCTTTCTATTGCAAGAACTTCTTCGAACAAGGTCACCCTAACATTTTCCCAAAGTAAAATGCTTTGTAGAAAAAAAAACTACTAAACTATAGAACCATGTAGGAGAAGGAATCAATCACTATACACCTTTAGAATGAATTGATTCAAAATGTAAATGAATTAGAGTTAAGAGATAATATAGTCAACTTGGAGACTAACAATTATTGCAAACAACTTTAATTTACACAATGATGAAGTTGGAGATAATTCTAAATTACATATGGAAAAAGAACTAATTGGAGATAATTCTAAATTGCATATGGAAAAGGAACCAATTAGAGATCATTCTAAATTATGTATGGAAAAAGAACTAGTTGGAGATCATTCTAAATTGCATATGGAAAAAGAACCAATTAGAGATAATTCTAAATTACATATGGAAAAAAAACTCTTCTTTTGGGAAATTTGTTTCCAATTAAATTAGAAATTTCTTCCCAAGGTTCTTTGGAAATTTCTTCCCAATGAAGCTTCTTCATAAAGAAATTTCTTCTCAACTAAATGGAAATTTTCTTTTTAATTTAGGGTATAAAAAACTATATATATATAATTTTTTCTTTCTAAAGAAATACGCTTTTTGGACAAAAGCAAATAGAATCAAAATCATAAAAAAATCAATTAACCCAAAACCAACTTGTTTTTAAAGTTTAATGAAAAAAGTTAAATAAAAAATAAGAAAAAAAAGAAAAACAACACTAAATTATCAACAAAGAATTAGAATAAACATGTTTTTCATTAATATGGTTGAACTAAACAAACACTTAAATATAATATCTCTTTTAATTTTATTGCAATATAATATTTTCTTAATTTTATTATTTTTTTAATTATTTGAAAATTTAATATGTAAATATTTTTTAAATTATTTAATAATTTTTTTTTTTTTTTTTATAAATAAAATATTTAAATATAATAAATCTGGACTTTTGTCTAATTTATATTTAAAAAATTTCTGTATAAATCATATTTAATATATGCAATGAATAACCTGTAATAAGACAGCAAGGAGAATAATTAAAATTTGAAAACTTTAATAATATAAAAACTTTGGTACTGCAGAATCACTCTCGTTTAACTTATTCTGGGTCAATAGTTAGATATCAGATATTGGCTATGTACTACCCAAGTTATGTGTGACAAATTTATTTTGTATTATATTTTTATATACTGTGTATATAATGAATGACATATAATGATAAACTAAAGAAAATAATTCAAATTTGAAAATTTTAATAACATACAAACTTTGGTACTGGATAATCACTATTGTTTAATGTATTTTGTATCAATAGTTAGATATCAAATATTGGCTATGTATTACCCAAGTTATTTTTGACAAATTTATTTTGTATTATATTTGTTATATATCATGTAATGATTGAGGAATAGGAAAGTAAACAAAAGTTGGACAAGGAAATTTTGGCGATGTATTAGTTAGTTTGGATTTATGTAATTCAGCAGTTTTATGTTTGATTTTGGTTAGGCTTTGACACAAAAAGTAAGTTCAAAGTTCAGATTCTTATACGTAAAAAACAAAAATGAAGTTGGATAGCATTACATTAAATAAATTGGGATAGTATTGTATTAAAATAAATTTTGTTTTAATAATGTAAAATTTAATTATAAAAATAAGATGGAAAGAAATAATAAAAAAAATGAATTGTTTATATAAAGGTTATATAATCCGTAAGATTTGCGCTCACTTTGAGTTCTTCACGGTCGTTTGTTAAGATAGCTAACTGTTTACCATTCTTACTATCCATAAAATATTGATAAGTTTTTTGATCAAATTTTTCTAAGTTTCTTGATCAAATTTTTCTTAAAAATTTTTACTTTAGTTTAGTTTGTGAAAAAATAATCTACCATATAAATTAAAAAATTATATTAATTTTTTTTAATTAATAAAAAAATAACAATCTCTTAATGATGAATCCATGTGATGCTTGCAAGTGAGAAAGTGAAGTCACCCCATGAGATTGGTTTGTTAACTACATCATGAAGGAGGTTGGTACAAGAATTGTAATGATTAGCAATGCAAGTAAACTTTTTGGGATAAGCCATGTCATGAAAAGAGACTCAATCCGTGTATTCATAATCCTATGCATTTGGATTAATTTTTTAAATATAGGAATAATTCTTGTTTCCATATGGTGTAAATTTGTTTATTAAATGTAATTTTAATAAATTAAAATGATAAAGTATTTGTTTGGTATTTATTTTACATTAATAAAAATATATTAAAAAAAATAAAAAGAGTGTGAGTGGATGTAATGATTTCATATTAATAATAATGGTGAGATATAGGTGGTTTATAAAGTACGGTATGCACTCAAAATGTAAATTTGTATTAATTTAAAAGTTAGTGTTGGGGTGTAAGTCATTAAGTTGATGAGATGACATTTTCCTTCATAAATCATTTTGAGGTTCATGTATGTTTTGTTGATCTCAATTACTTATATTGATTGTACTTATGATGTCTTTTTAAATACACTCTTACTAAACCATGGTCACATATTCTTTTTTGAGGATCTTGTGCTACATTAATTGTTCCACATAATTATAATATAGTAGTCTAAATGTTAAACGTTTTTAACTTTTTTCAGTAGCTTGTTTTTTACACAATACAGTATAAATTTTAGATTAATTCTTGAAAAAGTATATAATAGTTGTTAAACTTGCATAATTTTGGCGCCCTTGGGATATTTGAGGATGTTGAATCCATTTATGCATTCAAAAATATGATTTAAGCACTTCAAAATTCAGATTTTGTTAAAAAAAACAGATTCCCATTAAAAATCACGGAAAAGTCCAAAACGTCTAACAAATAGACTACTACAATTATAATTACTATTTCAAAATCTTATGTATTTTCATTAAACATACAAATGCAAATATTAATACAAAAGTATTGATTTTTTTTATAATTTTTTTTTGGGGTGGGGAGGGGGGGATGAACTAGCAATGCACTGGAAAAGTGGACAAATTCATTAAATGTAGGTTTCAAGGTCCATCCATCCTTGATCTAAACATCATGTTGGATAAGGACTAACTAGATATAGTCAACTAAGAAATCGCAAGTAGATAAAATCAACTAAAGGAGAACTGAAAAGAGAAGATCATTCAATATGAGAATCAACTAGTTTGTAGTTGAATAGGTAGTGGCCTAGCATGTGTATGATGTTGACAAGAGTGAAGAACGAGTTGTTGGTTGACAGAACCATTGTTGATTAAGTGGATGGGGGAACCTTGCTAGAAGAAATGTGCCAAATGGAGGTAGGTGTCAACAATCTCATCATAAATGTGGCATTGTGGATTGAAAGCTTATCGACTAGACAATTGGTTATGGTTACTAGGGAGTTGAATCCTTTTGTAACTGTTGTAACTGAAGAGACAATATTTAAACCTTTGTGGTCTTTGAAGAATGTAGGCATGAGAACCATCCAAGGAATTGTTGATTTTCAATTGTAATCATTTGCCAACTAGCAAATCCATTTCTAGAATTGATCCCATAGTTTCTTCCCAATATTCTAAAAATTTAAGTGAATAGATAGATAGATAGTTGGTTGTATTATGTGATGTATAATGTGTGTGGTTATTCTTTCTTTATTATATTTATCTTAATGGAACAAATAAATTTAGGATATAATATTCACAAGGCACATTAATATAGTTAATGATATTCGTAGAGAAGATACATTACACAATTTTGACTTGCCTAATAAAATAGTGATCAATTTGTTATGACATCATTGTTCTTTCTTCATAAAAAAAAAAAAGTGTTTGATGAAACATGCACTTAGACATTGGATGAGTGAAGAGCCATTGTTGCATGGAATAACCAATAATTGGCCCCAAATCAACCTAAAATGGAAACTTATACTTGGATATTGGATGAGTGAAGAGCCATTATTGCATACATTAATCAATAGTTGTGACAACCTAAGTGAGATAAATGAGGGTGGAACAATGTTTAAGAATTTGGAGACATAA
This sequence comes from Pseudotsuga menziesii, assembly GCA_001517045.1. Classification (NCBI taxonomy): domain Eukaryota; kingdom Viridiplantae; phylum Streptophyta; class Pinopsida; order Pinales; family Pinaceae; genus Pseudotsuga; species Pseudotsuga menziesii. The sequence continues at coordinate 240,738 of LPNX010666751.1, forward strand.
GTATAAGGTATTGAAAAACTTTTACAATATTTGATTCAAGTGATTATCGACAAGAAGAAGAATGGAGAAGCAAAGCGTTCTGAAGGTGAAAGGGAGAAACCTAATAATCCTAAAACAAATTGAGAGAAGAAATTCCATCATGGAAATGACTCTCATACTTCCAAGAGCCCATTCAAACTCGACCTAAGGTGGAGATTAAGACTTAGGAAAATGAGATGGACCTTTATCTACTAAGAAATTGGATGGAAGATATATAATTCTATCTCAATTCTTTTTTTTACAAAAATGATTATATTTGTATTTATAAAAGGCTAAATAAAATTCAGGAAAATGATACAAAAAATATTCTATTACTATTCATAGGTTCATGTAATGTGGCTTTCAAAAAGAAACAAATATTTTCAATCATCTAAAAGGAGGAATTACTATTCCAAAATATAAAATTCCCTAAACTACTGTAGATTTTCACATATTGACCAACTAGAAAAATGCAAAAAAAAAATCATTTAAAATAGAGGCTAACTATTAGAATCACTATATGTTCCCTACTCAACATAGAGAACAACATCTTCATCTTCTTCATTATTTGAGTTGTTCATAGCTTCTTCATAAACATCTTCATCAATAATGGGCTCAACATCATAAGAGTCTTATTCCATATTTACCTCTATATCATATTCTTTATGACATAGAGGTAAATTACCATCTCCATTCTTAAAATAAAAAATTTCATCATTCTAAGAAAATTCCCCCCTAATTTAGTCTTCATGCTTCAACATAGTATTAGCAATTTCTTTCAATTTATCATCACAGGCCTCAACGGTCGCTTGCATGCCATTGAAACGAGCGTCCATACTGTAATTGATATGATGAGAAATTTGATAAATTTGGTTCAAACGATTGTCTAACTCTAAAGAATGAGCAACCAACTGATGAACTGCATCTATTAAACTTTCCATATGGTTGTGCATCCAATTCAAATGATTGTTGAAGTCCTGAATACTAACTTGGGATGCACTGACTTTCTAAGAGAGTTCATTTAAACGCTTTTCAATATCCATATTCATAGGATTTACACAGTTCCTATCAATATTGTAGATACCAAAAGAAAACCTCTTGTTAGGATTTATAATCCTCCCTTGTCCAAAATGTCTATTAGATTATATTTTCCTAACTTAGGAGTATTTTGATTATTATTGGGTCTACTAGTACCTCTGGGTCCACTTGGCCTAATGGGGCCACATGTACTAGTCACTAGAGTGTGGGGAACACCAATAGAGGCTAACTGAGACTGACTACACTTGCATGCATCCATTTAGGTGCCTCTTAGACCAATCCCTACATTTTAGGAGCCATTGGGAGTGCCGACACCAACCTCCTTCAGTTGTTGGGAGTTGGTAACTATTTAATCTTAGTTGTTCTTCAGTTACATTTAGTTAGTTCTCCTCCAGTTCAGTTAGCGCCAGTTATGCATGGCTGCATGTGGTAAGGCGCCATTTCTCACCTACTTCTCACCTACCACTGCAATTAGACTGGTTTGATTGATTGTAACTAATGGATTGACTGAAGTAGACATCTGGAGTTAGCATCTTGGACTCTGATAGTGATTTAGACATCTTTAGTTAGCCATGCAGTTAGATACAGTCAAATCTAGTTGGTAGATTCAAATCCATCCCTAATTATTCAAATTCTTCCTTATGTAACACTATTGTAACACCAGATTATGTAATGAAGATAACACTATGCTTCTCTGAGCAATACTTGTCTATTTCCTTTGAGATTTGATTTGTTCAGTTTGTATAATTCATTCCTATTCACTGCAACAATAATTAAGAATATGTTTGCACTCATTTCTTGATGATCTAAATGGCACAACAATTTTAACATGGTATATGAGCCATCTCAAGCAAGCTTCAAGTCTGTCTACTCTCCATTGAACACCAAAAGCAGCTGGGTTTCCACAGAACTCCCGCAAAGAGTGCCTTGCTTCCTCTGAATTTATTCAGAGTGGTGGTGCAGGCATGACGGAACTTGAGAAAGTGTTCATGTCGAGAGGGAAGGCTCGATTCTAACATAGTTTGAATGATTTTGGTTTTGAAGTGAAATTCTACAAGTGCTACGTAGCTTGTGTGAATATATTGTCTATTCCAACAGGAGAATTATGGATTCTCAACCCTCCACACCTCAGATCCTAACACCCTTCAATTATGTTGATTGGAGGGCAGATATGCAGTTGTCCTTGTGCAACAAGGGCTACTTCAGGATAATACTTGGAAGGGAGATGGAGCACCATCATCCAGGTGAGAAAAACGAGTTTTTGAACCGCTTAGATGAAGCTTTTGGTTATCTATGTACTCAAATATCCAGAGACCTCATTGTTATAGCTGATTTTACCACACATGGTGAATCACATTTTTATGGCCTTCCCTGTCCCTCTGCAAACTCCTTAGACCCCATGGACCAATTTTGTACCTTTGATGTTTCCAAGATCATCCCTAAAAACATGCAAAAATTGCCATACATGACTTTTAAACCCTTTATCGCGTATATACGCGGGTTTGACCCCTAAAACCACGTACATCGGGATGTGTGTAAAAGGCCAAATTCTTTTGAAGTTTTCCTTGATGTGGATCCGACTCACTTGTCTCCTAACCTTCCATATGCCTTGATATCGCTCGGATTCGACCCTTCATTACCCCATTGAAGAGCTATATAAGGAACCCTTTGGACACATTGAAGGCATGAGGAATTGAGAGCAAGAAAACTATAGTCCATTGTTGCCGGAGCTTATACTTGAGTCTGCATCCCTTTGTCCCTTGAAGCACTTTTGTGTTCTTCCCAAGCTTGCCTTTTGCTTGTGAGCTTGCTATCGAGAGATGGAGGATTGAAGTGGTGGAGGCCCAAGTGGGGGACTCAGTTTCTTCGATTCGCAGACGTGCCGACAGAGGTTGTCTCTATTGTAATATCTGTTTTATATTAATAGAAATATCTTTTCCTGTCCAATAATGTGTATTTGAATGAATATTTGATCCATGGATGATTTCGAATGCTTATATGTTATTGATTATATATGCTAGAGTAGGTCTTACACGATTATAAATAGCATGCTTGTCTCGTTTATTGAATGTTGAGGAAGCAATTTATCAATTCAAGCTGGAGTTGGAAAGCTCAACGGGGATCTACATCAACCGTCCGGAATAAGGTACAAATCGAGATCCTTTAGTGTTAGATATTTGGTTTCTCTTGCATATAGGAAAGGATTGATTTCTGGATTCAAGCTGTTTGTTGTGGTACCCCAAGCCATAGGAATTTCTCTCGGTAACAGAATTGACGACTCTGCTAGGGAGTTCCTAGTAATTGTCCTTTGGGGTTTTTTATCGGCATTCAATGTTCTTGAATTGCTTTGATTTCTCTGTTTCTGAGTCGGGTGTGGGGGCATGTTTTCCTGGTAGTGTCTGATTGGTGTGAATTTTATCTCAGTTTATCTGCTTGACTTCATTTTTATACATTTCTCTACCTGTACGCAAGTTTTTAACTCACAGTCGTGTATACACGCGGTTTTGACTGCTATATCCGCGTACATACGTGGGTTTTCTGCATACAGTCGCGTATGCCCTGAGTTTTGCCTTTTAGAGGAAGACTGATTGTTGTTGGGTGAATTTTGATGATTCTTAAGTCTCCTTTGATACTGCAAGAGTCTGTATACACCTCTGTTTCTGACCAGAGACACCTTTTTTAGGGTAAATTTTTATTTATTTATTTATTTTAAGAATGTTCTTGTCATTGCATTTTCGATTTTTTGTTTTGGGATTAGTGCATTAGAGTTATTTTACCTTAGTACTTTGTGTGAGTGCTATTTGATTGTGCTTACAGAGTCTGGGAGTGGTAGAATCATTATTTTGCTTTGCTATCTCATTTTTATTCAAACATCCAAAAATATTTGATTCTTTGCATCATTATGCATTGCACTTTGCACTTTGCATGGTACTTGCACTAGATTTGCTTAGAGAAGTATTAGCAGGATTTCATATAGGAATGATTGCATTTGTCATTTGAAGAAAATTTTGCACTTCACGTAGTAGCATGCCCTATTTTTCATTCGACACAATGCATTTGCATAGATTGTTAGGTGTGCATTTTACTTCATGTTGCGTCATAACACCATTGGTTGCACTGTCATCTACCTTTTTTGAGTAATAAAGCCAAATAAAATCAATGCTTAATTAAAATGGATTACACTATTTTCTTTGATAGGGTACACCAACAAGATTAGGTTTTAGGGTTTTGAAATAATTCATTATGAGTAAATTCTCCAAGACCACTAAACAACAACATGTAAGTGTCTGTCCAGTTGAGAGTGTGAAATTCCTTGGTATAATTAGTGTTTCTTAGGATCCTCCTCTTACAAGGGAGTTAAGCACGAGGCAGTGTGAGCAGTTATTGATTGGGATGACCCCTAGTCATAACGGAGTAGCACTGAAGATATTTCCAGGATTGTATTCGTATCTGGGGGCTCTTTCAAGAGTTTCGGGCTTTGCTACCCCGCCCATATGGTCAATCCCGCCTGTGACTGTCCGCCTGAGCATTGATTAGATTGAGGTGACCTTAGTTTCCTTACCTAGGTTATCAAGGGGGTACTTTGCAGGGGTTATTCTGCAGGTGTCTCGGCTAGGTTGGGGTCAGACAGCACAGTCGCTATATGCGTTGAAGCTGAGGGCCACAATAGTTGGTTACGAACCTCTGCTTGTTGTGTATGGGAGTCTCAAACCTCTCCTAGGCGAGACATACCTACTTCATTCGGGAGCTCACATATCCTACCCTTGTTTGCTTGTGACTAGCTTTAGATTATATCGGTGTATGCTCTGTGCACGTTAGCTTGCTTAGGGTTTGCATAAGTAGAGAGTCTTTTTCATTTTTTTGTCATTGTGGATTCGGGTGCGACACCCCGCCGTTCTCATCGTTTAGCAGGACTTCCGCCTTCTACATCTCCTCCTCCTTTGGGAGAGAGAAATAGACAATCCAAGCAGACTACTTATCACATTCATTCACACACGATGGGAGATCATGAAGATGAAATTCCTGAGTTGTCTTCTCCACCTCAGGAGGTTAGGGAAGAAGATCCTACTCCGGTGTATGATCCTTCACCTGATATACCTACACACTCTAGGTTCAATCCTTCACATGATATACCTACACACTCCAGGTATGATCCCTCATTCACAAGTCACCGGTATTGGATGTCGGGCGACGAGACTCATCATGAACCTGCAAGCACCAGTTATGTTAGTTATGGCATGATTGGTATCCCTGCACATGATCCGGCACATCGTGTCAAGTTGGAATTTTATCTTAGCACTATGCCTGGGGGCATTCCCATTCCTTTCCATGCGGAGAGATTTGGGAGCACGAGTCACATTGCACCCTCCATCCCGGTGGTGGAGGCTACATCTCACATTCATCCTAGACCTGGTGTTAGTAGTCCTATTCGGATACCAGAACCAAGACGAGTGATGGTAGGGAATACCACTTACATAGTTTCACATGTCCCTTCATCCTCTATTCCTAGTTCTTCAAATGTTATTCCTCCCCATCATTCACATGGTCCTTCGGGCCGGAATGTCGTTACGAGTCATGTGCATACTACTGCTACTCATGTAATTATGTCTCAGAGTCAAGTACCTCATGTTGTCTCGGGAGGTTGTATTCCTACTTCTGGAGGTCATGTTCCTACTTCCAGAACATCTATTCCTGCTTATGGATTTTCTCATGGGACATCTCATGGAGCTTCGTATGGACCATATTATGGACCGCAGTATGCACAGAGTTATTCACCTTATGGGTACGGGTATCAACAACCCGCTTACTCCCCGAATTATGGATTTGTAGCCCCAAATAGTCAAGGTACACCACATTATGGTGCTTCCATGCCACCCTACACGGGTCAAACGGGAGGAGGATACTATGGCCATGGCCATGGTGGTTATGGTAATAAGTCCTATGTGAACCAAAATTATCAGGGAGCGTCTCATAGACCATTTCAACCTAGGCTCCCTTTCCTCGCAACGTTAAATTTTCCTGACTTGTCGAGACTAATGAACAATCCTATATCTTATGACCCGGCTTGGCCGACTGTCCCTACGAAGCTTCCCTCAGACATCCCCAAATTCGAGGGAAAACCAGGAGAAGATCCTAGTGAACATGTTACTACATTTCACCTTTGGTGCTCTTCTAATTCCTTACACGAAGATTTGATCCTTTTAAGGCTATTTCAACACAACCTTACAGGTCTTGTAGTGAAATGGTACATAGAGTTACCTAGGGAGGAATTCACTTTGTTCGATGACCTAGCTATGACTTTTCTCAACCACTTCCAGCTACCAGTGTGCTACGACATTGATATGGAACTCTTGTCGACATTTTGACAGGATAAAGCCATGCATATCTCGGACCATATCCAAGAGTGGCATAGACAGAAGAGATTGATTAAAGCCTTCATACTGCCAGAGTTTCTCCTTGAATGGTTCCTTAAGTCGTTATTACCTTATATAGTGAATGATGTTTCTACGTCCGAAGTTCAGAACAAGAAACAAGCCATTTTTAGGGTGCAGGAATTGGATTTGGTTTATGCTCAATCTGATTTGTTATATGAGATCATTCCTAATGCTCCGCGTTCTAGTTTCGACCCTACGATCAAACCTGGACCACATGCTGATGGCATTGTTGGTTGTATGAGTACCAAACTTGCGGATTCAGTTGTGAAACAGGTGAGTCAATTGTCTATCAACCAATCTACCTCAGGAAAAGCCACGACTTCATCTCAACCCACCCAAACGGTGAGTGTGCTCTCAGTGCAATCGTTGGACCAGAAGGGTAACCAACAACCGGGAAGGAATAAGAAGAAGGGTAAAAACAATCGTAAGGGTGGGAATAGGAATGAAAATCCTAATTCTAATGACAAGAATGCCCAAAATGTTGGGGGGGATAAGTAGCCTAAATGTAAGGTTAAGTTTCCTTGCAAGTTGTGTAAGGAGGACCACCTCACTCACTTGTGCCCTCATATAGAATAAGCCTCGAGGTTCATAGCATAGGGCCCAGCTGTGCTGACTAACCCTTTACCTCATAATCAAAATATGAACTCAAGGACCCATGATCAGTCTGGTGGAGATCAAGATCCACCGAAAGCTAGTAATGGTCATGGTTGCATCAATATGGTGCATGCTACTAAGGTTGTGACTCGTGCAAAGGACTATGGTTTGTCACAACTCAACCTTGGAAAGGAACCTGCTCCACCTGAGAGTCCTTTGCATATTGAAAACCCTGTGGATAAACCTGAAGTTGCACCTCGCATTCCTAAGGAAGTCCTTAAGCGGTCGGGGCACAATCCTAATGCCCGAGCCGCCCAGAACTATTCCGTTGTCGAGGATTTGGGCCACACTCCTTGTGCGATTTATGCACTCGAAGTACTTCAGAGTTTTCCTTCGTAAAGGAAGGATTTGCTTTCTACTCTTGGTGTTAACGATGATAATTCTTCCTCTGTCATCAAATTTGAAACCGTGGGACTACAACCTCGCTTTCCTTACTATGTGTCTCTCTTGATTCATGTAGAATGTCTTAACAAGACCGTCAAACGCACTGTGATTGACAAAGGCACTGTTGCTTCCATGATGTCTTTAGCTTGTTGGAAGGGTTTGGGTTCCCCCAAGTTGTCTAAATCCACTACCATGTTGACTGCATTTGATGGTAGATCGTTTCAGCCGCATGACATTCTTCCTTCTCTTAAGGTCCGTTTGGGAGGGAAGACCATCGCGATCGAGGTCGAGGTGGTTGATGCACCCCTTGACTATAATCTGTTACTGGGTAGGAATTGGATGTACAGTATGCAAGTCGTAGCTTCTTCTCTATTGCAAGTTGTATGCTTTCCATTCAATGGGAAGATAGTTATGATTAATCAAATGTCATTCAAGAATCTGTGTGTTACCGCATCTTGGGAGCTTCCGTCCTGATTATCGCACACTCTTAGCCGGAAACTAGGAGTGTGGGTGTTGGAATGTATCCATCCCTTATGGGATCATTTAGTTGTCATGCACCAGTTCTTATGATCGGGTATACTTCCAGTGAAGCTTCATCGTCATTGCGTTCGGTGTCTTTTCGCACCACTCATATGGAAGATCCTTGGATTCTTCCTACATCGAGTCCTTCGTGTGAGCCCATCGGAACGGACATGTCGTTTCCTGCAACTATGATAGCATATCAAGCTAATATTGAATGTGTTGCAGAGCCTCGTCCTTCCTCTTTGTGGATGGAGGAGGAGGACCCATATGTGCTACTTGCATGGGCAGTTGAGTCTTCTCACACACATGACTGCCTTGATAGTGTTTTTCCATCAGATGAAGCTATTATTGAGGTTATGTCTGGAGTTGAGCCACCTTGGGAAGAGTTGCATCATAGATCTTACTTCCTTCCCGAGCTTGACCGTTTGGAGTGTGAAGACTTTAGGGAGATTCTTAGTGAGAGAATTGGTAGCCCCGTGGTTCCGTTAATCTCTCTTGGTCTGATGGCTGATGGAAACATGGTGAATATATCTCCTACCATTCCTATCAATATCTCTCATGATCTTGGCAAGATTGAGAATGTCTATATTGGGGCAGAATGTTCCCATGCTGAGATTCAAGAGTATACCGAGTTGTTCAAAGAATTTTGTGATGTATTTGCTTGGTCATACGAGGAAATGCCAGGTATCGACCCTCGCATTGTTGAGCATGACATTAAAACTTATCCCAATGCTAAACCTGTCCGACAACGCTTGCGTGCGGTGAATCCTAGGAAAGCACCCGTGATTAAGGCTGAGATAGAAAAACTATTGAATGCCGGTTTTATCTATCCCGTTCCCTTGACGGAGTGGGTTTCAAATCCCGTTCTGGTTGATAAGAAACAAGGAACGTTCCGTATATGCATTGATTTCTGTGACTTGAATCGTGCCTGTCCTAAGGATAATTTTCCCACACCATTTATTGATCAAATTTTGGATGAGTGTGCGGGAAGCGAGGTATTTTCCTTTATGGATGGATTTTCTGGATAGAATTAGATACAAATCAAACCTGAGGACCAACACAAGACTACCTTTATTTGTCCTTAAGGTACCTTTGCATATCAAAAATTGCCTTTTGGCCTTAAAAACGTCGGAGCCACTTTTCAGCGGGCTATGACCTTGATCTTCCATGATCTCAAATCGATTATTGAAGTCTTTTTGGATGACCTTGCTGCTCATTCTTGTCAGAGGATGCGTCATTCCTACCATTTGAGATTAGTGTTCGAAAGGTGCCGCCATTACTTGGTCAGGTTAAATCCTCATAATTGCATCTTTTGTGTGAAGTCTGGTCGCTTATTAGGGTTCATTGTCTCCAAAGAGGGTATAAGAGTCGACCCTTTGAAGGTTGAGGCAATACTTCAATTGTCTCCCCCGAAAAGCATTAGACATTTTCAATGTTTGCAAGGCATGGCAAACATCTTACGGAGATTCGTCGTTAACTTTGCCAATTTGACTAGAGGCTTTATGTGTCTTTTGAAGAAGGACACTACCTTTTGCTGGGATGAGCGAGCCCATGAGTGCTTTGATGCGCTTAAGCGAACCTTAGCATCAGCCCCGGTGATTATTCCACCTGACTATAGCCGTGACTTTTTACTTTATGTGGCCGTGTCCATGGAGACGATTGGTATGGTTTTGGTTCAGGAGGATGAGGAGCTCCAGGAGCATGTCATATATTATTTGAGCTGAAACCTTATAGATGCAGAGATCCATTATTCCCATGTGGAGAAACTTGCCTTAGCTACCGTTCATGCGGTTCAAAGATTGAAACACTATATTCTCCTTTGCCATACCTTGGTGGTAGCCCATGTCAATGAATTTCAGTTCGTCCTCACTAGAAGGATGATAGGGGGAAAGTATAATAAGTGGATTGTCATCTTGCAAGAATTCGATCTCGAGTTTGTTTCAGCAAAATCGAAGAAATCATTGATTTTTGTGGAGCTTATATCTGATTTCCCAAGCAAGGAGGAGGAGGAAGTTTGTGAAGATACGTTTGTCGATGAGCACATTTTCCTAATCTCAACTTTGGATCCATGGTATTGGGATATTATCATATATTTACAAACATTGAAGGTCCCAAGAGTGCTTTGATGCGCTTAAGCGAACCTTAGCATCGGCCCCAATGATTATTCCACCTGACTATAGCCATGACTTTTTACTTTATGTGGCCGCGTCCATGGAGACGATTGGTATGGTTTTGGTTCAGGAGGATGAGGAGCTCCAGGAGCATGTCATATATTATTTGAGCCGAAACCTTATAGATGCAGAGATCCATTATTCCCATGTGTAGAAACTTGCCTTAGCTACCGTTCATGTGGTTCAAATATTGAGACACTATATTCTCCTTCGCCATACCTTGGTGGTAGCCCATGTCAATCCATTTCAGCTCGTCCTCACTAGAAGGATGATAGGGGGAAAGTATAATAAGTGGATTGTCATCTTGCAAGAATTCGATCTTGAGTTTGTTTCGGCAAAATCGAAGAAATCATTGATTTTTGCGGAGCTTATATATGATTTCCCAAGCGAGGAGGAGGAGGAATTTTGTGAAGATACGTTTGTCGATGAGCACATTTTCCTGATCTCAACTTTGGATCCATGGTATGGGGATATTATCATATATTTACAAACATTGAAGGTCCCTACTCACCTTTCGCAGGATGAATGACGACAATTACGTCACGTATCCAAGAATTACCTCATAGTGGATAACACATTGTACCGCTGTGGGGTAGATTCCATTTTACGTCATTGTTTAACTCATGAGGAGGCTGAGCTTGTGCTGAATGATTGCCATGGAGGGGCGTGTGTTGGTCATTTATCTGGGCTTTCTGCAACCCAAAAAATCTTGAGAGCGGGTTTTTTCTAGCCATCGATCTTTAAAGATTGTGTTAATGCGGTCAAGAAGTGCCACCCTTGCCAGGTGTTTGCACGCAATATGTGCTCACATCCTGCCCTGTTACATCCTATTATCACCACTGGTCCCTTCACTAAGTGGGGGCTTGGTTTCATGGATTGCAACCCAGCTTCAGCTAGGGGGCATCATCATATTATTGTGGTTGTTGACTATTTCATGAAATGGGCTGAGGTTATGCCCACGATTAAATCCGACGGTGAGATAGCCGCACATTTCGTATTCAACCAGATCATTACTTGATTCGGTATTCAGAAAGAGCTTGTCATTGACCATGGTAGGCACTTTCAGAATCGGATGATGGAAGATTTGGCCTCAACGTTAGGGTATAAGAAGGACCATTCTTCTTCTTATTACCCTCAAGTGAATGGACAGGTTGAAGCAGTGAATAAATCACTCAAGTCCATTCTCTAATGAACCATTGCACAAAGAAATACCAATTGGCATATCATGTTATATCCTGCTTTGTGGGCTTATAGGACCACGGTTAAGACTGCCACAGGTTTTTCTCCATATCAACTTGTACATGGAGGGGAGTCTATATTGTCGGTTGAGTGTGAAATCCCTTCTTTGAATCTAGCCATAGTTCTCTTACCAGACACTTCCCCCATTGGAGGAACATTTGGTCCATTTAGAGCAGCTTGATGAGCAGCGTCGAGATGCTTTAGTGGCTCTAGAAGTGAATAAGCGTCACGTTAAGGTCCAATATGATAAATCTGTCCGTCCAAGGAAGTTTAGTGAAGGAGATTTGGTCCTTTTGTGGGATCAAGCTAAAGAACCCTTGGGGGCAGGAAAATTTAACCCCATGTGGCATGGTCCTTACGTTGTTAAACGTGTGTTAGAGAAGGGCGCATATGAGTTAGTAGATTACAAAGGGACAGCCTTGGCGGAGCCTAGAAATGGGCTCTATTTTAAAAAGTACTATGCATGATTCTCAGCCAGGGCTGACTATTGTATATTATTGTATAGTATTTTGCATAGTTAGGTTTTTCCTATGGTGACCGGGTTTGTTGATTAGCTTTTGTTTCTTATGGCAGATGTCAATGGAGTCTTCCATCTATATAGGATTCACGGATGGTGCTAGCCGCCACACTCAACACTCAGCCTCTGCTTCTTGGTTGATTTATACTCCTACGGGTCATGTATTGTCTTCAGGAGGCGTATGTTTACGGCCCTCTTCAAACAATGTTGTTGAATATAGTGCCATTATCGAGCTTCTACGAGATGCCATTTCACATGGTATTCTATCTCTTGAGGTACGTCTTGATTCAGAGTTAGTAGTGTCACAGCTTAATGGATTGTATCATGTTAGGGATCCAACATTATTATGAATATTCTTACGCGTGATATTGTTAGAACGACAATTTGTCAACATAACATACATACATGTTCCAAGAATTTATAATCAAGTTGCTGACTCATATGCTAACTATGTGTTAGATTGGAATTTGTTTCATAGAAAATAAGCTCATCACAAACATACATTTTTACACATGTAAATAAATAAACCAATCATCATAAAAATTTTCCATTAAACATCCAAAATGTGATAATACATAAGTGTCATAATACAAAAATGGGGCTTCTGAGCCACCAAAATATAAATACACGGTAGTACAAAATGTATCACTCCCAGGTATCTAAGCTTGGGGAGGAGGAGGGGGGTTCTGATAGTGGAATGTCACCACGGATCTAGCTAGCCGTTGAAACAACCACACCCATGCTCGTGGCACACCCACCACCTGACGGTGCATGGCCTCAGGCAAGTCCTCGACCTACGCCATGGGTACCCTATGTGTCAGCCGCACGAAGTTGGTATGAATGCTTTGGAGCGTCCGCTCCGCATCCACACCCATAATGTCATCTCCTCTTCCCCTCCATCTATAACGAGGGAAGCCTTCAGGCTGCTGTGGTCCTACATCTGCATACATATGACAGGATGTCACTATGTGTTATCACACAAAAACATGTCTTTTGAGTCTATATATATCAAAAAACACAAAAAATTAAATAATTCACAAAACTTAAAAAGAGGGTTGGGATTCGTTACCAATGTCACCGTATGCCGATACTGGTGGTAGTGGCATGTCGGGATCTCCCCGAAAATCTATCCCCGCATAGGGGTAGTCATCGATGGAAACTATCTGCCGCCACCACCATGGAAAGAAATCAGCTGGATAAGGGTTGGACACCCTACCTCCACCTAGTCTGCGCATCGCATCTGCCCAACGTCATTAGGCCGGATCTCAAACCCCATGAAGAGGAACGTCAACTCTAGGGCTCAATCCTGGAACACGCTCAAAGACAAATGTGCTCAGTATGCTACTAAAACCAAAGTTTCATACTCTTCCCATCTTGCACTCGTTGAGCTGGTGTTTCATGTTTCTCAATAGTGCAATGCTCCAGTCATAAACCATGGGTCTCATGCACTCCACTGCATAGAACATTAGGGGCCGCGAGGCCTGGTGGAGTGAGGCTAGCCCTTCTATCCTGCCCAGTGTCAGTAGTATGGCCTTTAGGCCTAGCACTTGTATGGAGTTAGTTGGGATCTGACTCCTGACCTTCTCCGTGTCCGGATAACAATACACTGCTATGTACTCATCTATGGTGAGGCCACCTCCAGGCCCGCGAGAACATAGGTTCACCTCTTCCCCTCATTGGGACAATCCAATAATGAAGTATATGTCCTCCACTTCTATGGTGAGGGACATCCCATTGATCTGGAAAGACTCTGAGTCAGGATCCCAGTAGTCTACTAGCATTTGCAGCAGTCTTGGTTTGGCCCTTAAGCCACCAAGACACCAAAACTTGTAGAGCCCGCATGCACAAAGAGATTGTTGTGCCATTAGATCACCCCATACTGCTTCTTCTACATCCCCGTTCTCACGTTCCCTCCATTCTAGAACCATCCTACACATTTAATTCAAGTTTGGGTCATTAGATGTCTTTAAAAAACTTGAACGCGGCCGCATACGCGACTGTTTGCTAAACAACCGTGTATGTACGCAACTTTGGGGCATTTTTCTGCGTATATCTATCCCTATATGCAGAAAAATACTCGATTTCCATGTGGGCCAAGGATCATAATTTAGGATGGCCTAGAAATCAAATTAGACCATGGAAAATTGAAAATTTTACATGTAAATGAAAGAGCAGGGCATGGGAAGTTACCTGGAAAAAATGGTGTCGAGATCTCCCGGAATTCGCGTTTGAAGTTCTGAGCTCAATTGGGTAAAAATTTCAAATGCTATATAATGTTTTGAATTTTTTACTATTTATAGAAAATTTTCAAATTTTTGAAAATTTTTACCCCCTTTTCTATAGTTTTGGACCGTTTCTGACCCTTTTGGACCGTTTTTTACTAATATATGATGTAGGAGACTGTTTTGAGCGTCGTTTCGACCGTTGTTTTGACCTTGTCGGGATGTGTACCCTAAGGATTATTAGTTTTAGTAACTTCACGGTTGTTTGTAAGCGGAGTTATGGGTCAAAATAGTCTTAGGGGTGTCGGGGTAAGTCAAAACCCCTTTTTGTAATAAACCCATGGTTTAAATCCAGGGTTTAGGGTTTGGGTGCCCATGGTATTGAATCCATGTTTTTGTAAACAGTGCGCTATAAATAAGCACTTGTGTAAATAAGAAAGGTTAGGTTGTATGATGTAAGAAAGGTTTCGGTGAAGTTAAGGCTGATTTTGTAAGGAAAGGTTAAGTCCCAGCTGTGTGCGTGGATGACCTCTGCAGCTGTGTGCGCAGAGGGTTTTTGTAAGAAGATTGAGAAAATATCTGCAGCTGTGTGCGCAGAGGCCTGTTGCTGTGTGCGCGGCTGTTAAGGACTGAAGGGATCTGCAGCTGAGTGCGCGGATCAAACTGTGGTTTTGTAGCAAGTTGAATAAAACACAGTTTGTGGACGTAGCCCCTACACTGGGGGTGAACCACGTTATATTTGGTGTTGTGGTTTCTTGTGTTGTTTCTATTTCTATTGTCTTTTATGCATTAATAACTGTATACATTTGATAACTTAGATCACTACTAATAACAAGCTTCGCTGTGAATTCCCTATAGTGGGTTGCGCAAGTCACGGTTGTTTATCTATCTGCGAAGTTGTATAAACGTGAATGACCAAGTTGTGTAATTGTTGATTAATAAGTTTAGTAAAGGCTAAGGTACAGTAATCCACTCTCTGCTTGCAGAAACCTGATTCTGCGGCACCCCATTTCTGTTTCGGGTGAGACTGCAACCTGTGCGCAGGTTGTTGTCGAAAGGGCCAACACATTGGGTCTTTTGTTGCTGCGACATAAAAGGATTAAACCCGGGTCTGCCCTATTGCCCAACAAATTGGTTCCGTTGCCGATTGAACTCAATATCTGCTCAAGAGGGGTTTACGTCGTGCCTCCAGGGCTATGTTCTGGAGGCCCTCTGTGACGGAAATCGGTGATTGGTTTGCTGAGACTTCTCTGCAATTCGCGCAACAAGAGAACACAAATTCGCGTTGTAGCACACGTGACTTTTTACAAAGGTATGTTTTTTGTGATGCTTATGAATTTTTTTTTAGTAGTATCCACATAGAGTTTCACCAGTGGTTATCTAGGTTAACAGAAAGAAGGACGAACTGCCAAGCTCGACGGATTCCCACGTGGACCCCCACAAGGGTCAATCTTGTGCAACACGTGAACAACGAGGTATCCCGCGTTGTTGATTTCTGGACGACGCACACATTGGAAGCTTTCGTGACAGAATTTGCCATTAACACAAGTACCTCCTTCAGCGAAGCTGAATGACAGTTCTTCAAAGGCCCCCATGGTAAGTTTTTGAATTCATTAAGCTTACGGATTAAAATACTATTGGATGAAAAGGGTATATTGTGGTTTGAATCAGACTGCTAGCTTTATCGTACTAACATATGTTTGCAAGTGATAATACCTTCGACGAGCAAAGTGGTTTGCTGCCAAGTGGCAAAAGGTACAAAAGAGATTTTGACTCCTATTCCTTATGTCAGGCTACCGAGTCTTCCCCTGTATATTCTGAAGAGTCAGGCTCTGAGGAAATCCCTTCGCTTGGAAACCCCCCTGTCACCCCGCAGCGAAGCCCTGTTAGCCCTGAAATTCCGTCGCATTCTGACAGCCAACCAAGTCCAAGTATTCCGGCCATAGGCCAGTCTGTCCCTGTAACTCCCTCCCCATCAACGTCCTGCCCCCCCCCAGAACCGCCATGGCCCACCTAGATGATGATATTAAGTTGCCCATCTTCAAAGGCACGGGATCCGAAGACCCCGAACAGTTCTGGTTTTTATGTGAAGCAGTATGGAACGCGAAGAATATCACAGACCGGGATGTGCGAACCGTGCAGCTCATTACTTCTTTCCGGGACTGGGCTTTGACCTGGTTCATGAAATTCTCCAGTACTCAGAACCCCACTTTAGATGAGATTAAGGCATCCCTCACCAAAGAATTTAAGAAGCCTAAGTCAGAATCGCAGAGCATCACTGAGCTCAAAGAGATTCAACAGCGGCACGGTGAATTCGTGTGGGACTTTGACCAGAGATTCAAAGTTCTACTAGACCAAGTCAGCTTTACCATTAGTCCTACGCAGCACAAGGAATGGTTTATCGTAGCATTATTACCACATATCCGAACTCCGCTCATGCAATAGAAGGTTGCTGACCAGCAAGAATCTCTGGAAATTGCAATGAAGCTAGAAACCGCCCCCGTCGGAGATGATTTCGGTCTTGCTCAAATCCAAGCGCAGCTAGCAGCCATGGCCCTGGAGCTCCATGATATGAAGAAGGATAAAACCAGTCGAGAGGAGGTCTGGTGTATGCAATGCCGGACCGAAGGTCACGATAGGGACCAGTGCCCTGGGGTCCGACCCTACTTAAATTCGGGTGCGCCCAACCAATTCAATCCCGGTGTTCTATATTGTGAGATTTGTCGAACCACTGGCCAACATCGCCCTGAAAAATGCCATCTTCTTCAGCGATATGTTCAAGTTCCCAAGAACCCCTACTGCAAGTTCTGCAAGTCAGTAGGGCATAATGAAGAAGAGTGTCGTAGCTATGACCTCATGCGAGAGCGCATCTATGACGTCTACCGAGTGCAAAATGAAGTCCAGAATAATGACGGCTATGGTTACCATGGTGGTGCCTCTGGTAGAGGTGCCTTTGGCGGTTGCGGCTGTGGTGGTATGCCCGGGAGAGGGCGAGGCCAGGTGGTGTGTTACAATTGTAACCAAGCTGGCCATTTGGCTCGTGACTGTTGGAACCCCACCACAACCTATCGATATTGCCGCGCAGTAGACCACGTGATTGAACAGTGTCCCCAACTCATAGCAAAGATTCAGGAAAACAACAGTGGCCCTACCTAGACTATTCAGTTGATTTCCGTTGAGCAGAGACCGACTGCAGCCATCAATGTGGTCACCCGGAGTGGCGCCACGGTGCAAATTCAGCATTCGCAGAAACAACCTGTCGAGGTGCGCGCGCGTCAGGCCTCCGCAGGGCAAGTCCCAGCACTTAATACTGCGAAAGACCATGCACTAGTCAAGGCGGCTCCGTGCGATATTGTTGACCCTCGCACACCCGCAGTACCTGCGCAACAACCTCAGCAGGCCTCATAGCCGCACGATGCTTCGCCGGAAAAAGTAAGTACACTCTCCTCCTTTTTACAGAGTTGTATGAAACTCTTGAGGAATCAGAATGCTTTAAAAGAGCTGCAAAAAGTTCTTGCTGTCACAGACCCTCAGAGAGGAGTTGATCAGGAGAAAACTGTTAGTCGTGTCCGAAGAACGGGGAGGGAAATGAGATTGAATGTTCAGATAGGGGAATATGATATGACTGATGTCATCTTGGATCTTGGATCAGAAGTTAATGTCCTATCCAAGCAGACTTGGGGACAAATGGGAAAACCTTCCCTGGATTGGTCACCTATACAATTGAGATTAGCTAACCAGCAAAAGATTGTGCCCCTAGGGAGACTTCTTAGTGTTCCCATAGATCTTGATGGGGTAAGCACTCTAGCGGATTTTGAAGTTATTGAGATAATTGATGACAGCAACCCTTATCCCACCTTGTTGGGAATCGAGTGGGCCATGGCAAATGCTGCAATCATCAACCTTAAGAGGAGATAGATGACCTTCGAAGGAAATGGTCTGCGAGTTATCATACCCCTCGACCCATCCCAAGGAGAAAGATATACAGAACCACTCAGAGATGAAGGGGAGCAGGATACCCTAGACCACATCTGCAACATTACAGCCCAGGAAGCAGATTATGTCGAGCCTAATGCCGATGGCGTACTAGATTGGCAATGTGATAGCTCCTGCATGTCTGATTCAGACGATGGTTTAGAGAATTGGCAGAACCGACTGTACGAGCTACATGGCCATAGGTGCATGCAACTCACTAAGTCTCTTAGATGCCTTAGTGCGCAGCCCAGAAAGTTGCCTACCTACAATGAGTTGACTGACCCTGGAGAATTTATTGTACAAACCCCTCAGTCACAGAGAATGCAGACTCTGAAGACAGCATTAGGAGCTACAGCAGCAGGACAGACCGATCACAACAAGTCTACTCCCAGTTGGGAGGCCAGCCAGAAGATCCTGAGCCTCCACTTCATAAACCAAGTCCAAGATGCGCGAAGTCCATTTATTGGGCAGAATAGCCCTCAGAAACATTTGAGGCACAATTATGCAGCATGGGACACCATACCTCGCGAAGAGTGGGTGCATAAGTTCATACACACCTTTGAACCTCTAGCACAAAACTGGTATCTGGAGGCCGCGCTCCGACTTGGAATTGAATACCAAACCAAGGGGCAGAACCAAGAAGCCAGCCCATCAAACCTAACAGCCCTGTCGCCAACATTCCTAGGACGAGTCGAAGGGAAATACTATGCCGAGGGTGCTTGTTGTCGCGAAGCTCACACCCGGATCCTGCCGAAGACCACAACCACAGCGAGGATTAAAATCCGACCGTTGGGAAGCCACAAATTTGGTGGCGGTAGTGCTTTAATAACCTTAAATGCCTGTACTACGACCAGTATTGGAAATCGAGCTCCACTTGGACAAGATTTTCATCAGATTTGGTGCCTTCAATGCATCGTCCTGCCCGATTTGATTGATGGCGTGTATAAGAAGATGCCTAAGTTAGGGAAAATTGCATTCTGCATTTCTTCAAGATTTATGAGTGAACCCATGACAACAGAACGAGAGATTGACGATTTGGTCAGAGAATTCGAGCAAGAGGGTCTGATAAGCTGCTCTAACAGGCCTCCTACCCTTGCTCCCTATGAAGAAGCTCCCCCAGCACCCCCACGGCCAATGCAGACACGGTCTGCCCGAAAAAAGATCAGAACTGAAGTTCGCTCCAAACGAAACCAGGACCGGCAGAGGCAAGCAGGGCAAACACCAGCAGATCATCCTATGGATCCCACCGGTTTAGCACAGGTCCCAGCCGGGGGAAGGGATAATATTGCACCACCGCGGCTACCATATCTACAACCTGTTCGCCTAGGTGCCACGTTACCCCGTCGAACGAAGCAGTTCACATTAACCACACCCTCGCTGCCACAAGGAGTTCAGCTGATCGGAAGCATGACAGGGAAGATCGATCGGCTGAAGTACAGTGATCACAACACAAATGACCATGGCAAGTTTCCACAGTTTGAACCAGCAGAATACTTGCATCGCGTCAAGTACCCAGATCATAAGGTCACACTACTGGAAGTGCAACCATGGGCTGCAGGCCTGGACAAAGCTGGCCTACTCAAGATGCTTGATATTCCCCATTTCGGTCGCGGCATACATGTGACCGTAGTGACCAAACAGTTGCTAGCGTTAGTGCATGACAGCTATTTATGGATAGGGTACCAGCAAATTCCTATTGATACCGCGCTCATCCATAAGATCACAGGTTTACCAATGGCAGGACCTGATCCGGGAACTGAATTTCCGTCCAAACATGAGGATACAAAGCTCACACAAACTATGAAAGAGCGGTTTGGCCTGACAAAGGGGAAACAGGGATATCACACTTTCACAATTCAGGAACAGCCCATTCGCTTTGCAGTTGAACTCTTAGCCTGCAAACTTATCCAGAAATGCCGGCCAACTGAAGTACCTGCTCCGGTTATCCGGATTGCTATGAACTGCGCTGAGGGGTATACTTATAATTGGGCCGCATATCTTGCGAAGGAGTTCCTGGAGGATGCCCACGATGCACAGGAAAAAGGTAGACCTTTTCATTATTCCTGGTTGTTAATACTTATTGCATTAGTTGGGTGGAAAGAACCCACTGAAGCCCAGTTTGTAGAGTTAAACCCAGGCATGCCAGGGGTAGCGAGGTACGCCTCCCTATGGCTATCCTCCGATAAGGTTTCTCATCAGATGACCAACACTGTGTTCGTCTTTTATACCATGAGTATCCACTATGAGATTGTGCGAACACCACGGCTTACCAATGAGGTGTTCTCTAAATACGAGGGCGCCGCGCACTTCAGTGCCGATATGCATCATGTTGTCATTCAAGCCCGTGCAGATCCACAACGGCAATGCTTTAAATTACCATATGTAGTCACTGAACCAAATATCAGGGGTATAATTCAGCAGTGGCCAACTGACTAGCTGAAAGGTATAGGAAAAAAACCCTCTATCCCAGTTCCTCCAGCTACCAATATTGGCACAGGTACCTGTCAGGCGCAGCAGCAAAACCCATCGGAAGATAGCGAGGACCTAAGTGATTCGCAGATGGATGACGACGACCAGGGTGGAGAGGGTGGATAGGATGAACAGGATGAGGAGTCGATCAAGACCATATCAGATCCTAACCCAGTAACGAAGCACAAGTCACCAGAAGTAGCAGAGGTAACCAAGCCACAGTCCCGCAAAAAGTCAAAAGCGTCGAAGGACAAATATATTGAAGAAGAAACCACTATAACACTGGATGCACTGGAGCAAGCTCTAGAACAGTCCATGGGAGCGCTTACTAAAAAATGGTCAGAGTTTGCGGAACCGCATCTTGCTGGGCTCTCAGGTATAGCAAACAGGGTTTCGGAACTAAAAGAGTTAGCCGCGAAAGAAGCACACAGTACTGCGACAAGTAGCACTACAGCACCCACGCAGCACGATATTAGGCAATGGCCACCCAGAGATCACCAAGGACAGGTATCAAGCGCAGCTCTGATACCGCCCGATACAGATTCCAGGCCCCAGACGAGTATGACCGTAGGGCTCGATTATACAAAGATGTCCATGTCAGAACTGCACCTCTGCCAGCTCGCTATTACAAAGGAGATCCATGCACGAGACCAATTGTCCCAACTTCAATTGGAAGACACCATCAAACAAAACAAAACCTTTGCAGCACGCCTAGAAGCAGTAGTACAACAGAAGAAAGAGGCTGAACATAAAACAACTACGCTGATGCGAGCACTGGACGAGGCATGTCGGAGTCTTTCTAACTGCGACATACAGGGAGCCGAGGAACCATAGTAGAGAATCGCTAAGCTGAGAGATTATGCCCAGCAGTCTCACAGCGAGATTGAAAGGATGAAGACAGAACACCAGAACCAGATCGTAGAACTTCAACTGTGCATCCCTCCCGAAACTCCACCCGAGGTCCGAGAATAGCGCCATCAGGACATCAAGGATTCAACAGCGAAAATATCAGATAATGTGGCCAGCGTCGTAAAACTGATGGAAGACAGCATAGAGGCATGGGCGAACCTACAGGACCATCCAGATGTAGGTAAGGTACAGGAAACCATCAAGTTGCGCCAGGATGAATTAGATGCAGTCTGAGTAGAAATCAAGACGCTGCCACCTATGCAGAAGATGGCTAAAGTGAAGCACAGCAAGGAACTTCAGCAGGAAATTGAGTCCTACAGGACGAAAGTAACACTTCTGGAGAATGCGTTACAGCCCCTGGTTGATGAAGCATTATAGTTGAGCAATACTGCAGAGAGCCAGCTCAAACTTTTGAAGACTTATGACACTTTTGCGCAGGAATGGGCTGATACAGATCATCTTCAGTGTTACAGGAATTGGTAAAAAAGGAGAAATCCATTGATGATATACTACACAACCTCACCAGCCGCTTCCAGACTCTTGCGCAGAAGATTCTCCCACCAGAGCCCTCGCAGAGTGTCCCGGGATGGGCCACTAGTGAGTCTTAGGGGCCTGTTGGGACGTGTACCCTAAGGATTATTAGTTTTGGTAACTTCGCGGTTGTTTGTAAGCGGAGTTATGGGTCAAAATAGTCTTACGGGTGTCGGGGTAAGTCAAAACCCCTTTTTGTAACAAACCCATGTTTTAAATCCAGGGTTTAGGGTTTGGGTGCCCATGGTATTGAATCCATGTTTTTGTAAACAGTGCACTATAAATAAGCACTTGTGTAAATAAGAAAGGTTAGGTTTTATGATGTAAGAAAGGTTTTGGCGAAGTTAAGGCTGATTTTGTAAGGAAAGGTTAAGTCCCAGCTGTGTGCGTGGACGACCTCTGCAGCTGTGTGCACAGAGGGTTTTTGTAAGAAGATTGAGAAAAGATTTGCAGCTGTGTGCACAGAGGCCTGCTGCTGTGTGCGCGGCTGTTAAGGACTGAAGGGATCTGCAGCTGAGTGCGTGGATCAAACTGTGGTTTTGTAGCAAGTTGAATAAAACACAGTTTGTGGACATAGACCCTACACTGGGGGTGAACCATGTTATATTTGGTGTTGTGGTTTCTTGTGTTGTTTCTATTTCTGTTGTCTTTTATGCATTAATAACTGTATACATTTGATAACTTAGATCACTGCTAATAACAAGCTTCGCTGTGAATTCCCTATAGTGGGTTGCGCAAGTCATGGTTGTTTATCTATCTGCGAAGTTGTATAAACGTGAATGACCAAGCTGTGTAATTGTTGATTAATAAGTTTAGTAAAGGCTAAGGTACAATAATCCCCTCTCTGCTTGCAGAAACTTGATTCTGCGACACCCCATTGCTGTTTCGGGTGAGACTGCAACCTGTGCGCAGGTTGTTGCCGAAAGGGCCAACACATTGGGTCTTTTGTTGGTGCGACATAAAAGGATTAAACACGGGTCTGCCCTATTACCCAACAAATTGGTTTCGTTGCCAGTTGAACTCAGTATCTGCTCAAGAGGGGTTTACGTCGTGCCTCCAGGGCTATGTTCTGGAGGCCCTCTGTGATGAAAATCGGTGATTGGTTTGCTGAGACTTCTCTGCAATTCGCGCAACAAGAAAACACAAATTCGCGTTGTAGCGCACGTGACTTTTTACGAAGGTATGTTTTTTGTGATGCTTATGAATTTTTTTTTAGTAGTATCCACATAGAGTTGCACCAGTGGTTATCTAGGTTAACAGAAAGAAGGACGAACTGCCAAGCTCGACGGATTCCCACGTGGACCCCCACAAGGGTCAATCTTGTGCAACACGTGAACAACGAGGTATCCCGCGTTGTTGATTTCTGGACGACGCGCACATTGGAAGCTTTCGTGACAGAATTTGCCATTAACACAAGTACCTCCTTCAGCGAAGCTGAACGACAGTTCTTCAAAGGCCCCCATGGTAAGTTTTTGAATTCATTAAGCTTGCGGATTAAAATACTATTGGCTGAAAAGGGTATATTGTCGTTTGAATCAGACTGCTAGCTTTATCGTACTAACATATGTTTGCAAGTGATAATACCTTCGACGAGCAAAGTGGTTTGCTGCGAAGTGGCAAAAGGTACAAAAGAGATTTTGACTCCTATTCCTTAGGTCAGGCTACCGAGTCTTCCCCTGTATATTCTGAAGAGTCAGGCTTTGAGGAAATCCCTTCACTTGGAAACCCCCCTGTCACCCCGCAGCGAAGCCCTATTACCCCTGAAATTCCGTCGCATTCTGACAGCCAACCAAGTCCAAGTATTCTAGCCACAGGCCAGTCTATCCCTGTAACTCCCTCCCCATCAATGTCCTGCCCCCCTCGCAGAACCGCCATGGCCCACCTAGCTGATGATATTAAGTTTCCCATCTTCAAAGGCACGAGATCCGAAGACCCCGAACAGTTCTGGTTTTTATGTGAAGTAGTATGGAACGTGAAGAATATCACAGACCGAGATGTGCGAACCGCGCAGCTCATTACTTCTTTCTGGTACCGGCCTTTGACCTGGTTCATGAAATTCTCCAGTACTCAAAGCCCCACTTTAGATGAGATTAAGGCAGCCCTCACCAAAGAATTTAAGAAGCTTAAGTCAAAATCGCAGAGCATCACTGAGCTCAAAGAGATTCAACAGCGGCGCGGTGAATCCGTGTGGGACTTTGACCAGAGATTCAAAGTTCTACTAGACCAAGTCAACTTTACCATTAGTCCTACGCAGCACAAGGAATGGTTTATCATAGCATTATTACCACATATCCGAACTCCGCTCATGCAACAGAAGGTTGCTGACCAGCAAGAAGCTCTGGAAATTGCAATGAAGCTAGAGACCGCCCCCGTCGGAGATGATTCCGGTCTTGCTCAAATCCAAGCGCAGCTAGCAGCCATGGCCCTAGAGCTCCATGATATGAAGAAGGCTAAAACCAGTCGAGAGTAGGTCTGGTGTACGCAATGCCGGACCGAAGGTCACGATAGGGACCAGAGTCCTGGGGTCCGACCCTACTTAAATTCGGGTGTACCCAACCAATTCAATCCCGGTGTTCTAAATTGTGAGATTTGTCGAACCACTGGCCAACATCGCCCTGAAAACTGCCATCTTCTTCAGTGATATGTGCAAGTTCCCAAGAACCCCTACTGCAAGTTTTGCAAGTCGGTAGGGCATAATGAAGAAGAGTGTCGTAGCTATGACCTCATGCGAGAGCGCATCTCTGACGTCTACTGAGTGCAAAATGAAGTCCAGAATAATGACGACTATGGTTACCACGGTGGTGCCTCTGGCAGAGGTGCCTTTGGCTGTTGCGGCCGTGGTGGTATGCTCGGGAGAGGGCGAGGCCAGGTGGTGTGTTACAATTGTAACCAAGCTGGCCATTTGGCTCGTGACTGTCGGAACCCCACCACAACCTGTCGATATTGCCGCACAGTAGACCACGTGATTGAACAGTGTCCCCAGCTCATAGCAAAGATTCAAGAAAACAACAGTGGCACTACCCAGACTATTCAGTTGATTTCTGTTAAGCAGAGACCAATTGCAGCCATCAATGTGGTCACCCGGAGTGGCGCCACGGCTCAAATTCAGCATTCGCAGAAACAACCTGTCGAGGTGCGCGCGCGTCTGGCCTCCGCAGGGCAAGTCCTAGCACTTAATACTGTGAAAGACCATGCACTAGTCAAGGCGGCTCCGTGTGATATTGTTGACCCTCGCACACCCGCAGTACCTGCGCAACAACCTCAGTAGGCCTCGCAGCCGCACGATGCTTCGCCGGACAATGTGAGTACACTCTCCTCCTTTTTACAGAGTTGTATGAAACTCTTGAGGAATAAGAATGCTTTAAAAGAGCTGCAAAAAGTTCTTGCTATCACAGACCCTCAGAGAGGAGTTGATCAGGAGAAAACTGTTAGTCGTGTCCAAAGAACGGGGAGGGAAATGAGATTGAATGTTCAGATAGGGGAATATGATATGACTGATGTCATCTTGGATCTTGGATCAGAAGTTAATGTCCTACCGAAGCAGACTTGGAGACAAATGGGGAAACCTTCCCTGGATTGGTCACCTATATAATTGAGATTACCTAACCAACAAAATATTGTGCCCCTAGGGAGACTTCTTAGTGTTCCCATAGATCTTGATGGGGTAAGCACTCTAGCGGATTTTGAAGTTATCGAGATAATTGATGACAACAACCCTTATCCCACCTTGTTGGGAATCGAGTGGGCCATGGAAAATGCTGCAATCATCAACCTTAAGAGGAGACAAATGACCTTCGAAGGAAATGGTCTGCGAGTTATCATACCCCTCGACCCATCCCAAGGAGAAAGATATACAGAACCACTCAGAGACGAAGGGGAGCAGGATACCCTAGACCACATCTACAACATTACAGCCTAGCAAGCAGATTATGTCGAGCCTGATGCCGATGGCGTACTAGATTGGCAATGTGATAGCTCCTGCATGTCTGATTCAGACGATGGTTTAGAGAATTGGCAGAACCGACTGTACGAGCTACATGGCCATAGGTGCACGCAACTCACTAAGTCTCTTAGATGCCTTAGTGCGCAGCAGAGAAAGTTGCCTACCTATGATGAGTTGACTGACCCTGGAGAATTTATTGTACAAACCCCTCAGTCACAGAGAATGCAGACTCTGAAGACAGCATTAGGAGCTACAGCAGTAGGGCGGACCGATCACAGCAAGTCTACTCCCAATTGGGAAGCCAGCCAGAAGATCCTGCGCCTCCACTTCATAAACCAAGTCCAAGATGCGCGAAGTCCATTTATTGGGCAGAATAGCCCTCAGAAACATTTGAGGCACAATTATGCAGCATGGGACACCATACCTCGCGAAGAGTGGGTGCATAAGTTCATACACACCTTTGAACCTCTAGCACAAAACTGGTATTTGGAGGCCGCGCTCCGACTTGGAATTGAATACCAAATCAAGGGGCAAAACCAAGAAGCCAGCCCATCAAACCTAACAGCTCTGTCGCCAACATTCCCAGGACGGGTTGAAGGGGAATACTGTGCCGAGGGTGCTTGTTGTCGCGAAGCTCACACCCGGATCCTGCCGAAGACCACAACCACAGGGAGGATTAAAATCTGACCGTTGGGAAGTAGCCAATTTGGCGGCGGTAGTGTTTTAATAACCTTAAATGCCTATACTACGACTAGTATTGGAAATCGAGCTCCACTTGGACAAGATTTTCGTCAGATTTGGTGCCTTCAATGCACCGTCCTGCCCGATTTGATTGACGATGTGTATAAGAAGATGCCTAAGTTAGGGAAAATTGCATTCTGCATTTCTTCAAGATTTACGAGTGAACCCATGACAACAGAATGAGAGATTGACAATTTGGTCAGAGAATTCGAGCAAGAGGGTCTGATAAGCTGCTCTAATCGGTCGCCTACCCTTGCTCCCTGTGAAGAAGCTCCCCCAGCACCCCCATGGCCGATGCAGACACGGTCTGCCCGGAAAAAGATCAGAACTGAAGTTCGCTCCAAATGAAACCAGGACCGACAGAGGCAAGCAGGGCAAACACCAGCAGATCATCCTATGGATCCCACCGGTTCAGCACAGGTCCCAGCCGGGGGAAGGGATAATATTGCACCACCGCGGCTACCATATCTACAACCTGTTCGCCCAGGTGCCACATTACCCCGTCGAATGAAGCAGTTCACGTTAACCACACCCTCGCTGCCACAAGGAGTTCAGCTGATCGGAAGCATGACAGGGAAGATCGATCGGCTGAAGTACAGTTATCACGACACAAATGACCATGGAAAGTTTCCACAGTTTGAACCAGCAGAATACTTGCATCGCGTCAAGTACCCAGATCATAAGGTCACACTACTGGAAGTGCAACCATGGGCTGCAGGCCTGGACAAAGCTGGCCTACTCAAGATGCTTGATATTCCCCATTTCGGTCGCGACATACATGTGACCGTAGTGACCAAACAGTTGCTAGCGTTAGTGCATGACGGCTATTTATGGATAGGGGACCAGCAAATTCCTATTGATGCCGCGCTCATCCATAAGATCACAGGTTTACCAATGGCAGGACCTGATCCGGGAATTGAATTTTCGTCCAAACATGAGGATACAAAGCTCACGCAAACTATGAAAGAGCGGTTTGGCCTGACAAATGGGGAAACGGGGATATCACACTTCCGCAATTCAGGAACATCCCATTCACTTTGCAACTGAACTCTTAGCCTGCAAACTTATCCAGAAATGCCGGCCAACTGAAGTACCTGCTCCGATTATCCGGATTGCTATGAACTGCGCTGAGGGGTATACTTATAATTGGGCCGCATATCTTGCGAAGGAGTTCCTGGAGGATGCTCGCGATGCATAGGAAAAAGGTAGACCTTTTCATTATTCCTGGTTGTTAATACTTATTGCATTAGTTGGGTGGAAAGAACCCACTGAAGCCCAGTTTGTAGAGTTAAACCCAGGGATGCCAGGGGTAGCGAGGTACACCTCCCTATGGCTATCCTCCGATAAGGTTGCTGAGCAGATGACGAACACTGTGTTCGTCTTTTATGCCATGAGTATCCACTATGAGATTGTGCGAAAATCATGGTTTACCAATGAGGTGTTCTCTAAATACGAGGGCGCCGTGCACTTCAGTGCCGATATGCATCATGTTTTCATTCAAGCCCGTGCAGATCCACAATGGCAATGCTTTAAATTACCATATGTAGTCACTGAACCAGATATCAGGGATA
The DNA here is from genome assembly GCA_001517045.1 of Pseudotsuga menziesii. NCBI lineage: Eukaryota > Viridiplantae > Streptophyta > Pinopsida > Pinales > Pinaceae > Pseudotsuga > Pseudotsuga menziesii. The sequence goes on from LPNX010666751.1 coordinate 269,077, forward strand.
TAATTTAGCAGTGGCCAACTGACTGGCTGAAAGGTATAGGAAAAAAACCCTCTATCCCAGTTCCTCCAGCTACCAATATTGGCACAGGTACCAGTCAGGTGCAGCAGCAAAACCCATCGAAAGATAGCAAGGACCTAAGTGATTCGCAGATGGATGATGACGGCCAGGGTGGAGAGGGCGGACAGGACGAACAGGATGAGGAGTCGATCAAGACCATATCAGATCCTAACCCAGCAACGAAGCGCAAGTCACCAGAAGTAGCAGAGGTAACCAAGCCACAGTCCCGCAAAAAGTCAAAAGTGTCAAAGGACAAATATATTGAAGAAGAAACCACTATAACACTGGATGCGCTGGAGCAAGCTCTAGAACAGTCCACGGGAGCGCTTACTAAAAAATGGTCAGAGTTTGCGGAACTGCATCTTGCTGGGCTCTCAGGTATAGCAAACAGGGTTTCGAAACTAAAAGAGTTAGCCGCGAAAGCAGCACACAGTATTGCGACAAGTAGCACTACAGCACCCACGCAGCACGATATTAGGCAATGGCCACCCAGAGATCACCAAGGACAGGTATCAAGCGCCGCTCTGATACCGCCCGATACAGATTCCAGGCCCCAGACGAGTATGACCGTAGGGCTTGATTACACAAAGATGTCCATGTCAGAACTGCACCTCTGCCAGCTCGCTATTACAAAGGAGATCCATGCACGAGTCCAATTGTCCCAACTTCAATTGGAAGACACCATCAAACAAAACAAAACCTTTGCAGCACGCCTAGAAGCAGTAGTACAACAGAAGAAAGACGCTGAACATAAAAAAACTACGCTGATGCGAGCACTGGACGAGGCATGTCGGAGTCTTTCTGACTGCGACATACAGGGAGCCGAGGAACCAGAGCAGAGAATCGCTAAGCTGAGAGACTATGCCCAGCAGTCTCGCAGCGAGATTGAAAGGATGAAGACAGAACACCAGAACTAGATCGCAGAACTTCAACTGTGCATCCCTCCCAAAACTCCACCAGAGGTCCGAGAACAGCGCCATCAGGACATCAAGGCTTCAACATCGAAAATATCAGATAATGTGGCCAGTGTCGCAAAACTGATGGAAGACAGCATAGAGGCATGGGCGAACCTACAGGACCATCCAGATGTAGGTAAGGTCCAGGAAACCATCAAGTTGCGCCAGGATGAATTAGATGCAGTCCGAGTAGAAATCAAGACGCTGCCACCTATGCAGAAGATGGCTAAAGTGAAGCGCAGCAAGGAACTTCAGCATGAAATTGAGTCCTGCAGGACGAAAGTAACACTTCTGGAGAATGCGTTACAGCCCCTGGTTGATGAAGCATTAGAGTTGAGCAATACTGCAGAGAGCCAGCTCAAACTTTTGAAGACTTATGACAGTTTTGCGCAGGAACGGGCTGATACAGAATCATCTTCAGGTTCTCTCGCCATCGACAGTTTTTGGGAATACATCAATGTCCCATGATCGATGGATTCTCTCAAGTGTTCGACCTCAACACATTTGTTCACACTTGTTAGTTTGCACTTTAGTACCTTGATTCCCATTTTCATTATTGGTGGGTGATCTCGTGTTTGTTAATGGTATACATCAATGACCGGTAATCAGACAATGGACTACTATGTTCGACCTCAACACCTCTATTCACATAGTAGGACATGTACTCGTAGTGTTTTGTGTAGAAGACCTTCCAGATTGGTGGCATCTCCTATATGCTACGTCCTTGATCATGCCAGTGTTCATGAGATTTTAGCTCTTGTGACTTGATTCCAGTATATGTCAGACATTTCCAGCCATTATGGAGATCTTGATCCATTATATATCTTCAGTATTCATGGAGATCATGATCCTTTGTATATCTTCATCATGGAGATTCTGATCTATTTATATTATACGTGGCGATGACCACACATGTCATATTGTATCATGCCTATTCATGGCCGTTGTACTCTTATGTATTCAGGACTGTTGTATCTATTTGCAGTTATATGCAGAGCATTATCATTGTATTGTACTGATTGGATGGCTAGTTCTTCCACTGGGTTCTTCATCACTTCACTTCTGGGATGGACTTATAATGTATGTCGGCCATCGTATGAACCCTCTGACCTCACACATTAGGGGGCATCTGTTATAGCTGATTTTACCACACATGGTGAATCACATTTTTATGGCCTTCCTTGTCCCTCTGAAGACTCCTTATACCCCATGGACCAATTTTGTACCTTTGATGTTTCCAAGATCATCCCTAAAAACATGCAAAAATTGTCATACGCGACTTTTAAACCCTTTATCGTGTATATACGCAGGTTTGACCCCTAAAACCGTGTACATCGGGATGTGTGCAAAAGGCCAAATTCTTTTGCAGTTTTCCTTAGTGTGGATCCGACTCACTTGTATCCTGACCTTCCATATGCCTTGAGATCGCTCGGATTCGACCCTTCATTACCCCATTGAAGAGCTATATAAGGAACCCTTTGGATAAATTGAAGGCATGAGGAATTGAGAGCAAGAAAACTATAGTCCATTGTTGCTGGAACTTATACTTGAGTTTGTATCCCTTTGTCCCTTGGAGCACTTTTGTGTTCTTCCCAAGCTTTCCTTTTTCTTGTGAGCTTGCTATCGAGAGATGAAGGATTGAAGTGGCGGAGGCCCAAGTGGGGGACTCAGTTTCTACGATTTGCAGATGTGCCGATAGAGGTTGTCTCTATTGTAATCTCTGTTTTATATTAATAGAAATATCGTTTCTTGTCCAATAATGTGTATTTGAATGAATATTTGATCCACGGATGATTTTGAATGCTTATATGTTATTGATTATATATGCTAGAGTAGGTCTAACACGATTATACATAGCATGCTTGTCTTGTTTATTGAATGTTGAGGAAGCAATTTATCAATTCAAGCTGGAGTTGGAAAGCTCAACGGGGATCTACATCAACCGTCTGGAATAAGGTACGAATCGAGATCCTTTAGTGTTAGATATTTGGTTTCTCTTGCATATAGGAAAGGATTGATTTCTGGAGTCAAGCTGTCTGTTGTGGTACCCCAAGCCATAGGAATTTCTCTCCGTAACACTCATCTTTCATCTTGAAGGATTGAGAACTCCCAAGGAAGCTTGGGAGAATATTGAAGTCTTGTTTGGTAATCAAGATAAGCTTCAGGGACACATTCTGGAGAATGAGTTGATAGCCCTACATCTCAGCAGTTTCAAGACCATCCAACAATTCTTTACTAAATCCAAGTTTCTTGCACTTCAATGCAGACAATGCGGAATATAAAGAAAGGATGAGCGGCATGTGCTCTCCATACTCAGGAAACTAGGATCAAATTATTTTGTATTTGTACTATCTTCCATTCTAGAAGAGATTCCATTCCCAATTGGAAGATTCCCTCACTTGATTCCTTTGTCAAGTCCTTAATATAGGAGCAAGAGAAGTTGATCCAGATGGGAGTCATCCAGACTTCCAAAGATCAAGCTCTCCTAGTGACAAACTCTACGAAAGAACAAGATAAAGGGAGACATAAGGGGAAGGAGCCTAAAGCACATGATTCGAATCCTAAAAAGAATTAGAATACTTTTGAAGGAGCTTTGGGCTCTAAAAAGAAGAATTTTTTTGAAAAGAATATGTGTCCTTATTGTATGAGGGGTGTTCATCCATAAGACTTGTGCATGAAGAAGACCCTCGACTAGTTGAAAGCTCTATGTGTACAGAAAAATATTTCCCTTCCACAAGGTGTAGAGATGTCTAATTATGAAGAGAAGACTAAAGAAAATGAGAGATTCCATTCCTTGCATGCAATCCTCACTCCGTCGAAGGCTTATTTGATAGATTTTGGAGCATCCAACCACATAGTTTCCTCGAGGGAATCCTTCATCACTTTCCCTCTATCAGGAGGACCTAGCAGTCATATAGGAGATGAATCTGAAATACTAGATGTTGAGAGAGGTTCAGTTAAAATCCAGGATGATGAGTTCATTCCCTCTCCTTCAACAACGCAAATTGTTGAAAGTGAAGAAGAAGCAGAATATTCCTCACAGCCAATTCGAATTGAAGAAAGTATCCTTGGAGTGACTCCTTCTCCTATTGCTCTGGAAGTGTATGATGTCTCTGATATCTCATCTTCTCACATGGCTTATCCAGAAGAAGACATTTGAATCTATGTTTTTGAAGACAAACTATCCTTCCATTATATGCAAAAATTCTCCAGTGATTCTTCTATTTAAATTATGTGCATAGTTTACTGGTGATTGTTTCAGAAAATGAATAGGAATTTGATTTTTCTATCTCTAATGATGTTTCTGGTGTGCAAATAAGTAATACCATGGATATTTTGGAAATTATATCAGATTTTATGAGTGATACATTCACTCTCACTGATCTATAGCATCCAGTAAATTCCTACATGATTTCATGCACCAATTTTCAGAATTTTGAAGAAGGAGAAAATTGTGCATCTACCATCTCAGTGGAGCACACTCTTGGATATAATATGAACTTATTTAGATCTGATATGATATTATTTGGATATGATATGATGTTATTTGTTTCAGTATTTAAGCTTCAATAGCTTTCAATAATGCTTGTAGCTACTCTCATCAATTTTGGTGTGAAAAATCAAGTACCGCAAGTCTCCTTCAAAATTGTTGATAGAGATTTGATATCAATCCTCACTTCTGATATGAACCCTTTTTGGATATGATCTTATATTTGGTTCAATTTTTAAGTTCCAAGAGCCTTCAGTCATGCTTGTAGCTGGTCTCATCAATTTTGGTGTGACGAATCAAGTACTGCAAGTCTCTTCCAAACTTGCTGCTGGGGATTTGATGTTAGTTTCCTTTTATGAGTTTATTGATGTTTTATTTTGTGAATCATTTATAATTTATGAATATATATCATATTAGGGATCTCAATAATTTTCTCTCCACACTCTCGAGGCTTCTCTACCTATATATTTGATCACATGCTCATATCCTCACAGAACTAGTAAAGGTGGAGACATTCTACATTTGCCTAGACACTTGCTCCTAACACTTGGTGCTGATTTTACCTCACATGGTTCAATTTTCAAGGATGCAATATATCAGTTGCTTGGATTTTCCTCACATGGTTCTAATTCTCAAGCACCTTTTCTCTCTCGTCAGTTGATTTCAGTTGCTCTACATGGGTCCAGTTTTCATCCAGCAACTGTCTATATTTCTAATTTAGTTGAGCATATTCTTCTTCTTCCAAAGAGGAAGATTCCTCTAGACATAATCATTTTGTTTGGATTCAGAGGTTCACATTCACAGATTCAAGATGTTGCTGCAAAGAAGAACTGGAATACTACATTATTGTTGCATACTACTGCAAATTGCAACAAATATTTTCGCAAGTTTTTAACTTGTACTTCTTGATTCCTATTTTTTTTTTTTTCAGGGGAGGTGGGGGGGGGGGGTTCCCATGAGGTTTTACNTTTTAGATTGTATATGGGTGAATTTTGGCCTTGTTTCCAGGGCCCACAGTTGTCCAAGTTAGGATTCAGGGGGGTGTTAAGATTTATAATCCTCCCTTGTCTGAACTGTCTATTAGATTATATTTGCCTAACTTAGGAGTATTTTGATTATTATTGGGTCCACTAGTACCATTGGGTCCACTTGGAATAATGGGGCCACATGTACCAGTCACTAGAGTGTGAGGAACACCGATAGAGTCTAACTGAGACTGACTACACTTGCATGCATTAGTTTAGGCACCTCCTAGACCAATCCCTACATTTTAGGAGACACTAGGAGTGCTGGTACCAACCTCCTTTAGTTGTTGGGATTTGGTAACTATTTAAGCTTAGTTTCTCTTCAATTACATTCAGTTAGTTCTCCTCCAGTTCAGTTAGCTTCGGTTATGCATGGCTACACGTGGGAAGGCGCCAGTTCTCACTTACTTCTCACCTACCACTACAATTAGACTGGTTTGATTAATTGTAACTGATTGATTGATTGAATTAGACATATGGAGTTAGCATATTGGACTCCGATAGTGATTTAGACATCTTTAGTTAGCCATGCAGTCATATACAGTCAGATCCAGTTGGTATATTGGAAATCATCCCTAATGATTTGAATTCATCCTTATGTAACACTATTGTAACACCAAATTATGTAATGAAGATAATATTTTAATTCTCTGAGCAATACTTGTATGTTTCCTATGAGATTTGATTTGTTCAGTTTGTATAATTCAATCCTGTTCACTGCATTAATAATTAAGAATCTGATTGCACTAATTGCTTGATGATCTAAATGGCACAACAATTCTAACACCTCTTAGGGTAGGTAAAACACAATAAACTGTGCCAAGAAATCTCACCAAAATAAATTACATACAGGACCCAACCAAAGGTTGTAACAAAAGTGTTGAGAGAACAACAAGAGGACAATACAAAATATTCCTATCTACCCATTGACAAAGGTAGGAGAGAACTACTAACAGTAGGCACATTAACTGAAATACTCGAACTAAAATAGTCCACCAAATTTTCCTGAACACCCATATCCCAAACTTGATAAACATAAGAAAGATCAAAGCCACCATAGATTAACTAAAGGAAAGAATACTGAAGATTGAAAGGCCCACCACATAAATGCATATCTCCCAGGCTAAGGAGAAGGAAAATGATGCACCATACCTCACCACCATTCCAAAAGAACAGGTTCTCCCGGTACTGGTGCTCCTAGAACACGCTAAGTCAGAACCTCCCATGCAACAAGAAAAATGTCAAACCTTCACATAAAATCATCGCAAATAACTGACACATATTACACACAAGAGAACACAATAATCCTGATTACTAACAAACCAACTCACATTAAAATCTCTGTAGAAACCCTTAATGAATTTTACTTCAATGTCGACAAAGAGATCAACTGCTTGCCCCATGTTATTTTTGAAGAGAAGACAAATGTCTCCCTCTTTCCTCCTATGGAGAAGATCAATGAACATTATAAATACCAAGGAACTCAAGCTTAAGGTATCTAACAATGTTGGATCGGTCCCCATTTTTAATTAATCCTCCTGAGGTATATGAGCATCTTGGTTAGCAAGACCGCCTGCTAATGCATTGAGTTCCCTTCTAACATGAAAAAATTTGATTGATTGAAATTGGGAAAGAATACCTAAAATATGATTATGAAAGTGACCAACAATCAAGTCCTTGATTTCTTGATGTTTCCTAGATTGTGAAAGAATGAGAAGAGAATCACCTATCCCAACTAAGGAACGAACCCCAACATCATAAGTCAATTTCAAGCCCAGGAATAGAGAAAAGTGTTCCTCCTGATTATTGGTGTCAATCCGTATACCACGAGTGTAGGTATTTACTATATTTCCTCCAGGGTAAAAAAAGTCACCCCTCCTGCACTTGCTACCCAGGGTTTCCTTTCAAAGATCCATAAAAAAAAGAGGATATGAGTTTGAATATTCTGTTTCCATTTCTGGAATTCTTTCAAAGTCATCGATAACTACCAAGTAGGAGTTTTCTCATCCATTCTTAATCTTGAATAAGGAGGTAGATTTTGATTTTTTTTTAAATTGCCCATTCTTCCTCCACTAAACTCTAGATATCTAAGATAGTATTATGATTAAGATGATGAAGAAGGACTTCATTAAGAAGACATATGGATTATATTGTTGTATCAACGACCAAAATTAATTTATCTTCAAAGATTCCATAATTTCTCGCTGCCCAAAATTTCTAACATACATATTTTGGGAGAGTTGACCAGATTCGAGTCAAAACAAGTTTCCCTTGCAAGGATCCAACAAAACAACCATTCCAATTAATAAAAAATCCATTCCTATTTCCATGGATTTGAAAGTTATTATCCAAATCCTTCACCAGATACTTCCACACCTCCTTGATATAATTGCACTAAAAGAATAGATGAGGAATTAATTCTTCAAACACTTTACATAAAATATATGGGGAGGATCTTGCTAGACTTTTTTTTTTTAATTCTCAGAAGTAAGGATTTTTCCTTGGACCAAAATCTAGCAAAAAATGTTTATTTTAGGCCACCCATCTTGCTACGAATTTTTTTCCCATAACCTTGAGAAGGTTTGATGTTGTTGTTCCTTAAAAATAATTCCACATCCCTCTTTAACCATGTAGAAGTCTTTTTTTCGCCATCCTCTCTAGTCTTTGGTGTCTAAACTTATTGTAGCTGATCCATGAAGATTTCTAAAAACATCCTCAAGAGGATGCTTCAAATGGTAAAGTACATTCACATTCTTCCAGTTTACCCAATATCTCGAGAGTCCCACTCAGAAATATCATTTAGGGTTTTGATACCATTTTTACTAAGCCAACCATTTAGCTCCATTAAATCATTCCTTTGAATTAGGGGAGATATAGTATGGATACAATCTTTCCAAAGATCAATAATATTTCCATTACCCAAATTTCCAATATAAACCTTTTTGAATAATTCCACCAAAACTTAGAAGCCTTACCCAATATCCATATATTTAATCCTTCATTCTCCCAAGAGCTATCATCCACACAATGTAATATAGAGTGTGTGAATAGTTTTTTCTAATAATGTCTTTCCACCATAATTTTTTTACCAAAGACAATCTTCCAAATCAATTTAGCACCCATATCCCTGCTCATTAACACTGGGTCTCGAATTCCAAGTCCACCATGGCCTTTTGGAGATTTTACTATATCCCACTTGACTATATGGAACTTCTTATTATTATTCTTCCCTCCTTGCCAAAGGAAAATTCTTGAAAAACTATCTAATTTTTGCATAATTCCTTTTGGAGAAAGAAGAGAGGAAAATTGAAACAAAGGTAAAGAAGAGAGGAAAAACCTGATTAAAATGACTTTTCTAGTCAAATTGACCAATGCAGACCCCATCTTTGCATTTTATGTTTTATTTTTTTGCAGAATTGGATCCCTTCTATGTTTTTTATTCTTTTATGAGCAATGGAGATGCCTAAGTATTTAAAAGACGTCCAATTTGTGCTTCCAACAAAGCCCAAAACAAGAGAGATTTGCTGCATCATATGAGGGGGGGCATTCCAAGCGAATATTTTTCATTTAACCCCTACTCACCTCTTCTCCCGAAGCATTTAAAATTTAATCAAGAACCTGTTTAATTCTATTGCCAATAGTAATAGAAGCACCTCCCAATAGCACAGTATCATCTGTAAATTGAACATTATTGACAACTTTGATTGATCTAGGTCATGCCCAGGTGCACGCTGGGGACAAAAGTTCGGTTGAATGAGTCGAGCATTGTTATGGTGGAAGCTTAAAAGAATAATTAAAGTGGGAGATACACTATAAAGACAGAAAGTATGCACACAGACAATATGCAAGAATTCGAACCAATTTCCATTGATACTTATTCTCCATGAAGGTTGATTGATGCATATAATAGTGTACATGTTTATATAGAATGTTGAGATGCTTGGGTGACTACACATTACGTTCAGTTACAAAAGAAGTTATAATGGTTCAGAAGTTCAACCGTCACAGATGACTGGAAGATAGAGAGAAACTCTGTCGATGTTGACAGTTGTTGGGGTCGGCAATGCATATAGAGATGTTGTATGTCAAGCATGAAACCTGTAGAGGTTGTTGAAGTCAGTTGTGTCGATGTTCAAACTTGTCGAAGATGATATTGAACCTATCGAAGCAGTCGAAGTGCTAAAATTTGTCGCAGTACGACAACATGCCAACTACTGATTGGATCATTCCTCCTTCCTTAAGAAACAATGGTTTCCATTGCGTGCTCGTTCAGGTGAGGAAACTTGTTGGTTATTTCAGTAGCAGAGTACCATTTTCCTTGCATTGGAATCTGTCCAACTTTAGCCACTTGAAACAAGGGAATGGAGTTCGTCCTTGTATGGATTATACGTCATCCCACAATGGTGTCTCAAAGAAGAGGTTCCTGAACATCTGGATGGATGTCTGTCAATTCTGTCGTCTACAAGTCGTTTTTTTCCAAGAATGGTGCATGGTATGGTCGAAGTAATTCTACATTGAATACTAGATGTAGATCGAGGCATTTAGGAATATTGAGTTGAAAATCATATTCTCCAATCTATTTAAGAATATTGTATGGACCACATCGCAAAGGTTTCAACTTTTTGTATGGGCCAGTGAAGCGCTCCTTCTTTAGATGTTACCAAACCTGATCCCTAATTTGGAATGAATGAGGAATGCAATGCTTATCATGTCAGGCCTCAGCTTTTGCATTATCTCGTTGCAACATTTCATGTGCTTGCTTCTGAATGTTGTAGATTTGATCTCTGAATTTTAATGATTTCTCAACTTATCATCCTTCGAAGTAGGTGTCATTCGACTGTGTCAAGGAATTGATCAAGTCGATAGGTGCTAAAGGTTGAAATCCATAACAGATCTCAAATGGAATCTTTCTAATAGAAATGTGTTGAGCACGATTATAGTTGTGTTTTATGTAAGGGAGGTTGTCATCCCATGTTCAATGATGCTTGTGGTTGTACATGCGATGCAATTGTACCACCAAGTGATTTACAAATTCCGTCTATCTGCAGATGGAAGGTTGTCTACAAATACATTCTTGTGTCGAGTTGTCGCTACAGATTTTTCCAAAAGGTACTGACAAATCTAGCATCTTTGTTGGAAATAATAGTCGTTGGAAGGCCATAGAGTTTCCAGATATGTTCGAAGAAGAGTTGGGAAGTATGATGTGTTGTCGTAGTCTTCTTGCATGGTATGAGCATACCTATATTGAAAAATTTGTCAACTACTACTAGGATTGTGTCATGATGATGTTTGGTAGTAGGATATCCCGTCAAGTAGTCCATAGAAATAGGTTCCCATGGTCGACTAGGAACTTGTAGAGGTGTGTATAGTTATTGTCGTTGATTTGACGGTTTGGAAATGATACAAACTACGCATAATCGAATGTACTTTCTGATGTCATATTTAAGTGAAGGCCAGTAAACATAATTTTGTGGGATAACAAGTGTTTTTGCTATTCCAAAATGTCTTGTAGTTTTGCTGTAGTGCACGTCCCAAATGAGATTTTGTCTGTGCTCACTGGTCAGTACACAAAGTTGTCCAAGCTTGTATAGAAAAGTTTCCTATAGGAAGTAGTCGGTAGTAGATAGTGTGTCGGCCTGAAGCTGTCAATAAATTACGGAGAAGTCGGGGTCTACTGAATACCATTGTGGCCAAGTAGTGGTGTCGTAACCCTACATACTCATCACTGTAGACAGTAGAGTAATGGGTGGTCAGATGAAACAATCGGATGCAACATTGGATTTACCTTTCTGATATTTAATTACCAACTGAAATTGTTGCAAGTAATTAATCCACTTGAGTTGTCAAGTTGTCTGTAGATTCGACTAGGAAGGGGAAAACTGTAAAGGATTTTGATCAGTAAGAATGATCGTTTTCTTGCCAAGAATGTATTGTCTACATTGTACAATGATGTATAGTTATTTTTCATATGTCAAATACCTTCTAACAGTGTCAATAAAATGTTTGGAATGAAACACGACTGGGTGACCCGATTGAGTGATCACTTAGACGAGGGCATAGTCTGATGCGTCCATCTTAATCTTAAAGGGCTGATGAAAATCAGGTAACACAAGTACTGGTGCAGTACAAATCTTGTTTTTGAGTTGTTCAAAATCTTGTTGTTGTGTCAGTGTCCATTTAAAGACAATTTTCCCATTTCCTTTAGTCAACTGATTCAAAGGGCATGCGATGTGGTTGAATTCAAGTATGAACCATCCATAGAAATTTGCCAAACCAATAAAACTTCTCAATTCATGAATGTTTTGAGGAATGGGCCAATATTTGAGGATCTGTATTTTTGGGGGGTCGACCTAAATTCCTGCAAAGTTAATTACATACCCCAAATATTTGATGTTGGACATCACAAATGAGCATTTGTCCATGTTCAGATATAGTTGATGTTGCTGGAGAGTGTCGCTGTCTGACATGCTATTCCCATGATTGACTAAAAATAAAGATGTTGTAAAGATAGATAATGACACACTTTCTGATAAAGGGTCATAGAAGCTCATCCATATATCTCATGAAGGTTGCAAGTGCATTGGTTAAGCCGAAAGGAATGACTAACCATTACAACAAACCTTCCTTGGTCTTGAAATTCATTTTCCATACATCAATGGATTCGATCGAAATTTGATGATATCTCGACTTAAGGTTAAGCTTCGTAAAGAACTTAGAACCTTTCAAACAATCGATAAGTTCATCTATCTGTGGAAGAGGATACCTGTTCTTTACTGAAATCTTGTTGAGACCTCGATATTCGATGCACATGTGCCAAGTCTTGTCTTTATTTCCATCTATCCATGGAAGAGGATACACGTTCTTTACTGAAATCTTGTTGAGAGCTCGATAGTCGATGCACATGTGCCAAGTCCCGTCTTTCTTTGAAACTAGGACAACTGGAATTCCACAAGGAGAAGAGCTGAGGTGGATGTGACCTTTGTTGATTAAATCCTAGATTTATATGTGAATCTCTTCGTTCTTGAGAATGGATCTTCTGTAAACTGATGTGTTAGGTAATGAAGAACCAGGAACAAGTTCAATGGAATTTTTTACCTGAAAATGTAGAGGTACTTCATCTGGTTCTTGGAATACGCTTTGATATTTGTCAAGAATATGGTCGATCTGTTGTTGTTGTCAGGAGATGCGTTGGTCGGTGAGTTGACTCGTTGCTGTAGTCTTCCTTGAATTATAAGGCTTTATCATAATCAATGCAAACTTCTGAGCATGGTTGATAATATTCTCTGCTTGTTTGGCATATATCATAGTAACCGTATATGTGGTTGTCACTTTGGTATGCCGTACCATTGATTCCGAATTTTGACAATCACCTTCTATGGCCGTGACTGATATGTACCATTTCTATCCCACGAGTAAGGTTTTTCTGAACAGGGCGTCAACTACAAAAAGCGATGCCACGTCACAAAGTACTTCATCTTTAAAATGATTGATAAAGTAGGTGAGTTCGCATTGGTGAGTGATCCTTAGTTCCTTTCCATCCTTCATCCAACCGGTATTGTAAGGTTGAGGATGTGTAGTGGTGACAAGACATAATTTCTTCATAAGCGCTTTAGAAACGAAGTTCTTCTGGCTACCATATCCATAATCAGATGTAATGGATTTATCTGAACCCATATCTGTGTATGGAACAGACGTTCTCATTCCTCCTCATTGACGATAGTTGAGGCTGTCAGAGTGGTTGATGTTGAAGCTAAGAGGGTTGATGCTTCTATTTCAGATTATACCAGGGCTTTGTTGGATAAATCAGAGGTCTACAATTTTTCCAAAAATGTCTTCCGAGCTTTACATTTGGACGTATCGTGCCATGATGAATTGTGATAGTCACATCATTTCCCGGTAGTAGCTTGTTTGTTGCGATCCTTCTTGTCAATCTGAAAATTGTTCTTATGATAATCAGGCTTTGGTGGGGTCGGCTGAGAAGAGTGTTTTTCCTTGTCGAAGTCGAATGATGACTTCTTGTCAGATGTTTTACCTGTTGGATTTTTCACAAAATGTGATTTTCCTTTTTGTTTATCTTCAAGCTTTTTGGAGTAATGAAATGCATCCACAAGCATACTGACAGTCAAAAACTCCATCTCTTGCTAAATGTATGGGGATAACCCATTGGCGTACTTTAGGATAAGAAAATTTTCTTCTTATTGAATGCCAAGTCTAGCCATGAGTAGATAGAATTCATCTGTGTAACTATGTATGTACTGGTCTCTCCACTGCCTTAGTTGCTTTCACTTCTTATACTATTGTTCAAGATAATTGGGCGCATAGACCTCCTTTCAGATGTACTCGACAAATTTTACCCATGTGTCTATGGGGTCACCTTCTTTTTCCATCTTTGTCGATAAATTTTCCCACCAACAGTGAACGGAGGTTGACATCTTCAAAGATGCAATGGTGATCTTTTCCGTTTCGGAGAGTTGATTCACAAAGTAGTAAGATTCCAAGTATTGAACCCAATTGTCGATGGATTCCACATCAATCTTTCCTTCAAGATTCAATATGTCCAAATTCGATTGCACTTTGAAGGGATTGATTTTATCGGAGTGGGATCTTGTCGAGGATTCTCGGGATGTCGAAGCGAATCACATGAGAATATCGCTGAACTGAGAGGACATTTTTGGTTCGGTGATGAGCTAGTGCTTTTTCTATGAGTTTCTCTGCCTCATCAGTTGCATGTCTATTGTCTGCTTCTTCGACATTCTTTTCTGAAGTCAAAGATAGTGATTGCTTTTGTTTTTGAGTTTGCGAGCATGTTTGAACAGGCATAAGTCAAGTAACTTCGATGGAAGTGCTTATGTAACTTAAGCTCCGAACAATATCAAGGTTTGAACAAGCTTTGATACCAATGATCCAAGTCGTGCCTAGGTGCACATTGGGAACAACAATTTAACTGAATGAGTCGATAACTATTATGGCGAAATCTTAAAAGATTAAGTAAAGTGGGATATACACTATAAAGACAAAAAGTATGCACACAGACAATATGCAAGAATTCAAACCAATTCCTATTGATACTTCTTCTCCATGAAGTTTTATTGATGTATACTACAATAGTGTACATGTTTATATAGAATGATGAGATGCTTGGGTGACTTCCCATTATGTTTAGTTACAAAAGAAGTTATAATAGTTCAAAAGTTCAACTGGAAGATAGACTCGAAACTCTGTCAATGTTCGACATTCATCGGTGTCGACAATGCATGTAGAGATGTTGTATGTCGAGGGTGAAACCCGTCGAGGTTGTCGAAGTCGGTTGTGTTGAGGTTAGGTCTTGATGAAACCAATACTGAATTTGCTGAAGCAATCACAGTAGTCAAAGTGCTAAACTTTATCGAAGTTCGACAACATTCCAACTGTTGAGTGGATCATTGATGCCTCTAACAATTCGAATTCCACCCAGCTTAGATCTAATAAATATGCTTCTCTTAGAAACACTTAGAGCCCTTGATCTATGCTCATGATCAACGGTTCAATTGCATGCATATTTTTTATAAATAGGGTTGAAATATAATGCCAAAGAACACAGTGGTTTATCTATTCCGAGTTTACGAATTCTATGTTATATATTTGATATGGTATCACAACCAGTCTTGGCCTAGCTTCCTCAAGGGAAGGGTGAGTAGAATGAGAGTATATTTCTTATTTGAGTGAGTTGTATGTTTTTCTTTGGTGTGCCTATGTGAGGTTTCTTCCTACTTGAGTGAATCTAAATCACTATGTGTTGAGGAGGTTGGGCGATCTGGATCATTGAGTGTTTGTTGTGTTGAGACATCGCTGCGAGAGATAGTTGGATATGATTATGATCGTATGAAGGTTCCTGTACAAGTTAATGTGCAAATAAATCTACCCAAATATTATTTTTTTGTTAGAGAAGCTACCATCAAGAAGGATCCTCTATTTGAATCGTCGTCTTCTCATCTCTAGAGGAGTTTTTGTTGGACTTGTTATGTAAATAAGGTTAGACAGAAGAAATCGTTAATATGAATCCAATTCAACCTAAGATTTGCCTCCTCGTTGACTACTGCTAGACAATCGTGCCATTATCACTTGAAGAGATAAGGATCATGATCTACAAACTAAGCCAACAAGAGAACTACCTAGCCACCTATGGATTTATGTGTGTTGTCTACTTATTGAGAGAACCTGCGAATCAAAGGTTGAGAGACCAATTGCATGGAATTTAAATGCCATCGCTAATGTTTCCTAAAGAGAAGGATATACATAAATGAAGGAGTTTCTACTAATGCTTCAATCATCATGAAGAGGAGGTCCACTTTGCTAAAGAATGGTGTGACTCAACTCCATATCAAAGTCAATTTATATGATTTCTTCATTCTCCATTTGTAAAATTGATGAAGCTTTGAGAGAGATGTTGGTTAATGAATAATAGCTATTGTGAAGGAAATCTAAAGGAGCCCCACCATGAGGAGAAAATTGAGACTTCCGCACAATTTTATCAACTAGTTTCATATTCTATCCCGTAGAGATGTGGAAGATCTATGACCCAACCATTTTGGGATTTTTGTTTACCATATTTAGATGGGGATTATCTGGAGGTATTTACATCTGGTCTAGGATGTGGAATAGGATGTGAAAGCGTACATTATTTTATATTAGTTAATTATTGAAATTTGTAATCTTTTACGTGTTTAGACATTTTGCATCACTAGTTTGTTTGTAAAATTGTATGATGAACAACCACTCATAGAACATAGTGACTTAAATTAAAATAGTGTGTGTGGAGTCCCCGAACTTACCCACAAGTTGGTCTCTAGTTTGGTTATGTTTGTATTTGTTATAATCTGTTGGGTCTTTTGAAGCCAAGAACAATAGTTATAGGTTATATTTGTGTAAGCATGTCATTGATGGTCAGTAACACTTGTTTCTTGAATGGATCAAGTGGTATATTGAAAATGATGGTTGAGAAAGAGTGTAGTCTATGATATCTCAGAGTGGGTACGAGTGTAAGGAAGACCAAATCAAACAAAGTTCAGTGTTGTAATTCCATTTATGTAAATTGTGTTTTCTAATTTGTGATTTAGGTATTGTGATTCATAATATAAGCATTAAGGGGAGGTGTTGGAGGTAATGCTTATAATCTATAAGTGTCTAGAGGTATATAAGTCTATGTCGTCAATAGATTAGTTGAGCGTACAGTTGAAACAAATAAACTATCATAAATATGCTTCTCAAAGAAACACTTAGAGCCCTCGATTTATGCCCAGTTCAGTTGCGTCCACATTTTGTATAAATAGGGCTCAAATCTAATTCCAAAGAACATAATGGTTTGTCTACTTTGAGTTTATTAATTCTATGTTATATCTTTGATATATTTTACTAGACTCCTTCCCAATTTTTCATCCATAAGAATGTATAAAAAGGGAGATAGGGGGTATCCCTTCCATAAGCCTCGAGAGGCTTGAAAAAAAAAATGTTGGTCTACCATTTACCAAAGGGGCGATCCAGGTCTATTTTATACAAGCTTTTATCCACTTAACAAAGGATGGGGAGAATCCAAATATATCCAAAACTTGAAAGAGAAAACTAAGTAGAACTCTATCAAAGGCATTGTCCATATCTAGTTTGATAGCCATCCCATGCTCCTTTCTTGCAACACTAGAGTGAATTGATTCTTGAATCAAAACAATATTATCCACAATATGCCATTTCTCAAGGAAACCACCCTATCCTTCCGATATCAAACAAGGAAGAAGGGGATTTAGATGATTTTCTAAAATCTTAGTCAAAATGTTTATAAAAATTACACAAAGAAATTGGTTTGAAGCGAGAAAGAGAGATTGGATGGGTATATTTGGGAATCATAACAAAAAAAGAGTAGTTTGTAGCTCCTCCAATATTGCATCTACCTTTTTTCCAATTTAACATTCTTCATAAATATAATTTGATGATTGTAATCTATACTAGGAGAAGGGTATTTAGATTATTTTAATCCATACTAGGAGACTTGTCTGCCCCACGACCACAAATAGATGCAATCACCTCTAATTCGCTGGTATACTTGTTCAACATATTGTTCTCATCCTCTATAGTCAAGGACATGATACTATCAAGCAAATCATCCTTAGAAACTGAATATTCCACCCCTTGTTCAGTGTAAAGATATTTAAAGTAAAAGACAACTTCCTACCAAATGTCAACATGACTAAAAATTCTAACTCCCTCCTAAAAATGAATTTCTTGGATTGCATATCTATGAAGTCTCATCTTAGTTTGATTATGAAAGAAAGTAGTATTTCGATCTCCTGCTTTCAACCAAAGAGCATGAGATTTTAACCTCTGGGACTCTTATTCCTAATGAAAGTCTTCATTCAATTTTCCATTGATATGTTTTTCATGCTAGAGATACTCTTGATACACCTTAATAAGTTCCATTTTCTCCTGAAGGGATCCTTACTCTTGTTGATAGATTATTAAATTCTTAATCAAAGAACTATATTGAGATTTATACCACTTTTTTAATTCAATCTTCATTGCCCGAAGTTTGGATTCCCATATATAAGAAGGAGATCCTTTTATATTAATATTCAATGAAGTCTCTATGATCTGATAAGATTCATTAAGATTTAACCATAGCAAATTAAAATTAAAGGGAATAGGCCCTTGACTTTCCATATCCTCAATTTTCAAGCATATTGGTCTATGGTCCGAAGTTGCATAAGAAAGGATTTGAACATTCATCATATACCCAGAGTGCAAAATAAATCTAATCAAGTATCAATGTGTCCTGTTCCTATTCTCATATTTGTCAAGGTATAGACCCCTATCTTTGGCTTAATATCTACCATATCCAAATCTCCAATAAGATATTCAAAGTACTCACCATAAGGATCTCGTACCAAAGAACCACATATTGGTTCTTTATGAGAGATTGTAGCATTAAAATCCCCAACTATTCTAATGCACTGTTTTTCTCTAAGAGAACTCCAAGATCTCTATAATTCTGCTTAATATTGGAATAAATAGGTCCATAAATGTTACAAACTTTAAGAATTTCCTTGTTGGCATTAACTTCCAACTCTACCATGATCCAATGTATACCCTCAACCTGATTTTTTAGAGTGATATTTTTCAAATCCCCAAACATATCTAGGCCTACATAGGCACTATAAGAACTCTTGGCCACTACGACACTATTTTTCCAAATTGTTGGGAAAATCCAAATTGGTTCGATGGATTCCATTTTTATCTCCTGGAAAAGAAGGGAGAGATGATCTTTATAAATCAATTGCTTCATTGAATCAACTTTTTTCTTTCCTCCCAAAACTCTATAATTCCAAGACACGATATTCATTATTTTTTTGATTGCATGTCGGATTTATTTTCGTCCTATCATTTCCCCCCTTTTTACTTGATGTTTCTCCCTTGAAAATTGATTCTATGGATTCTTCTTTTCCCAATTGTTTTTATTTATCCACTTCTTCCTCACGCAAATCCTTTTTGAATCTTCTTCATACTTTTTTGTTAACTACCTTATCATATTATAATTCCTCGGATCATTCTTCTTGTGTAAACTGAGAGAGTTGTCCTACATCCCCATTTGTTCCATCATGGGGCTCAACCAACAAATGTGATTTTATTTGTATAATTGGGCGATATGGAAGACCAAACATAAAATTTTTAGATCCAATTTCTTCTAAAATAGGGGGAGCATTCATCTGCCTTCCAACAGGTTCTTTTTGAGCTATTTGCGTTGAGTCTTCACCAGGATCTTCAACATCAAGAGGATGAATTTTTTTAGAGGTTTCTGGAAGATTAGAAGCCATTGTAATAACCCGAGTCTTCCTTTTTTGTACATTTTTCCATTCTTTGGAAACTTCCTTCTTTGATTCCTTTACTTCATGTTTTGAATAGTTCCTAGCAAAATGTCCATATTCATGGCACTTATACCACTTGAAGGGAAGTTGATCATAATTAAATTTTTGATCATGATATCAACTATCCATTACTAGATTTACCACTTTCGGGAGACCTTTCTCTATATCTACTTCTACATAAATTCTTGCAAAAGAGAACATAGATGACTTTGGCTCTGATTTATCAATAAAAATGACCAAGAGGGTTACCAATTGAGGCCAAAACTTCATCAGACCAATAATGCAGAGGAAGGCGGGGTAATTTCACCCAGACATGTACTATAGAGGGGATATATTTCGTAGGATCAAAGGATAAATTCCAATTATTAAAATACATACCTCTAGTCCCCATAAAGTAGGGTCCATTTTAGAAGATTAAATCACGATCTGCTTTAAACTCAAACAGAAAAACGTAGTAATCCTTTCCACAGAAACAACATTGCATCATGCCTGTTAAAAGGGGTTGTCAGTTCTTATTTTTCCAACTCTGCATGTCCCTAGGAGAAGGCCAGATACCGGTGAATAATCCTACTAGTACTCTTTCAGACAAACCGATCCCTTTTTTCTTAGCTGATTGACATGAAATATTATTCTCTGGAGTTTCCTTACTCTTCAAAAAATGAGTAGCGGGATGAGAGGGGCCCTTAACCTTCTAGCTGACAGTCAAAATACAAAATTATTCATCTAGACTTGGGGTCGGATCAGGATCCAACAAATCCATGAACACTAGGTTAACAACTACTCAAAGCATGCATTCTTTAACCTCGTATAGTTTCATAGTGATTTTTCACCTCTTCTTCAGAAGTTAGCTTTGTCTCAATATTGACAATCCTTCTCTTCTTTATATTTTTTGATCGGTATATTGATATTCTAATTCAATTCTTATGAGTCAACAAATGCTGAGAATACTTATTTCTCTTTAACGAAGATGGAGTTTTATTCATTGTTGTGGTGGTAAAGCTTATTCCAAGACTGTGGGTTCCTAAGCAAGAAAAATTAGATTGAAAATTGGGAGGAATGTAAGGTTCTTGTCAAGAATCAATTATATCTTATGGAGTACTAATAATAACAAGAGTTCAAGTGGTGTCATCTTAGACATAGACAAGGACAAACAGTTCAAGAATAAGCAATAGAGTTTTGAAGGAAGTACATCCAACTAGGTATTGACCAATCTGATAGAAAGGTAATTACAGAGTACATTGGTGGGTTGTATAGTGACATTGGAAGGGATGTGGTATATTTGAGGTCAATACCCTTTATTATAATTCTTGTAAAAAAATCATGTAGATAAAATGAAAACATGGTAAGAATTCAAGTTATGGTACAAGGTATTCCAAGATAGAAAGAAAGAAGTAGTAAGGAGGAAAAGGAAAGAAGAAGTTTGTCAATGCACAATGAAAAAGAAAGGAATACAATGTGATCATTTCAACATGGATGGCTATGACAAGGATAATAGTTGGAAATTGCATCCCAAGCTCCTTCCTAGGAGTGGAATTCAAAAATGATACTTGAAATTCCCATTTCAAAAAGTTGAAGGTCGAGAAGTTAATTGAGAATCAAATATTGATGGAAATTTCATTAATGGCTCAACCAAATAACGTTAGTGTATAAAAGAGTGATATTGTTGAAAACAAACCATCAACTAAAGTACAAAAATTAATTCATTTATTGAGCAAGGTTCCTTTGATATTGTGAGGGAAAGGTAGTTTCATGTAAAGATTCAAATTAAGAAAACAATGGCAACATTTGTATTTGATTTGGTGGTTAAAAAACATGTTTTTTTTGGTATTTGGTGCAACGAATAGTGTTGAAGGCCGTTACACATCCTAAGATATATCCTTTAGGGTGGTTGCAAAGGGATGTGAAGTTGTTGGCCACATATTAGTGTAAATTTGAGTTTTGTATTTCAATCCAATTTATTGATGAGTTGGAATGTGGTGCCATTATATGTTTGTGAAGTTGTTATTGGTGGCTCATTTTTATTATAGTGTCCCATTTTGGATAGTAGAGTTTTGTGACACTCAAAGAGGGTGATTTTTGATGGATTATGTATGCTAGACATATATTTTATGGACATGGTTGGGTCACTTGACTGGTGAACACTGATATATATGCATATAATTATATACATGTTTCATCTCTACTTATGTATGCGTATATGTTTGATTATGTATATCATGTTAATTTTGATTAAGAACATGTTAAATGTATGCTATTTTTCTGCATCTGGTTAATGACATGGATTATGATATATGATTGCACATATGGGTGATCATTACTATGCAGAACATTCATTTGATTATGATCTTGTTGATGATACACGATTTATATGACTATGCATGCTTAACCTTATAATGAGCATGATTGGGAGGGAACTTAGTCACTAGCTAACAACAATGCTCATATTTGAAAATACTGGGGAGGTCATGTACACATAAGGGTAAAATGTGATTAAGTTAATTCATTATGAATTTTAATTGTTTCTCTTAATCTATGAGGGTCTGAAGTGTGAAGGTCTAGGGAAACATGACCTTTCCAATAAGACCATCAAATGGGTATGAGATCACAACTAGTACCTTGAGGGGCACATGGAATTCCAAGGCATAATAGATTAGAAGCCATGGTGGTTAGGGTATAGAGTTCTAAATACATGGAATATTAACACATGGATTCTTGAAGATATGAAAATATTAAAGCACGGGGTCCTGAAAATTTCAAGTTTCAAGGCGCGAAGTCTTGGATATATCGAATATATCAGTGCATGGAGGGGCCTAAATCTACTAGAATGTGGAGTCCTAAGTACAAGGAAAGGGCACGTATCCTAATAATTATGGACATGTACACAACAAGGGTGTATAACTTATTCTTAGGCAGAAAAACAACACTTAAGGGCATAAAACAACCAGGTAAGCCTACCTAGGTTAAATCTTGGATTAATTTAATTCCAAAATGCACCCACTTTTGAGGGGATTTTAACTTTAATATTATTTTAATTAAAAAAAATATTTAATTATGAATAATGAATAATATGAAAATACCTAAAAATGATACATGGGGATGGTGGATATTAGGATAATTAACTAAAAATAAAAGAAATGTGGTATTGCCACTTCAGGGGAGGGTGGTGAATAATACAAAATATTTCAATCTATAAATAATAATCATTTTCATGAGAAGGTGAAGTGTCACCCCTATCAAATCATATAAATACAGAAGGACGACCATGGTATGAGCGGGGGGACATGGAGAGTAACTAGATGTTGTTGAAATGGCTCTGGAATTTTTTAACTAGGGGTATGGGTTATCTTAGCTAGTCGATTTACATCTAAGTGGTGTTGAGAGGAATGTTGGAGGAGCTAGTTGGCTTAGCCGACTAGACTCGTTAGTCGACTAATTGTAGATTAGGTCGACCTCATCGGTCGCGTCAGTTGAGTGAACTGACAGGTAGTTACCATAATTGTTTTGTAAATGTCTATATAGGCTGTTGATCTAGATAAGAAATCGGTTCATTTTATGTATGAACCCACATGTGTATTGAGTAATATAAGTTGTTATTCTATCCACTATTATTGTATCTTGTATATGTTATGATTATATGATTATTTATGTGTATTATTGGTAACCTTGTAATATGAGTGATTACAACATTGGTTCTATTGTCGGTAGTACATATACTAATTAAATGACCATGACTGATGATTTCAGAGCAGGATATCAAGAACTGGTGGGAGCGTAAAATCACAAACTATTTGCAGAATTATGCTATGAGAAACAAACTGACTATTTCACAAGCCAAGGAGAAGTTCTTCTCTGAGACACATGAGAAGTTTGTAGAATCCGTACGACTGTCTCTAAATAAGTTACTGGATGAAAAGGTTGGTAGAAACTAAAGACAAAGAGTTACTCCAGAGACTGACGAGAGGTGGATGTACAAATTTGTTGGAGTGGTTTGAAAGAATCGCAAATGATTTTTGTGAAGAATGTGATATGGAAGAAAGATTCTCTGTTGAAAGTATCCAAGAGAGGTTCTATAACGACTTCACTGAACAGTTTCTTTTTTCGCTACCGACTCTTTTTTTTTAAGTTCCTGATCGACAGGGGAGAAGGCCACATTGTCAAGCCTCATCCATTATTAATTGAACCACCATATAACACTAACTGGGTGGAAAAGAAAAAAGCGTGGGAAAAATTTGTTGCAGAAAGGGAGTGGGAATACTTTATAAGAAAATAGACAGATAAACTCGGGCTTACTAAAGCGTCAGGTAGGCTAAGGGGGGGGTTAGTTTTTCATGTCTTGGGGTAGAGTAGAGGAATTCTAGTCGACCGAGAAAACGTTGTTGCTAGTAATGAAAAGTCAGGCCAAGAAGGAAATAATTCAGACAGTGACTCACAAAAGCACTATGGATTTGCAGAAGATAGAAAGAGAAAAGAGGCATAAGAGAAGGGAAGAAATTAGGGGGCAGGATGTTGTGCTCCAGAGAAGAATGGCCACTAGAGTGACAAAACATGATGAGAATCTTCCAGAGTCGGGTCATAACCGATAGGAATAAGGCGTAGATGAGGAAGTGTCATTGATTGAAGAGATTTGTGGATAAAACAACGAGAAGCTCTCCAAATTGAGATACCCAAAAATATAATACCTCCGTCTCCAATAAGTTCTAACCAGAGTGCATGAGTGCAGATCATTGTCAAGGCCAATAAGTTCTAACCAGAGTGCATGAGTGCAGATCATTGTCAAGGAAGACATAAGACTACGAGTTGGCGAGTTCGGTGTATGGAGTCGACTAGACGACGAAGGAAATGATGTCGACCATATTGTAATTTGCCGACTAGAGGAAGGAAACATTGTTACATTTTATTCATACCCATATAACCAAAGTATCCATCTACTCTACTCGGGACATGAAGAAGAACCCCCCCATCCAAACACATCTTTAGATAACACAGACTAGTCGGATTCTCAAGAAAGAGTATCCGAGTTACAACAATTCACTTGGATATCGACGAAAGGAATTGAACTATATCGAATTTTTTTCGAGAATGAACCTACACCTACAAACAAAATTTTTGATGGAAACGAAAGTTCTATAAAAAACAACTGTGCACAACACAGGGTTACAGGGATTATCCAACCACCCCCACCACCACCCCCTCCACCGTCGCCTAAAGGACAAATCAAAGCCAGAGACATGGGGCACGTCTCCGTGCACATCCCTCTCTACGAGGGCAATGAAGATCCCATACGACATTGGTTCTCTTGCAAGTTGACATGGGAAGCGAACACAATAACAAATGAAGATCGACAGATGTCATAGTTCATCAGTGCTTTGCAAAAGAAAGCACTAACATGGTATATGACATATACTGGGAAAACACCCAATGCAACCAAAGAAAAAATTAAGCAACAATTTCTATCATTCTTCAAAACACCAGATGTGAAGAATTTGGCTGCAAAGAAATTAAAAAGATAGTCCAGAAACCAATAGAGACTGTCCTGGAATACGACATAAGACTGAAAGACCTACTCAGCCAGCTGGATTATAACATAGATGAGCAAATAATAATCCAATGGTTTGTTGTGGGGCTTTTGCAGAAGATCCATATGCACATTAGTCTAGACACGTTTATTACATACGAAGATGCACTTACAAAGGAGTTGGAAGTTGAGATGGACAATGATTGTCTAGTGCACCCCGTGGACAACCGTATCGAGGAACAATTAGAAATAATGCAAAAATTGCTATATGATATTAACCTCAAAGGACAAGACATCTGGTGTACAAAATGCTCAATGACTGGACATACTAAAGATAACTGCCGACAAGACATCAGTTGACAAGTTGTACGCTTTGTTTAGAAAAAATTCTTTTGCGACATTTGTCAGGAACATGGGCTACACGCAAAAAAAGATTGTTCATTCAATATGAAAAATGAAAAATCTTCCTGGTGCAAAATTTGTGAAGTTAAAAGACATGCAACAACTGACTATCACTTAAACTTGAAGAACGGACAGAACTGCCACGTAGTCTATCAAACAAATGTTTTTATGCAGAACAATAATGATAACATTCCAAGGAACAAAAATGACCAGAATGAACAAAGTAATCAAAGATACGAAGGACGCATACATGAGTTCCGGTACGATAATAATCGTCATGGGGGGTATGCAGGTCGAGGCCGATTCTTTGAAAGTCAAGAAAACAGACCACAATGACCAATCCAATGCTACACATGCTTCAACAAAGGTCATCGGTATCCATACAAAGATCATACCGATCTCAAGTTTTGCACGAGTTGTGGTGTTGGCAATTTCTCTTTAGAGGATTGTCCCACCATGCTAGACAAAATTAATAAAAAGAATAATGTTAACGTCTTGTCGTGTGTTCAAAAGTGTGATTTTACTCGTACAAAGAATTTACATATAGTCACTAGACAAGGTACAAAAGTTGGCAATGACAATCCTAGAATAAGCAAGATAAAGAACAGAGATGACTACCCTAATCCTACAAAACAAAAGAAATTCTAGAACGATGCATCAAATATGTTTCAAGAATTAGCTAGACAGGAAGCAATTGATGATAGTCAACAAAATATATCTCAAGAACTACTTAATTTAATACGTTATGATAACTTAGTTGTGCAATTTATCGAGTTATTATACAATATAAAGAACAAGCCTTGCATGAATAAACAAACTAAGAATATCTATAGTCTAAACCAAAAAATAATAGTGATGTTGACCCAGTTATCGACTTAGAAATCGAAGGATACCATATCCGACAAGTTGTTATTGATTTCGGATCTCAAGTGAACATTATGACAAGAGTTATATGGGAACAATTAGCTAGACCTCGACTCAATGGATCAGGCATATATTCAAAACTAGCTGATTAAGGACTCATCGAACCTATTGGGGTATGGAGAAATGTTGACGCAACCATAAAAGGCATTACTACAAAAGTTGACTTTGAAATCACTAACCCTAAGCAAGGATCCAACTCCTTTCCAGCCTTAGTGGGTCAACCATGGGGTCGAAAGATGAAGGCGTTGATCTCATTAGATAAAGAAAGGATAAATCTTAAAGGGAATGGGAAAAAAGTAATTGTTCCTATTCATCCTTCACAAGGTGAACCATGGACAGAACCCATAGACAAAGAAGTCGATGTCTGACAGTTATATCAAATAAAAAACAACAAGGATTATACCGAGCTGAATATATATGGAGAAATTCATTTGGGAAACCCAGATTCAGTTGGCTATAACTCAGATGCGGAATTGCATGACTAGGATATGGAAAAATAAGAAACTCAAGAAAGGGGATGCTGGACCATTCAAGACATCCCAAAAAAATCAACACGTCAATGTTTTTATGTGTCCATCATACCAAAAATATTCGAAAGAAAAATTAGGGAATACCCTTCTTTAGTGGCAATCAAAACAGAAAATAGACAGTTACTTCAGTATAAAGAGAGGTAATTGCCAGTACTTCATATTGAACAAGCTTCCAAAAACATAGGTGAACAAAGCCAACTTCAAATCCTAGTCGAAACGTTTACAGGTCAAGCTGCTTGATGGTGGGATACCCATAAGTCGAGACTACAAACATGGTCGACAGTTTCAACATACTTTGTCGAAAGATTTGGAGGGAAGAAGCTAACAAATCAAGCACAAATACCCATCTTCACACAAGTACAAGACCCCAAAAAACACATAAGTATATGTGAAAAGGAATGGAGAAGTGACTTGGTTACAAAGATGAGCGAATATGGCTTCACCTATTTCCATCAACATTAGATGATTTACCAAATATGTGGTACAGTATGGAGGAAGCACGAGGATAAACATTCTTATGGAATGAACTTAAAGAAAACTTCACCAAGGACTTCAAGTTCATACCAGAAGATGATAAACTAGTTGAAGCAACAAAACAACTAAAAACATTCATACAACCAACTGGTAAGAACAGTTTGACACAAACTCACAACCGACCGAAAGAATCATGTAATAACATTCGGTCTAATTAAATACTACAGTCGACAAGAATTCGACTAGAAACCGAGCGTACAATTGGAAAAATCTTTCAGTGGAAATCTGATCATCCAAAAATGATGAAACGAATTAGAACAATATTCAACGTTGACTCAACTGAAAAAGAAGATACCGATCAGATGACAGCATAAGAATTCCCAACATCATTTTCACAATTCAAGGAAGGAAGTCGACAAATAAATGAAAGAAAGGCGCCATAATGGATGGACGGAAAGGTTAAAATGAAATAAGTCGACATCTCCAATGATGATATACCAAAAATGGAAAGAATCGGATTTTACTGGAACAAGGAGCAAAAAACAGAAATAATTAACCTATTGAAATAATTTCAGGACGTTTTCGTACGTGATTATAAATACCTTAAAGGTATAGTATAGGAAATGGGAGAAATGGAGATTGATATTAAGCCTGATGCAAGACCTGTAAAGAAACTTCCTTACAAACTTGCTCATAAATATAAAGAGATAGTGAAAAAAGAGATCGACATAATGTTAGCAGCCGGTATTATATACGCCATCGACCAGTTAGAATAGGAAATCCCAATGGTCGTACAACAAAAAAAGCATGACCTGACAAGATTGAGAATTTGTGTAGATTTTCGTGAGCTAAATAAAGTCACTTTAACAGACACATTCCCAACCCCCTTTGCAAATGAAATCCTAAATGAATTTGCAAGCCATGATTGTTATTCGTTTATAGATGGATTCTTAGGATATAACCAAGTGTTGATTGCCAAGGAGGATCAAAAGAAAACCACAGGTGAATTTGGCTCATTTTCTTACAGAGTTATGCCATTCGGCCTGAAAAGTGCACCAGTTGTATTTTCAAGAATATTAGTTAAACCATTTCAGGAATACATATACAAAACTATGGCTGTATACTTCGATGATTGGAAAATATACTCCATGTTGAAGGATCACTGCAAATGGATAAGGCTAATGTTAGAGTGTTGGTGACAAATACAACCATCACTTAACATATATAAATGTATCTTTGTAACCCCTAAAGGAATTCTACTAGGACATATTGTAGGCAAAGAGGGCATCAAGGTCGATTTCACAAAAATAAAAATCATTCTCGACTTGAAACCTCCAGTCAATCCAAAACAAGTCAGAGTTTTATTGGGGCATATAGGCTACTACAGGAATTTCATTCGTCATTATTTAGACATGACATACCCTTTAGAAGAGATATTAAAATAAGATCAAGAGTATGAATGGATTGAAGAATGCGATGTATCTTTCGACATTTTAAAGAAAAAAATAGTTGAAGCACCTATTCTTCGATTTCCAAATTGGTTAGTCGAATTTCATGTACACATCGACGGATTGGGCATATAAATCAGTGCAATATTGACGCATTCAGGAGATGATGGGATGGACTACCCAATCATATACAGTATCAGAAAGTTAAACAAAGCAGAATGTAATTATTCCACGACAGAAAGGGAATCATTAGGAATGGTCATTGCACTTCAAAAATATCGACATTATCTATTAGCTAACCCCTTCATATTTTACACCAATCACCAAGCATTGAAATATCTAGTAAATAAACCTCTACATCATGGAGGAATCTGTCATTGGTTGTTGCTATTCCAAGAATTTGAGTTTGAAGTTGTAGTTCGACCGGGAAGGCTAAATGTCAGACCCGACCACTTGTCGAGAATCGACATCAGGGAGGAACCGACAGGAGTTGAAGACGATCTACTAGTTGCACATCTGTTTAGAATTGAAGTTGTGCCTACTGAACTAGAAGAGATAACATAATTCTTAGAAAATGGACAAGCACCTGAAGGAGTGAGTACCAAAAAGAAGCAAATTTTATTAATGAAAGCTACACCTTATAGTTTAATTAACAGGTTCTTAGATAAACTGGGCTTGGATGAAGCACTCTGTCGATGCATTCTAGAGCATGAAAGAGAGAGCATAATGCATGAGGCACACTATGGCACAGTTGGAGGACATTTCTAGTCTGACACAACTGCAAAAAAGATCCAATAGTCGAAATTATGGTGGCAGACGTTATACAAAGACTATCGAAATTTTGTCAGTAAATGTGATCATTGTCAATGTTTAGGTCGACCCCTACCAAGCACTGAGATTCCCTTAATATCAGTAAATCCAAGATTAATGTTCAAAATTTGGGCTATCGACTTTATAGGACCATTCCCAGTTCCTGCTAGAAGGTCAGGAGCACGCTATATCATAACAACACTTGAATACCTTCCTAAATGGGAAGAGGCATAACTTGTCGAAACCTATTCTAGTGAAGTAGCCTCCAAATTTATATATGAAAATATCATTACTATATTTGGGTGTCCATTAACTTTAATCAGCAACTAGGGATCACAATTTATTAACGAAACTATTGTAGCTTTAACAGACCAGTTCAAAATCGAACATAGAAGGAGAACAACCTATCATCCTCAGTCTAATGGTGCGATTGAAACATTCAACAAAACTTTGACAAGGGACTTAACAAAAATTTGCAACACAGAAAAAGATGGCTGGGATGAGAAAATTCCTGCTGTCCTATGGAATACATAACAACATATAAACGATCCACATACTAGACATAGTTTAGACTTGTCTATGGGAAAGAAGTAGTCATCCCCCTACATTTTCGACAACAGACACTAGTAATCGCTGACATCTTACATATTAATGTCGAATAGGCTAAGAAGGGGTGACGAATGCAACTAGTTGAGCTAGAGGAACATCGAATATTCACTATACAACACCAAGAAATCCAAAAGTAGCAATAGAAATCATGGCATGACCGAAACATCAAAAACAAAAACTTGTCGGTTGGAGACCTTGCGTTGTTGTATAACAGTCGAGTTAAAGGTAAGCCAAAAAAAACTGCATACAGAGTGGATGGGACCTTATATCATTGAAGAAATCAATGCCAATAGATCAATCTGACTGAGAACGTTACAAGGAAAAGTATTTCAGAAACTTGTTAATGTTGCCCGACTCTAGCGGTATGAAAACTGAAAAATCCAATAAAAAAAATGGTTCCATAACTGTTAACAAAAATTGAAAAAAATACATAAAAACCATAAAAACCTAAAAACAACAAAAGAAACAATCCAACAAAATCAAAATGACAGGGACTTACTCTCAGGAAGGAAGTAGCATAATACCATTCGGAAGAATTAGCGACCGACAACATAACCATCGACATAACGATTACCGCCCATTTTACCGACATTTTCACAACCATGACGGATATCGACAAAAATATGGCCCAATGGTCCAATCAAATCATCATGATCACTTATAGAAGGAGCACCAAAACCAACGCGCATTAAAAGAACCATCGACAGAGCATCCTTCA
This sequence comes from Pseudotsuga menziesii, assembly GCA_001517045.1. Classification (NCBI taxonomy): domain Eukaryota; kingdom Viridiplantae; phylum Streptophyta; class Pinopsida; order Pinales; family Pinaceae; genus Pseudotsuga; species Pseudotsuga menziesii. The sequence continues at coordinate 299,924 of LPNX010666751.1, forward strand.
CAGTCAAATCCGCCATTAATATCTTCATCGACCAGATCGCCACCCGCTCCACCTATAAATACGACATCAAATGAAGACTTCACATCATTTATGAAGATCTAGAGAGACAGAGCTATCAAACCCCCAAGATTAAGATACATGTTCAATATCCAGAGCAGTTCATCGACATCATGGCACAAAAGAATACAAGATCAGCAACCAACAAAGCAAAGGAGCTAGAAATTGCCATAACCCCATTGATACAAAGACTGGAAAACATCAGCAAAGAAAAAGTTCAGGAATCATCATGGTTGAGACTATGGGAAGAGATAAAAAAATGGGCATATGAAGACAAGAAAATGAAAACAAAGGCTCAAAAGTAAACACCAGCACCATTATGAGTTATATAAATGCACCTCTCATGGAAAGCTTTGGGGGGACAAAGGAAATTATAGAAAAATTCATCACTAGTCGATACCACAATGGGAAATTCTACTTTGACATACCTATTGAGGTATTTGGCGATGCCATCTATAGAATTACAGGGTTATCAAACAAGGGTGAACCAGTCCCTGTAGGTTCAAAAACAAGATTGGTTGAAAAACTAACAGGCACTCCAACCAGGAAGAACTCTAAAGGATTGGTATTTAGCTAGATTCAGTACACTACACCTATGATAGTAGCAAAAATTGTCTCTGCAGGACTAACACCTATGGCACGCAGATGTGATTTAAGGCTCAACATGTTGGAAGTCGTCGACAACATAGTGGAGAGAGGGAAAAATTACTATTGGGCACAATATGTAGCTGATATTGTCAAGAATATATGTATAAAATGTAAGCAAGAAGGCACATCAATCAAATTTTTGTCTCTAATCATATGGATTGCGATGTACTACATACGACCTGTCGGATACCCACAGTTTCTTGAACCGACGACATTCCATATGTGGAATTTCAAGTCATTTTCAATGGCTGGGAATTCTTAGGAACTAGAAGCGGCCATAGTCTTATTAGACAACTGGTTCCAAAATTTAAAGATCAAAACGACCAGATGGAGGGTACCCCAAAATATCCGAAGAAGTTTGCTGCCGAGAACACATATCTAGTTAGAGTTGGATCACACTGCAGTCTGGTTCATGCAGGGAGCTGCAGGGAAGGATAAACCTCTCGATTATTATCCATCAGTCGAGGAGATCTTCATAGAGTTATCCCAACAATATAACACCAAGATACCCATACCAACGCTTACAAAGAAAACTGATCAGTCGATTTTCGAGCCTTAACCGACTAGGAAAAAGAGGAAGATTATGAAGTACATATTCATATCAGCACTTTTACCCTAGAGGACACCCCAGCTGAGAATTTAAACAATATTCAATTAGTAATAATACCACGGACATAACAAGCCCTTGAACCAACACAACAATAGGAAGAGGAGGCAGAGCAAAGAAATGAGGAAACTCAGTCTGAAAAACTAGAGTATGCTATGACAAAACAGAACATCCGACAACTAGCCTTGGAAAATATCTAAATCCTGGAAAAAAGAAAAGTACTATAGTTAAAGGAAAACAGAAACACCGACTCATTCTCCCAGAGGAATACGATCAGGATGAGTTACACGCTAGATCTGCTGAAATATTGGAGGATGCTGCTAAGAATAAGATATTTGTCAAAGACCAATTCAAAATATTCATGGAAGAAGAAGCAAAGCAGTCAAAAGCAAAGAAGGTAAGAGTTGCCACCCCTCCTGAAGTTGAGTCTATTGATTTAACCACCACTCTGCCACCTCCATCCCCAACCCAGATAGTCCAAGAAGAAGTACCAAACCCCACCTATGTTCCCCCAACAATCCCTTACATGCAAGCATTATCCGAAAAACTCAAACAAAAATTTGATAAAGAAAAATACCTTCAAGAGTTTATCAACCAAATCCCCAATATTTTCCATTCTATTCAACAAGTGAATACAATCAAACCAGTTGTCGACTTAGGCCTTTCATGACAACTTCTTGCAATTTCCCAACACCCTGACCAACCCCAAAAGTCTATACCAAAACCCTAGTTTGTCGGAGTTATTAATCCACATTTCAAAGAAATCCCAACAAAACTTCTGACTTTGTGGCCGCACACATCTCATCATTTATACCATCTGCTAGAAATCCCTTACTTCCGATCAATGAAGCCGATGAAGGAACCATATCAGATGAACTTGTTACAAATTTCTAGGATGAAGTATTAGCCATAGATCAAGAAATGGTCGACCTCATCGATTTTGTCGAGCCTAATGAACCTGTCAACACACCACCAGTAGTCGAGAATCCTATGTCGATAGATGTCATCTCGAACCTCCCATCAAATTCAGAGTGCCTACCCTCACCTATGCCTCCCTCAACCTCAGTTCCACCTTCCACACCACCGAAAATTACACAACCATCCACTAATTCCCTTTCTGAAACACAATCGATAAACCTCGACTTACCAGGAAGTACAATAGAACAACAGACAGAACAACAACAAAAATAACCATTGTCGACAGGAGCAGATGATGCACAAAATAAAGAACAATATTGACAAAAAAGAAAAGAAAGAAAATAGAAAAAGAATAAAGAGAAGGTGTTAAATTTTCATATGCTTAGCTAAGACCTCAGTATTTCATTTCATTTTCATGACAAAAGCATATAAACAGGATCACTGAAAGATAGACAAGCACAACCATAAAAAAAGGAACACAAAAAATTTATCATGGGAAAACCCTAAAGGGAAAAACCCAGCAAAAGCTTCCTCAATATAGATGCCCCAAAAAGATAAAAGATAAAACTAGCAAGGAGATCAAAGCCTGATCCTCCTCCTTCTCCAGCTACTTCTCTTCTCCACTAATGCGCTACACAAGTGAGAGTGTGTGTGTACCAAATGAGGAGCACTACACCTCTATTTATATTCATCCGTTCACTTAAGTTAACTCATTTGACATGTAGGCTCGAGTTAAACCATGTAGGCTCGAGTTACACATGTAGGCTCAAGTAACCACACTGGGGTGCAAATGACCCACCTTTACAATTAGAGGGGACTACCTCGTGACTCTTATTAGTTATTCTGATTAGGAGCATCACGGTACAATGTAATACAATTGGTTCTCCTGGTAGGACCATCGGGGACCACAAAAAGATACATATAGAATATTCTTTGAAGTTACAATATTTCAACACTCCCCCTTAACGAGAATGGTATTCTACAGCAACATCAACAACAACAAGAGTAGAGATAGGGGACATCATCAACATCAGTAGGGTAACACATCTATAAATCATTGGAAGCTTTTCAACATCATGTAGTCTTCATCTTCAATCTCCAGTCTTCATCATCAGCAACATCTTCAGTCTTTGATCAGCAACATCTTCATCATTTTGATCTTTCAATTAGCAACGATATCTTCAGCACTTGGACCTTTCGATCAACAACATCTTTAGCACTTTGACTATTCGATCAACAATAACATCTTCAGCATTTTGACCTTTCGATCAGCAACATCTTCAGCACTTTGACTTTTCGATCAGCAGCAACATCATCATATTCTGATCTGTCGATCATAATCATCATCACATTTTGATCTTTCGATCAGAAACATCATCATCATACTTTGATCTTTCGATCAGAAACATCATCAACATAGAAACATCATCATCATACTCTGATCTTTCGATCAGAAACATCATAATCATAGTGCGTCATCATCATACTCTGATCTTTAGATCAGTACGTCATCATCATCATACTCTGATCTTTCGATCAGTATGTCATCATCATTATACGGCATCATCATCATCAGCAACAACCTGCAATCCACAACTCAAAGACAAAAACATATTTGGATCACTTTTGGACTTAAAGTCCAGGGATGATACAATCCCACCACATTCTCGACAACCGAAGTTACTGGATTGATTACGGGAGAATCAGTCCCTATCACTTTAGGACTAAGTCCAAGGATGATGCAATCCTACCACATTCTCGAGGACCGAAGCCACTGGATTGATTACGGGAGAATTAGTCCCTATCACTTTAGGACTATGTCCAAGGATGATGCAATCCTACCACATTCTCGAGGACCGAAGCCACCGGATTGATTATGGGAGAATCAATCCCTATCACTTTAGGACTATGTCCAAGGATGATGTAATCCTACCACATTCTTGAGGAACGAAGCCACCAGATTGATTATGGGAGAATCAGTCCCTATCACTTTAGGACTATGTCCAAGGATGATGCAATCCTTCCACATTATCGAGGATCGAAGCCACCGGATTGATTACGGGAGAATTAGTCCCTATCACTTTAGGACGATGTCCAAGGATTATGCAATCCTACCACATTCTCGAGGACCGAGGTCACCGGATCTATTATGGACAGATGTACCGGGATGATACAATCCCTCTTCATTCTCGAAGACCGAGGTCTCCGGATCACTTTAGGGCAAGTGCCCAGGGATGATACAATCCCACTGCAACATCACTACTCCCCCTTTCGGGGAAGATCTTTTTGAACCACACCAAGCTTGTCTTGAAAGTGTTCGAACTTCACTCGGGACATAGGATTTGTCAACACATCAGAAACTTGTTCATCAGTACTCACATACTGGAGCTTTATGGCTCCCTTTTGCATCATATCTCGAATGTAGAAATATCTGATTTCTATGTGCTTTGATCTGTCATGAAACACAGGGTTCTCTGTCATCTTTATACAACTTTGGTTATCACATATAATCACGGTAGTGTCCAACTCTAGGTTGAATAATCCTGACATTAGATTCCGAAGCCATATGGCTTCACAACTAACAGAGCAAGCTGCTATATATTCTGCTTCGGCTGTGCTTAGTGCAACACTGGATTGATTTATGCTAAACCATGAGATCATAACAGATCCCAGACTATAACATCCACCTGATGTGCTTTTTCTATCTGAGATACTTCTGGCCCAATCTGCATCTGTATAGCCATACAATCTATACTCATGGCTATTATCATAATATAGACCAAATTCTATAGTTCCTTTCAAATATCTCATCACATGTTTTGCAGCTACCAAGTGAACCCGTCTAGGTTGAACTAGATATTTACTTAAGGTGTTCACAGCAAAACAAATGTCTGGTCTGGTATTTGAAAAATACATCAATGACCTAATGATCTATCTGTAATGAGTCACATCCACTAACTCTGATGAGTCATTGGTTAACAACTTCAGGTTGGAATCCATGGGTGTGGACAAGGCTTTGCATTCCAACATGTTGAATCTTTTCAATATCTCTACTGCATACTTTCCCTGATTGAGAAAGATTCCTTTTGAACTTTACCATACTTCCAGACCTAGGAAATAATGCATTAACCCAAGGTCTTTCATCTCAAATTCTTCTGCTAGTCTCTTCTTGCTTTTCATAATCTATTTCTCATTTCCTGTCAAGAATAAATCATCCACATATAGTAGTAGGATGACAGGTTCATCTTCTACAACCTTGAGGTAAAGGTTAGGATCAACTTTACTCTTGGTAAAGCCCATGCTTGACAGGAAACTATCTATCCTCTCATACCAAGCTCTAGGAGCTTGTTTAAGACCATACAAGGCCTTCTTCAACTTGCATACATGAGTATGTCTGTCTTCAACTTCAAATCCTTGAGGCTGTTCTATGTAAACTTCTTCTTTGAGAACACCATTCAGAAAAGATGTTTTCACATCCATCTGGTGTAAGTCCCACTTCATTATGGATGCAAGTGCCATGATAGTTCTAATCGAAGTATATCATGCTACAAGAGCAAATGTCTCTTCATAATCAATTCCCTCTTTCTGAGAGAAAACTCTGGCCACAAATATTGCTTTATACTTCTCGATACTTCCGTCAGCTGCATGCTTTATTTTGAATATGCATTTGGAGGATACTATACTCTTTCCTTCTGGTTTGGGAACTATATCCCATACATCATTCTTCATTATTGACTGGTATTCTTCAGTCATTGCTTCTACCCATTCTTTCTTCTGTACCGCTTCTTCATAGTTTGTAGGTTCTTGTTCTACGAGATCACACATCAAGGATACATAGTTGGAAAAAGTATTAGGTTTCTTTCTTTCTCTTGTAGAGCCTTCAGGAGCTCCATATATTTCTTCCTCTTGTAAAATTTCTCTTGTCCAAGCAGGCTTTCTTTTTCTTGATATCTCCATCATGGGAGGTTATTGTGGTTCTGCCATGTCATGTTCTTCAGGAGCTTCATCTTCAGGGAGACATGTAGTTTCTTTATTTCTGGGTGGTGTCTCTTCTTCATACACTTCTTCAAGTTGGCACTTCCTGGATCTCTTGAGAGCTGCCTCTTCATCAAATGCCACATCTTGACTGATTTCCATGTGGTGGAATCCAAGAATGTAGATTCTGAATGCTTTGGATACTTCACAATATCCAACAAATATCCCCTTCTTTCCGGAAGGGTCTAATTTGGTTCTTTTCTCTTTTGGTATATGAATATATACTGGACAAGCAAATATCTTGAGGTGACTTACCTCAGGCTTCTTTCCTGTGAATATCTCTTCTGGAGTTTTGAACCCAAGAGCACTGTGATATATTCTATTTTGTACATACACAGCAGTTCTTGCCGCTTCTGCCCATAGGTGCATTGGAAGATCTTAATCATATATCATTGTCTTCACTGCCTCCATGATGGCTCTGTTCTTTCTTTCCGCTACCGCATTCTGTTGGGGATTGTAGGGAGTAGTTAGTTCCCTCTTTATTCCTGCATCTTTGCAAAAGGCATCAAACTCTTTTGAGGTGTACTCTCCTCCATTGTCTGATCGAAGAATCTTAATTTTCTTGTCAGAAATATTCTCTATCAAGGCTTTGAACTCCTTGAATTTCTCAAACACTTCACTCTTTGCCTTCAAGAAGTATATCCAAGTCTTTCTTGAAAAATCATCAATAAATGTGATATAATATTCAAATCCACTTAAGGATGTGGAAGACATTAGACCACATACATCTGAATGAATAAATTCCAATGTAACTTTTGTTTTTGTTTCACTCTTCGGGAATGGATTCTTGATGTTCTTTCCCTTCGCACATCCTTTGCAAATGCCTTCATGCTTGATCTTCATGTCTGGTAATCCCATCACTACTTTATTCACATGAGGTAGAGCCTTTTAATTGATGTGGGCAAGCCTTCTATGCCATATTTCACTAGGGGTCAGTGGACTCATGCACAAAGGATGTTTCTGAGTGCCCCTTGAGTTTATACAATCCCCCTTCTTCTTCACCAATGATGATTACATCTTCAATATTATTTCCTTTGGGCCACATAAGTACTTGGCCATCTATGAAAGCAACTCTGAATCCTTTCTTATCTAAAGCTGAGATAGAAAGTAAAATTTTCTTTAAACCAGGTATATATAATACATCTTTCATTTTTAAGGGATTACCTGATTCAAGTTTGTAGCTTGCTTCACCAACTCCTTTGATCGGATATTGATAGTCATCTCCTAGGGATACTTTCCGAGGAGAGCTCTTTTCTTCAAGTTTGGACAAAGTTTTCTTTTGTCCCGTCATGTGCTTTGAAGCACCACTATCAATAAGCCAAGTGTCTTCTCCAGGAGTCACAGACCCAGAGAGAGCAGAAAACAGTACATATTCTTCCGCATCTTCTTCTCTTGCTTTCTTTCTCGAAGGTCCTTCATCTTCTTCTTCTTCATCCTCATCTTCAGCTAGATGAGCATGATATCTTTTGTTGTTGTTGATCCTCTGCTTATATTCTTGCTTCTTTATAGGATATTTTCTGGCAATGTGTCCTATCTTGTCGCAATGGAAGCATTGAAAACCAGAGTAGTCCTTACTTTATAGAATTTCTTTCGATATTTGGAATCTTCTGGGAGGTTGATGCTCTTTGTGACTTCCCTTCTTAAAGATGGGTTGATTCCTTCTTCTTTTTCTGGTATGAGTGGCTAGGGTTTGATCATCCTATTTTAGTAGGGCTTCTCTATTTGCCACTCTAGTCTCCTCTTGAATGCAGTCTTCCCATACCACATCAAACTGCATGCTTTCCTTTCTGGCACACATCATTTGAATGAATGATTCCCATGGTCTAGTGAGACCATTGAGAGCAGTCATAACCATTTCATCTTCATCAAGATTATCTCCAATAGATTCTAGTTTCTCTTTGATTCGGGAAACCCTTGAAAAGTAGTCTTGGATGGATTCTCCATGAATCATCTTGATGCTCTTCAGTTGAGCTCTTAGATTCATCTTCCTGTTGATGTTTCTTCCCTCAAACATTCTGGAAAGGGCATCATACATTTCTTTTGGAGTCTTCTTGGATGACACTTGAGGAATCAAGTGATCCTTAATGGAGTCAGAAATAATTCTTTGTGCCCTAATCATATCCTTTCTGTGCTTCTCCTTGGCTTCAGCTTCTTCAGGTTCTAACACTTCTTCTTTGAAATACTTATCAAGATCATTCTCTTGGAGAATGAGACCAATCCTGTATTTCCATGCTCGAAAATTCTCTATGCTTTCTAGCTTGTCTTCAAGCTTAGTGCTTGAAGTCATCTTGCTAGAGAATTACAAAAAAGTGAAATTTTGTGGAATGAGAAACTGAATTTACCAGGAGATGTGCTTGAATGAGGTGAGTTGACTGATGTACTTGGATTTTGGAAATCTCAATTCTTCACCTTTCAAATCAGACGATTCAGCTTCCGCAGAAATGCCTGTCACTGTTTCTGTGATAACTCCGAAATTGCTGCCCCTATGTGTCTGAAATTTTTCACTGAGGTAACCTCATATGTCCCTGATCCAACACCATAGGTTGCATCAAAATTTGTTTCACCAATTTGGATTTATGATCCTTTTCCCAAGGTGACCTGTTACAAGACTGTTCATAACAACGAAGTTGTACAGCATGCCATGTGTCATTGTTTTATATTGTGGGTCTGAAATTTGGACCATAGAAATTACAGTCCATGCCCTTTGTGGAAAATATTTAGGAATTCTATTTGGACCTCTGTATCCCAAGATATAGCAATTTTTTCCCAAGTGTCATGTTTAGGGATGAATTCTGGAAGAGGCTGGAACCCTAACTTGGAGGGATCGTAGCTCCCAGAATATAGCGAATCTAAGGCTAAATTTTGGACACAGTGTACAAAAGGATTTTATCTTCAGCCTGTGCAATTTTCAGCTCCTGACCCTTCGCCAATATCAGGATATAGAGAATGTACCAAAACTTAGCAATTTTAGTATTTAGGGTTTCTCTAGCTTGGGGTCAAACTAGGGTTTGACTTTTTTGGAGTTTCACCCAACCAAAAAAATTGATCTAGGTCTCTAGAATTCGATTTTGATGAGGAGAGAAATCCTATGCTGGGCTCACTCAAAAATTATTCTTCTGCAAGAAGCCCTAATTTCCCGCACCGAAAACTGAAAATGCTTGGAATCGAATTCCGCTTCGACAGAAAGATGTGCCCTTCAATGGAGAGTCAGCCTAGCCTTCTTTTGCTGATCAATTGTGGAGAGAGAACCAAAAAGTAAGAAGCCTTAGATTTTGTAGCTGCACAATGTCTTCTTTTTAGGGTGGCTCTGATACCATGTTAAATTTTCATATGCTTAGCTAAGACATCAGTATTTCATTTCATTTTCATGACAAAAGCATATAAACAGGATCACTGAAAGATAGACAAGCACAACCATAAAAAAAGGAACACAAATATTTATCGTGGGAAAAACCCAGCAAAACCTTCCTCAATATAGATGCCCGAAAAAGATAAAAGATAAAACCAGCAAGGAGATCAAAGCCTGATCCTCCTCCTTCTCCAGCTACTTCTCTTCTCCACTAAGGTGCTACACAAGTGAGAGTGTGTGTGTACCAAATGAGGAGCACTACACCTCTATTTATATTCATCCGTTCACTTAAGTTAACTCATTTGACATGTAGGCTCGAGTTAAATCATGTAGGCTTGAGTTACACATGTAGGCTCAAGTAACCACACTGGGGTGCTAATGACCCACCTTTACAATTAGAGGGGACTACCTCATGACTCTTATTATTTATTCCGATTAGGAGCATCAGGGTACAATTTAATACAAGTGGTTCTCCCGGTAGGACCATCGGGGACCACAAAAAGATACATATAGAATATTCTTCGAAGTTACAATATTTCAACAGAAGGAACAACAACAGATAACATCAGCCATCCACCTGGCCCAGATAGGGTCGACCACAACGATGGGTACACATAAAATCAGAGAGGAAGAGTTGGACCGACTATTGGAGGCCCTCAATAAAGAATCCAGAGTAAGGAAAGAAAGAAGACATGCACAAATCGAAAAACTTAAAATAGAACAAGTCGACTTCCTAACAAAATGCAGAGATCTGACACAACAAATCATTCTAGTACCAAAGGGAGCCGACACCGACAGACCATTGGAACAGGAATACTGAGTATTTGAAAGTGTTGTGTCTAGTCTTCAAACACAGCTATAGGAAAAGAAGGAAGAGCAAATGGAACAGACCTCTGTATTGTTAAGAAATCAGTATACAATGTTTGCAGAAGCTCGCAAAGTACTGAAAGAACATTTTCAGGAATCTATTGTCACATAGGAATCCCTAAGAAGTTGGTTCACCTATTATGACCAAGTGTTTCAACAACTGAGGAATAAACATGCGCACATTAGATCACTACAGAGCCAACGAGGAGACAAAGAAGCAATGAACAAAACAATCCAAGACCAACTTATGTTAGAAACAACAAAGCTGGAAAAAATTGAGAAACAAGCACACCAATGGATAACTCAAGCCAATCCTAGCTTGGACAACCTCAACGAGATTCGACTGCATATGAAGAGATTACTTGACAATGTAGAGGAGAAAGCACAATTTTTAGGCCCGGACATGAGTAATATTGTGGATGTGTCGATACATCAAAATATGTCGAACTTGTCGAGCCTCACAACCTTGACCATCGATATCTAGAAAGCACTCCACAATTGGGAAGAATTTCATCACGAGTTAGTTGTTTCAGTAGAATCCATTGTGGATATTTGCATACATAAACGACCGTCAATCTGACAACATAGTCCATAAACAAATCATTTTAGGAACTCTTCGAGACAGTCATTTTTGTTACCTCCCCTATTTCTTTGGGACGAAGAAAGATTTTGTTCCCGGGGGAGATGTTGGAGGAGCTAGTCATCTTAGTCGGCTAGACTCATTATTCAACTATTTGTAGATTAGGTCGACCTCATCGGCCGTGTCGGTTGAGTGAACTGACAAATAGTTACCATCACTGTTTTGTAAATGTATATATAGGCTTTCGAGCTAGATAAAAATTCGGTTCGGTTTATGTATTGACCCACATGTGTATTGAGTAATAGAAGTTGTTATTTTATCCATTATTCTCGTCTCTTGTATCTGTTATGATTATATGATTCTTTATGTGTATTATTGGTAACCTTGAAATCTGAGTGATTACAACAAGGAACATAAAAATTATCTTCCTAAGATTGCCTTGTGATCTCTTTATTGTTGCATTAGGTATCTTTTGTGAGCTCATACAACTCAGTGGTTGCAAGGGGAGAATTTCTCCCTTTATAAGGTTGGGTGGAAAAACTATTGGTCTTTGGAGTTGGCAAGTAACGGATTTGTTCGAGAGAGAAAATCAGTTGTGTTTCAAGTATAATTTTTTGTTTTGTTCAATTTTGATACATTGTGTTATTTATATATTTGAAATAATTTTCTATCTCCTTGATTATTACTCTAATTTCCAGTTGAAAACATTATATATTTGTGGTTAATCATTGAGTATTTGGTACAATTCATCTCAGGTAACATTTTAGGTAACTAGCCAATTTGTATGGCATCTGTGGAAGTAAATTTTATGTAAGGGTTAAAGGAAAATAATCTATTTCTAGAGAAAAAAGATTATTTATTTCTTCTTCTATTCTTTTCATCATTATAGGGATTTCTCCTTGAAAGAAGCAAATGTATTCCGTGAGGGCATGGAAGTAGGTTTATCAAATCTGTTATTCTTTGTTTTTTATTTTATTTTTTCTTATGAAGGGAATTGTTGGAACACCTAATGAAAGAATAAACATGAATTGCATTATTTTCTATTAAGAGAGTATACATATAAATACAACATGAAGTGATGCTTGGTTTCATATTCCAAGTCATCTCTTGGACTCCTTAATGACTCTTCATACTCATTAACCCTAATGGATTAGGTTTCCATCACTCCCCATTTTGGTTTGAAGGGGTGTATGTGAGTCCAAGCATAGAGATGAAAATTGGTAGTGGGTAGCTACCAATTGTTGAACATTTCCTACTTGACAACCATTTTCTAAGTAATTTGTAATGTAACAAATAGGAGTTTTGGCACACTAAGCAAAGATCCAAAGAAAAACACTGACTAGTTTCAACCAAACTTGCAACAACACTAATAAAATTTACCCAAACCTTCCCAAACTTGATACAAAGGTTAACTTGCAGGTCTAAGATAGTCGATAATAGCCTAAACAAGCTCCCAAATTCGAAAACCACACTTTTACTGGGCTACATCACGCATTGGTTCACCCTTTGGCAAAGCTAAAGACTCTAAGGAAATATCCCAAAGACTTATTTTGAACCTAATCTAAGTTCCAGCCTAGGGATCAAACACTAAACTAAAATATTTGAATCAATTTTATAAAGTTTGGAATCTAGGAAAGGAAACTGCCAAGTTAGGAATTCTCAACTAGTCTAGATTTAGGAGGACCCAAACATCATCAAAAGGAAACGAATATTAGAAATTAGAATTGGATTGAGTCCAATATGAACTTAATTGACAACAAAAACTTAAAAAACTAAAACTCATGGAGCATAATTCAATTAATTAACTCTATTATGAAAACTAGTCAATTTATGCATTAAAAAGAGCATAGGAACAATAATGTATGAAACGTTAATATGTAATATGTAGCAAGGAAACATATAATTGTGATTTATCATTCAAAATAATGGGAATTACATATTATGGTATGATTAGAGCAGAATCCAAGAAACATAGGGTGCAATTCCCCAAATCTTCTACCTCCAACAAGAAAATCACAAAAGAAACATGAGATCTAAGAGCTCAAATTGGCTGGTTCAAAAGCACACTATCTGGAATGGCATTGGATCTGCAAATACTGAAAAATTAAGGCTGTATTAGAAGCTACAAATCATGGGAATTTCTTGACTTTATGGGAGCCACAAGACATCAGAATATTTATGAAGAAGAGAAAAGGGAAGGCTGCTCCAGAAGTGATTTCTTCTTCTCAATGCTTAAACTCTCAAGCAACAATTCGACCCAATATTGAGATAACATCTTCAATATAATTGAAAATCCTGCAATAAACTTAACGAGAGAGATTAAATTTGTTCCTCCTCAAACTCTAGTTGATTCCTCAACCATATTGGTGACAGTAGGGGCACATCTCCCAACTGATGATAGGGGGTGCATCACCCGAGTATGGAGAAGATTCAAAGCTCATCAATTTGAATCCTTAGACTACAAAAATATGTTATAGTGTTTACACCACATTATTTAATATACTCAATATATTTTTTGACAATATACCTAATGTATAAGATGCATTGCATCTCATATAATGCGCCAACCTTAGCGAGATTGAGAATGACAACTTTATTTACTTTTATCTTGATTTTTTCTCTTTCCTTCTTTTCTCTAGATTTATGATTTTCCCGTATCTTTACTTATTTTGTCTGCTTTCTACTTTTACTACCACTTTCCTTCTTTTCCCTTCCACCTTTATGCTTTTCACTACTTTTTGTTTTTACTATTTTTCTTCCAAATTTTGTATTTAGAAATATCTTGCAAAGTCCAACTAATCCCTTATGCACCCTCTCTTAGGATTATTAATCCTCCCTTGTCCAATTTGGTCATATGTCTAAATCGGGAGTCATGTCTAAATCGGGAGTCCATCCAGTCATTTTTAGTCACTAGCACCATTGGGTCCACTTGGCCTAATTAGGGCGCATGTTCCAGTTACTAAAGTGTATGGAACACTAATTGAGGCCTACTGTCCCTGATTGCACTTGCATGCATCAGTTTGGGATCCTCCTAGATCAATTCCTACAATTTAGGAGCCAATGGGAGTGTCTACACCAATCTTCAGCAGTTGAGTTCAGTTAGTGACTAGTCAAGCTGAGTTAGGAGTCAGTTACATTCAGTTCTAGTCCTCTACATTCAGTTAACGCTAGGTTTGCATGGCTGCATGCCGGAGAGGCGCATTTCTCACCTACCACAGTCATTTAGCCTCAGTCAACATTGAAGTAGACATTTGAGTTGTGTTTTAGAACTCCGTTGAACTCCGGTAATGGTTTAGACAAGGTCAGTTAACTATTGAGTCCTTCGACAGTGATTTAGACAAGGTATTAGTTACCTACAGTCAAGTAGAGTCTAATCAATTCAAATTTACTCATGTGGATTTGAATTTCATGTGGCTATTTAAGCCAGTGTACTTCATTGTAATTACTATCTAATTACTCTTTGATTAATGAAAAGCATTCACAGCTGCAAGCCATTTTACACTGTTTCATTCTTTAATAACTGAGTAAATTGTGTGATATATCTTATGACTTGTGTATTTTTACATAGATCTATGTTCTCAATTTAATATGGTATCAGAGCCTCGGTGGACAAGGCACTTCTCCTCCTCAGATCTCCTACTGGATCATTTTTTAGCAAAATTGCTCCTTCCAACTCTGCACCAGAAACATAAGGTTTACCACTTAATACCCCAAGTTAAGGAATTGTTGATCAAGCTTGCTTGATCAAATATGCTGGGTGTGATTAAAACCTGAAATGTGCAGGCTGTTCAACCTTATGGTGCCCCTTTTTTGTTTTTGCAGGTACAACTTCGAAATAGATTCATCAGTTCCTCTTCTCACCCTATTCGCAAACTATTCAGAATGGAAGAAGAAGATGATTGCATCTCTGATGAGATGAGGTCTCTATGGGGTGTCTATTGGACTCGGTGAAGAGTGTTTTAGTGAGAATTAATGGCTACATAAATTTGATGCAGCTTTTGGAACAATAGCATTGGATCTTTCTCCTAGCTTGCACTACCTCAGTAGATCTATTGAAGACCCAAAGGAACTCTGGACAAGATTGGACAAAATATTTGGAATGATTGATGAGGATCATAATAGAACTTTCGAGAGCACATATAGCACCATAATAATTCTTGATCCAAAAATCTTGGCCTCCACTCTCTCTAATGAATTTTTTCAAAATGAAGAAGAAACAAAATCTTCTACACAGTCAGTTCGAATTGAAGACAGTCTCCTTGTAGTGACTCCTTCTCCCGATGCTCCAGAAGTACAAGAGATCTCTGATATCTCATATCCTCATATGGATGAAACAGAAGAATACATTTGAATCTCTGATATTGAAGAAAAACACTGCTGCATTTCCATGCAAACATTCACCAGTGATTTTCCTTTGAATTCTGTGCAAAATTTGCCAGTAATTGCTTCCAAAAGTGAAGATAAATTTGATTTTTATCCCTCTAATGTTGCTTATGGTGTGAAAATATGTAATAAATTGGATATTTTGGAAGAAATATCAGATTACCAGAGTGATCCATTTGCTCCCCATGGTCTAGATCTTCTAGCAAATTCCTGCAGGATTGCATGCACCAAAATTCAGAATTTTGAAGAAGAAGAAAGTCGTGCATCCACCTCGGTTGACCATTTCTTTGGATCTGATATGAACCTTATTGGATATGATATGATATTATTTGGATCTGATCTAATAATTCTTGGTTTAATATTTCAAATTCAAAATATTTCAGTACTGCTTGTAGCTGTTCTCATCAACGGTGTGAAGAAACAAGTACCGCAAGTCTCCTACAAAACTGCAGCTGGGGATTTGATTTCATTCCACAGTTTTGGATATGTTTTGAACCTATTTAGATATGATTTACTTTCTGATCTGATATTATTTGGTTCATATTTTAAAATCCAACAGCTTTCAGTCATGCTTGTAGCTGCTCACCAATTTCGGTGTGAAAAATCAAGTACCGCAATTCTTCCTCAAAATTGTTGCTGGGGATTTGGTGTTGGTTTTCTCTTATGAGGTTGATGATAAATTATTTTTTAATTCATTAGATATTTCAGAATATACATCAGACTATGGATCTCAAGCATTCACTCTCAACAATCCCAAGGCTTCTCTACCTTTGGTCACATGCTCAACTCCTCACAAAACTAGTAAAGAGGAAGATTTTATGCATCCGCCTGGACACTTGCTCCTAACACTTGGGGATGCTTTTACCACTCATGGTTTGATGTTCATGGCTGAAAAATATCAGTTTCTTGAGTGTTTCTCACATGTTCTAAATCCTCAATAACCTTTTCTCACTTATCAGTTGACTTCAGTTGGTCTACATGGGTCCAGTCTTCATCCGACAACTATCTATATTCTAATTTAGTTGAGGATATCAATCTTCTTCCAAAGAGGAATATTCCTCTATAAATAATGATGGAGAGGTTCACATGCCAGGACCCAGGATACTTGTGCACAAAAGAACCATATTGATCCTGATTCTACCTACTTAATTAGAGGGGGGGCTTTTTCTCCATGTGGTTTTTTCCCCAGCTCCTTGTATTGAGCAGTTACTTTACTTTACTTGATGTAATGGGTGACCTATGGTATTAGTTACCAGGGGCCATAGATTGTCCAAGTTAGCATTCATGGGGGGTGTTAGGATTATTAATCCTCCCTTGTCCAATTTGGTCATATGTCTAAATGAGGAGTCATGTCTAAATCAGGAGTCCATCCAGTCTATTTTTAGTCACTAGCACCATTGGGTCCACTTGGCGTAATTGGGGCTCATGTTCCAGTTACTAAAGTGTGGGGAACACTAATTGAGGCCTACTGCCACTGATTGCACTTGCATGCATAATTTTGGGAGCCTCCTAGATCAATTCCTACAATTTAGGAGACATTGGGAGTGCCGACACCAACCTTCAGTAGTTGAGTTTAGTGAGTGACTAGTCAAGCTGAGTTAGGAGTCAATTACATTCAGTTCTAGTCCTCTACATTCAGTTAGCACTAGTTTGCATGGATGCATGTAGGAGAGGTGCATTTCTCACCTACCATAGTCAGTTATCCTCAGTCAACATTGAAGTAGACACTTGAGTTGTGTTTTAGAACTCCGTTGAACTCTGGTAAGGGTTTAGACAAGGTTAGTTAAATATTGAGTCCTCCGACAATGATTTAGACAAGGTTTTAGTTACCTACAGTCAAGTAGAGTCTAATCAATTCAAATTTATTCATGTGGATTCAAATTTCATGTGTCTATTTAATCCATTGTAATTACTATCTAATTACTCTTTGATTAATGAAAAGCATTCACAACTGCAAGCCATTTTTGCACTGTTTCATTCTTCAATAACTGAGTAAATTATGTGATCTATCATGTGAGTTGTGTGTTTGTCCACAAATCTATGTGCTCAATTTATTACCATCATGGGCCCTCCTTTTCATTTTACAAATATTAAATAAATTATTAATAATTATTGATTAATCTATGGACTTTAATACTTCTGTCGGACCTAACTTTATTAATTCAAAATAACCATGGATAAATTTATTCCTAGCTAAGTTATTTCAACTCCTCCCAAGCCCATGGAAATCAATGGGTTATAGGTTTGATCCATGGCACTATACAAAGTGGGAACATTGCAGTCCTCCCCTACCAAGATTGCTTTTCCTCAAGTAATGAAATCAACTCCACATAAATAATGAATCCAAATGCCTTATTACCATCAATATCTATTGTACCAATCAAGAGGCCAACAAATGAATATACTCCATCACATACTGTTGGCATATGTTGCACTCCTCCACATATTCCAATGCATCATCTTTGAATTTTTTCCTTAAATACCTTTTACTCATTCTTTTGTAAGTTTGTAAGCAACCGAGGTGACCATCTAGGAAAGGATTATGGCCAACTTCAAATTATTCTTCTTCGAGATCCATTTGAGCACTAAATACATTTGGAATTTGAAGTGGATGAATATCATGTGTTGATCTTCATGAATCATCTCATTCATAATTTCACATGCAAACCATTGTTGTTGTCATTCATTGAGTTCAATCTCACCATAAAGTTGAACTTATCCAAAGCATACATATGACCTAGAACCTCCTTGTCATGGTGTGAATAATGTTTTCTATAGAACTACATTTTCTTGTTCACACTTTTGAATAGGGACCACTTTGAGTGGAGCGAACCACCTTAATGTAGACACCATCTTTTCCTTGCATTAAGTATGAGATCACATTACATTTCATTGTCCCTCCAACTCCGTACTCAAACAATATCTAAACATGCAATTCAACTCCCAGACTAGGAGGAGACTTTTATAACAACCCATATTGAACCAAGATGTAATAAAAAAGAATCGATACAAGCTTACCAAGTAGCTTGTTGTATGCTCTTCTCATGCAAGATGGTGAAGCCATAGGTGCACTACCCAAACCAATGATCACGCATGCACATCCCATATAGGCACATTGGATACAAGGAGATGTATTCTACATAATTTATTCTTCCATGTGAACCTGATGATGATGATGAACGTGGAGCTCAAATTTGGGAATGTTCTTATCCTCATGCATCGCATCCCTCTCAAGAGATGTATTTATCCCACACTCTTCTACAATCATTTTCTGGATAAAATAGTTAAGACCAAGAATGATTCATGGGTCCCAATTGAAGCTAACATTTTTTAGGTGACTCCCAATTTCTTCTTTACACTTACCCATGTCAACATAGAGAACCTCATGAGGACTCCCAAACTCTACTACTACTGATAACAAGATGCCATTTCAAGGAATTCCTGGATCCCATTGCTTATGCAACAATCCATTAAACATCTTTATCACCTAGAACAATGGGTCATTCCAAATGATGCCAGGGTCCCATAACCTTATTGGAAACCCATAACTTCCAATACCCCTAAAAACTTCTGCCATTAGATCCAACAATTTCTGGATCTCTTCTTGTGCAAGCTGATGACTTGCATGATCTGTTACATCCAATATGCTTTGTATTGTTGTCAGGAATTTTGCACCTTTTGCGGATAGAAGTTGTTCCTCTAGTTTGAATGGTTCAGATCCAAAACAAATAAGTCACAACAAGGCTGATAAACTTCTCATAGAAGCTATGGACACCTAGAATACGATCTTCAGAGATTGATATAGTCTTTCACCTATGGCAAAGATCTCCAAAAAGATACCTGCAAAAACACATCAATCACACAAGATCAAAGTACCAAAGTATTATCCATAGATCTATATTGGTGACTAAGGAATCCAATAATAAACATACAAGATTATACAAGACAAGTTATATGGGAAGAAAATAACCTTTGCATTAATGAATAATGAAGAGTTACAACCTGTGCCTTAGTGTTGAATGCACTCCTTCACAATACCGATGTCTTATACCTGATAGCTCCAACTTTCTCCTCTATGCTCACTCTTAATGAATCAGGCCAGAATGTCAAAATGGCAGCATGGCTTTTCCCTCTCTCAACCATGGGGTATGAACCTGTTTATATAGGCCTCAAATGGATAGAGATGGTTGAGATTTTGGTGGGTGAGGTGGATAGGAGATTCACAAAGGAGGTATTTCAAGTTCAACTGACCCAAATGAATAGGGATAAGGCCTAACACGAAGCTTTTATCTAGAAGCTTTGTGAAGCTTCCTTTTTTCACTTTTTACCAAGGGCACCGCTCCTACTCCTTTATGATAGAGAGGTGTTAGGAAGAACCGCTCTTCAAACAAAGAGTAAAACGGTGCCACCGCCTATCTTCAACACAGTTCAGGTGGTGCTGAAGAAGGTACCGCTCCTAAGCTTAAGGGGAGAAGCGGTGTTGTTTTTTTATGTGCAAATTTGACATCTAGATCAAGGATTTTTACTTCAAGATTTGGGAATGAGGGAAAACATGGGTGTTCAAGATATTATGACATGTTGGTGACAATATTTAGGTGTAACATGTATGAATGATGATTTTGTCTTGCATGGAAGATTCAAATATTCCATGTACTTGCACATCCAATGCATGGATGTACGTGTACTGGAAATATCCAAGGGGTGTCATACATACACTTGCTATTGCTCACATGGTAAGTTAATATCAGTAAAACCAAAAAAATTAACACATAAGCAGAAATATTTTTTACCTCGATGAATCTACATCTTGGCTATGTATCCATCCACCCAATCCATGGATAAATAAACACTCTGGCTTGCTGATCTATGTGAGGTGTAATCAGACACCTTCTTCAAAGATAAGTCTTCTTTCCATATAGGCATATCATGGTGCCTCTCTTCCAAGGCATGCATGTCAAACAATTCCTTACATATTCAAGCAAGACTTGTGCATCCCTATGCCTCCATCTTAGTTATGTACTTGTCTACCCAATCCTTGGATAAATAAATACCATTGCTTGTAGACTCAAATTTTATGTCCCTAGTTATTTCTCCCATACCTAAGGCCTCCTCTATGCCATTCTGCATACCAACAAGTGCTTATCCAAAATCTTCTTCCTCTTGGTTCTTCATAAGCACTTGCAATTCTGAATTTTCCTCATGTTAAACTCTCACATGAGGCTTTGTTGAATAAATGTTGTCATTGATGTCAAAGGATCAAAAGTATCAAGAGGTCAAAATCAAATGGACCAAAAGAATCAGATGAAATTGATAAAAGACTTCTCTTACAACTAGCTTGAAGAAATACATATGAAAGAATGAGGTCACATAAAAGAAATTATACCACCATGACATTGGTCGCAAATGCACATGTATTCATACATATAGAAGAATATTGTAAATAACACAGATGCACAAATATTTTTTGTGAAACATATGAATAAAGTGAAATAATATTGTGTGTGTAAAGTTCCCACAAGAAAGTTGGTAAGTGGTATAAATATTTGTAAAGCAATCTAAGAAACAAACTGATGTGTGCAAATGTCCCACAAGGGAGTTGGCATATCTACGTCTTAAACTACAAAGATTATTTCTGAAAAGTGGAATGTTGAAGCAGGTCCTAACTTGCCAAAGACAGAATCAAATGGGGCATCATCCGAAGTTAAGGACTTCACCAAGTCGACACATCTCTTGATTCAAGATGATTATAAATAAGCAATAGATGGATGATGTGAAGTAAGCTTGTGAAAATGAAGATTTGAAATAACTGCTTGAAAAGCTTTAAAATTTTGGGGTATCAATGACTCATTAATCACAAAGAATATCTTTATGAAGTAAAGCCATGGTGCATAATGAACAATAAGTAAATGCACTGAAGAATAATACCCATAGATCGGGTGTGCGAAGTTCCTGCTCATTAAAAACCCAGATCCCAGAGAAGCAACTGTGTCTGAGCTGGAAATTTTATAGATGAAGAACACAAATCAGCTGAGAAGAAGCAGATCACAGCATTTTTTTGCACATCGTATCTTAGGAAACTGTTTTATGCATATACACAGATGTAGATCAAATATTTCACCAGTTGTAGAAATGAAAGATGTAGATCACAGTTGGTGTCACACATTGTATTTTGGGCGATTGTCTAACACATAAACATAGACGCAGATCAAAATATTATGACAATTGCGGAATTTGAAGAAAATTTATTTCTTTATTTGCAATATTTCCATATAATCACATTTCATATCAAGGAGGTCAGACAGGGAAAGGAGCAGGGGGTTATAGCCTCCTTCCAGTGGGTGCTGGTAAATACAATCAGGGTGTAGCAACATCATTTCTATGGGTTCAGATAAAACTCAAGGGGTCATAGCCTCCTTCTAATGGGTGGGAGAACAAACAGAAGTTGTAACTTCCATAACAGGAGAGCGCAATTCTTCTACATGTCGACTCTTAAATCCACAAGTCACAGTTTACGCAGACAGATTGATATATGTTTAGGTCGGAACTTGAATATCGTAAGTTGGTGCTTACACAAATAGAAGTTACTATAACTAGGTGCCTGCAGGTCGCAGATTGTACTTGAGATCATGTTGACACCTTAAATGAGTATGTGCTCATGTTTGGCAACTGTTATCTCTTATTGATGTAATTACACTTACATATTTATAGATATACATTTGCTCTCAAGAATCTATGTGTTGTTTTGATTATTATTGTGAATGATACAAATTTTAAATCTATGAAAGTCTAGTTAAGTGAAATTGTAAATATCTGCGTAATTAGGTATTCACTCCCCCTCTCAGTAATAACCAAATACCAATAATTGGTATCAGAGCGGGTGTATTCAATAAACAAATTAACATCTAGAAAACTGATCCAGTGCAGATATGGAAAAGCAAGAAGGTCTGTCCACAAACAAGGCTCCAAGATTTGATGATTCAAACTATACATTCTGGAAAACTAGAATGGAAGTCTATATGTATTGTCTTGGAATTGATGTTTATAAATCACTAGAGGACGGATATGAATTTACAAAAGCTATAGATGAGTCAGAAGAGAACGGTGATATTTCAACCTCCAAAACAACAGTTGTTGATCCAAAAAATAGAAAACAATATGAGTGGAACGCGCGAGCGAAGAATGTTATTTTATGCGGGTTAGCAGATGTTGAGTTCACCAAAGAAATGCAATACACAACAAAAAAGAAGTTTAGGATAAGTTGCAAAGTGTCTATAAAGACAACGAAAAAGTTAGCAAGGCTAAACTGCAAACACTATGTGCATAGTTTGAAACTCTCAAAATGAAGGAGGAAGAATATGTTGCCTCATACTTCCTGAAAGTGGATGAAATACTGAAATCCATAAAGGGCTTGGAGATACTATCAAAGAAAATTATGTTCTGCAAAATATCATGAGAACTCTTCCCACACGATTCAATCCAAAAGTGGTAGTTCTAGAAGATGTAAGTGATATGGACGACCTAACCAAGGATGAATTATATGGAATACTCACAACATATGAAATGATAACAGATCCTCAGAATGTATCCAAGAAAGAAGTTGCATTCAAAGCAGCAGGGAAGCCCAAATCCAGTAGAAGTGAATGCAGAAATTTTGCTGACCAGTTAAACGAGGAAGAGACCAACTTTGTGAGAAGACTGAAGAGAGGACAATGTAAGTAAAAGGGAAAAATGCCTTTAAATGTTTTAAGTGAGGTATAATTGGACATTTTACTTCTAAATTCACATATGAAAATTGGGAAAGTGAAAGCAAGGAAGAATCTGGAATATCGAGAAAGCAGAGGAAAACATTAACATAACAAAGATGCAAATAAGATGAAATTACAAAAACAAAAGAAATTCATGTACATCGAAGAAAATAATGCTTCTGACGAAGAAGGGAGTGACCATCCAAGGGATGTATTATTCATGGCCATAATTCAGGATGAGAATGCATCAAAATGAAAATCGTGTACTAAAAGAGCTTTTGTAAGCATATCCAAAGCCGAGAAGAAATGGACATATAATGAAATTCACTTGCCATCTCTGAAATCCAAGGAAAATAAGAAAATGAGAAGCTCAAAAGAACTTTTCAATTTGGAAACAATGGTTGATAACAAGCACTCCATGGATGAAGTCACATGAATTGCATCAAATTCTGATAAACCTAGTTGCTCTGAAGAAAGTCCAAAGTCTAAAGATGAGGTTAGTCTTGGTGTTGGTTGGGAAGGTGAATTAATCAATGCTTTGGATGATTTGAAGAAATCAAGGAGAGAAAATAAATCGCAAAAGGAACAACTAAAAACAAAAGAAGAATTGATCAAGCATAATGGATATATGCATGAAGACTTGAAGAAACATTTGAGAATCAAGGAAGAATAATTACATTGCACAAAAGGAGAAATCAAAGAATTAGAAAGAAACTAGTGCGTGCTTGAGAAATCCCGGAGGAAGTCAAAACTAGTAAATGAACTACTGCAAAAAAAAATTGCGTTGAAATAACTAGATGTCTCACAATCGAAAGCAATTAGTGCAATTCAGGGAAAGGTTAAAGTAAGTATTGGCGCAAAAATTCAAAACAAGTTCAACAATAGCTTGATTATCTTGGATGAAATTCTAAGCTATCAACAATCTCTAGATGATAAGACTAGTATTGGGTTTGTGAAAGCTGGAAGTGGGATAGGTCACAAATAAGAACTTGGTCTCAATATACGGGGTAATTTTCATAGAAAACATGAACTACTTGCAAGGAATGAGAAACCCAAGTATGTGAACGATTCCAGACACAAAAATATCATTAGATGTTGGAGATGTAATTTTGTCTAACATATAGTGAAATATTGTCACATTGTAAAGTGCTATGTATTTGATAGGTATGGCCACAAGTCCTTGAAATGTTTTATGGAAGTCCAACAACAAAGGAAACAGGGTTGCCACAAGTAGAGGACAAATGTGCACAATGATATTTTGGAAGGAATTGTGTCTTAGAAGCTTATAAAAAGTGCACACAACAAAAGTATTTCTCATCTTATTAAGAAGATATGGATAATAAGTACATCTCAAGACCATGCAAAAGATTAAAATGACAATTGCGCAATACCAACATAAAGAGATTGTTGCTCACATTAATCCATGAAGGTTTCACAAAATACTTGAGTAAAAAAGAAGTTATAATCAAACACTCAAGGATTGATAAAGTAAGTGGGCATTCATTGAATTTTTGAAGAATTGTTACTTTATAGCTTGAAATGTGTTGTTGTATTGTAAAAGAAATTAACCATGCATAAAATAATAAGAAAACAATTGTACAAGGTTTTACACCATGATTGCGCAAACAGAGTGGAGATTTTGTATTATATTCAAAATATGATTACAAAACTGTGGAGATTTAAAGTTCACATTAAAACGAGACACATTTGGGCATTAAGACAAAAATTGAAGCACAAAAAAAATGAAAATGACAAAAAATGGATCATAGATGCAGCTCGAGGTTAACTTTTTCAACACAACCAACAGACAGAGGTGAAAGATACAAATCCAAGTCCATTAGAGCTGGATCTGTAGGATCAAGAGACTGCAATAGGGGACGAATATCCATTGTTGAAGTTGAATTAGGCTCAAACCCAAGATTTCTCAAAATATCGAACATTTGTCGTTGTTGTTATTCCAGAATATCCAATCACCTACTCAAATTGGATAGTGTCTCTGAAGTAGTCTGGTTAAAGCATGATTGTTGGCTCCATGACAAGAAATTGGACTCAATCACTTGGTTCTTCCAAATTCCTATGTCGACCTACAGTCGTCCAAGGTCTTCCTGCTAACATTGAACGAATGTGCAAAGAGTGTCAAGAGAATTATTCAGACGCTGGAAATAAGACATGATGACTGAAGAATGGAGAACTAGGAAGCAAATGACAAGATAAGCTCATAAGAGTATGAATCAGGGTAGTGAATAAAATGAAAATACCACCAACTTATACAACTGGAGAGAATCTCATCATATGCCTAAACATAAAGTGAAGGGACTTCAAAGCTGGAAAATTCATGTATTGTACAATCCAAGGAATATCGCGTCGAGTGAGTTAAAATTTAATGCACGGGACAAAAGGTATCTTGGAATAATGATTTCAGAATAAAAGATACAATACAAAAACACCATGTGGACAACATATCGGGCACATCAACTTTTTCATGCACGTGAAAGGTTAGTAATAGTGTGAATTTATTGAAGGAAATAAAACACCCTGTATCCGAAGTTCAAGACAAGACCGCTTGCAGGATGCATTAAATTGGATGCAGAAACACAAATAATGAAGAAGGTAGTCCATTGCATCTGATGCAAAAATAGAGGTGTTTGTGACGTGGAATTCTTGAAGCACTCAACACAAATCTAGGGGGGTCAACAATGTAGAAGGTCCATTTTCCATTGATGTCAAAGGGGGAGAGAATCTGAAAGGAGAGAAAAAAATGAATACAAAAAAGGTAGATCCCAATGATAGGGGGAGCATCGACATGGGGGAAATAAATATAGAAGTGTGAACACGATCATAGAAAAATTCTTTGATGCACATATTCAGGACACATGGAAGCATTTATATATGCACATCTTTAAGGGGAGTTTGATATGAATACTGTCATTCAAGGAAGTGTTGTCATCAATCACAATGGGGGATATTGTTGAATAAATGTTGTCATTGATGCCAAAGGATCAAAGATTTCAAGGGATCAAATATGTCGAAGGATCAAAAGGATCAAGAGGTCAAAATCAAATGGACCAAAAGAATAAGATGAAATTTCTAAAAGACTTCTCTCACAGCCAGCTTGAAGAAATACATATGAAAGAATGAGGAGGTCACATAAAATCAATTATACCACCATGGAATTGGTCACAAATGCGCACATATTCATACATATAGAAGAATATTGTAAATAGCACAGATGTACAAATATTTCTTATGAAACATATCAATAAAGTGAAATAATATTGCGTGTGAAGTTCCCAAAAGTAAGTTGGTGAGTGTTACAAATATTTTTATAGAAATCTAAGCAACAAATCGATGTGTGCAAAAGTCCCACAAGGGCGTTGGCATATGTGCATCATAAACTACAAAGATTATTTATGAAAAGTGGCACATCGACACATGTCCTAACTTGCCAAAGATGTAATCAAGTGGGGCATTATCCAAAGTTAAGGGACTTCACCAAGTGGACACATCTCTTGAGTCAATATGATTATAATAAGCAAGAGATGGATGAGGTGAAGTAATCTTGTGAAAATGAAGATATGAAATAACTGCTTGACAAGCTTCAGAATTTTTGGGTATCAATGGCTCGGTGATCGTAGAGAATATCTTTATGAATTGGAACCGCAGTGCTTAATGAACAACAAGTAAATGCACTGAATCAGAATACCCGTAGATTGTTAAATTTTCATATGCTAAGCTAGATCATTAGTATTTCATTTTGAATTCATAACAAAATCATATAAACAGGATCACTAAAAGATAGACAAGCACAACCATACAAAAGGAACACAAATATTTATCCTGGGAAAACCCTAAAGGGAAAAACCCAGCAAAATATTCCTCAATATAAATGTCCCCAAAAGATAAAAGGTAAAACCAGCAAGAAGATCAAATCCTGATCCTCCTCCTTCTCCAGCTACTCTTCTCTTCTCCACTAATGCGCTACACAAGTGAGAGTGTGTGTTCCAAATGAGGAGCACTACACCTCTATTTATATTCATCCGTTCACTTAAGTTAACTCATCTGTCATGTAGGCTCGATTTAATCATGTAGGATCGAGTTACACATGTAGGCTCAAGTAACCACACTGGGGTGCTAATGACCCACCTTTACAATTAGAGGGGATTGCCTCATGACTCTTATTAGTTCTTCCGATTAGGAGCATCGGGGTACAAATTAATACAAGTGGTTCTCCCAGTAGGACCATCGGGTACCACAAAGAAATACATATAGAATATTCTTCGAAGTTACAATATTTCAACACTCCCCCTTAACGAGAAGGGTATTCTATAACAACATCAACAACAACAATAATAGGAGAGAGATAGAGGACATCATCAACATCATAAGGGTGATAAATCTATAAATCATTGGAATCTTTTCAACATCATGTAGTCTTCATCTTCAATCTTTAGTCTTCAGCATCATCAGTACTTTGACCGCTTTGATCAGCAACATCTTCAGCATCTTGATTCTTCAATCAACAGCAACATCTTCAGCACTTTGACCTTTCGATCAGCAACATCTTCAGCACTTTGACCTTTCGATCAGCAACATCATCTTCAGCACCTTGACCTTTCGATTAGCAACATCATCTTCAACACTTTGACCTTTCGATCAACAACATCTTCTTCAGCACTTTGGCCTTTCGATCAGCAACAACATCATCATCATACTCTGATCTTTCGATCAGAAACATCATCATGAAAACATCAACATCATCATCATCAAAATATTAGCATCAAAATATCATCATCATCATACTCTGATATTTCAATCAGAATCATCATTATTATCAGCCTCTGATCTTTCGATCAGAAACATCATCAACCGAACATCATCATACTCTAACATCAACTCATCATCATATTCTGATCTTTCGATCAGTACGTCATCATCATCATACTTTGATAATACGGCATCATCATCATCAGGATCTCATAATAATCACATTTTGATCTTTCGATCAGAAACATCATCATCATCATCGCATTTTGATCTTTCGACCAGAAAACATCATCATCAGCAGCATCATCATAATCATAAGCAACTTCTGATATTCCGATCAGAAAACATCATCATCATCATATTCTAATCTTTCGATCAGAGAACATCATCATCGTCAGCAACAACATCATCATCATATTCTAATCTTTCAATAAGAGAACATCATCATCATCAGCAACTTCTGATCTTTCGATTAGAGAACATCATCATCATCAGCAACATCTGATCTTTCGATTAGAAACATCATCATCATAGTGCGTCATCATCATACTCTGATCTTTAGATCAGTACGTCATCATCATCATAATCTGATCTTTCGATCAGTATGTCATCATCATCATACTCTGATCTTTCGATCAGTACGTCATCATCATACTCTGATCTTTCGATTAGTACGGCATCATCATCATCAGCAACAACCTGCTCCCATCTTCTTCTTATCTTCTTATGAGTCGAGCTTAAAGTAATTACTTCCTTCTGGCATACATTCTTTGCATGAATGATTCCCATGATCCTGAGAGGCCATTCAAGGTGGCTATCACCACTTCTGCATTCTCCACTTCTTCTTCTACCACTTCAAGTTGTTCTGCATTCTAGATCTTCACATTCTTCAACTATTTTCTCAAAGCCATCTTCTGATTTAAGTTCTGATCTTCAAATAGCTTGATCAAGGAATAAAACATCTTCGGTGTCTTTAGGAAAGACACTTGTGGTACAAGTTGATCCGTGATTGAATCAACAATGATCTTCTTGGCCTTGATCAAGTTCTTCTTGTGTAAGGCTTTAAGCCTCATCTCCCTCTAGAACTGGAACCTCTCTACTCATGTAGGTGTCCAATTCAATTTCTTCAGAGAGATAAAATACTTCCATACTTAGAATTTATCAAATTCATCAAGCTCATCAACAAGTTGATGTTATAGATCACTTTGAAATGAGAACCTCAAATTCAAATAGCAAAAGATTAGATCTTACCGATTTGAGGTGTCCATCCTGTTTTCGGAGCTGGCTGATCTAGGGCTTGTCAGAGAAACCCTAATTTTCAAAACTTGGAATATTTTAGATCTGACTGGATAGAAATATAGATCTCTTCAAATGGAGCTGTCCAATGTACTCATTTTCTGAAAACAGTGGAGGGAAGCTCCCGGAACAGGAAGCCCTAGTTTTCCAATTTCTTCTGCAGAAATTCCTGTCACTGTCTCTGTGATATCTCCAAAATTATTGCTCCTCTATGTTTGAAATTTCTCACTGGGTTAGACTCACATGTCCCTAATCCAACACCATAGGTTTCATCAGAATTTGTTTCACCAATTGGGATTTATGATCTTTTTTCCAAGGTGACCTGTTATAGGACTGTTCAGAACAACGAAGTTGTATGGAATGCCACGTGTCACTGGTTCATCTTCTGAGTCTAATATTATGATAATAGAAATTACAGACATGCTCTTTCTGGAACATCTTCAGGAATTCCATTCGGACTTCTGTATCCCAAGATATATAAATTTTCCCCAGGTGTCCTATTTAGGGATGAATTCTGGAAGAGGCTAGAACCCTAACTTGGAGGGATCATATCTCCCAGAATATAGCGAATCTGAGGCTGATTTTTGGACACAGTGTACACCAGGATGGTATCTCTGGCCTTTGTAATTTTCAACTAATTATCCATCACCAATATCTGAATATAGCGAAAGTATTTAGGGTTTTTCTAGCTCGGGGTCAAACTAGGGTTTGACTTTCTCGGAGTTTCACCCAACCAAATTTATTGATCCAGGTATCTAAAATTCAATTTTGATGAGGAGAAAAATCCTATGCCAGGCTCACTCAAAAATTCCTCTTATGTAGAAAGCCCTAATTTTCCACACAAAAATTGAAAATGCTCGGAATCGAATTCCGCTTCGACAGAAAGATGCGCCCTTCAATGGAGAGTCAGTCTAGCCTTCTTTTGTTGATCGATTGTAGATAGAGACCCAAAAAGTAAGAAGCCCTAGCTTCTGTAGCTGCACAATGTCTTCTTTCAGGGTGGCTCTGATACCATGTTAAATTTTCATATGCTAAGCTAGATCATTAGTATTTCATTTCGAATTCATAACAAAAGCATATAAACAGGATCAATGAAAGATAGACAAGCACAACCATACAAAAGGAACACAAAGATTTATCCTGGGAAAACCCTAAAGGGAAAAACCCATCAAAAGCTTCCTCAATATAGATGCCCCAAAAATATAAAAGGTAAAACCAACAAGAAGATCAAAGCCTGATCCTCCTCCTTCTCCAGCTACTCTTCTCTTCTCCACTAATGCGCTACACAAGTGAGAGTGTGTGTTCCAAATGAGGAGCACTACACCTCTATTTATATTCATCCGTTCACTTAAGTTAACTCATCTGTCATGTAGGCCCGAGTTAATCATGTAAGCTCGAGTTACACATGTAGGCTCAAGTAACCACACTGGGGTGCTAATGACCCACCTTTACAATTAGAGGGGACTGCCTCATGACTCTTATTAGTTCTTCCGATTAGGAGCATCGGGGTACAAAGTAATACAAGTGGTTCTCCTGGTAGGACCACCGGGGACCACAAAGAAATACATATAGAATATTCTTCGAAGTTACAATATTTCAACATTGATCAGGTGTGCAAAGTTCATAATCAGTAAAGATGCAATTCACAGAGAAGAAAGTGTGAATGAGATAGAAATTCTATAGACGGAGAACACAGATCAACTGAAAATAAGTAGATCACAGTTGTTTTTTGCACATCGTATTTTGGGGAATTGTCTAACACATACACAATTGCAGAAATTAAAGATGCGGACCATAGTTGGTTTCACACATTATATTTTGGGAAACTTTCTAACGTAGATACCCAGATCAAAAGAATGCAGCAATTACAAAATTTGAAGAAAAGGTATTTATCTATTTGCAATATCTCCATATACAATCACATTTCATATAAGGAAAAACATACGGGTCAAGGAGCAAGGGGTCATAGCTTTCTTCTAGTGGCTTATGGTAAATATAATCATGGTGCATTAACATCCTTTTTGTGGGTGCAGATAAAACTTAGGGGGTCATAGCCTCCTTCCAGTGGGTGCTGGAGAATAAATGGAAGTTGTAATTTCCACAACCGAGGAGCGCAATTATTCCACAAGTTGAAGCTTGAATTTTCAAGTTGCAGTTTGCACCGACAGACTGATATATGTTCATGTCAAAGCCTAAAGATTGTAAGTTGGTGCTTACGAAGATAGAAGTTGTTACAGGTTGGTGCCCGTATGTCACAGATTATACTTGAGATCATGTTGACACCTGAAATGAGTGGGTGCTCATGCTTGGATACTGTTAGCTCCTACTGATGTAATTACACTTATATATTTATAGATATATATTTGCTCTCAAGAATTTGTGTGTTGTTCTAATTATTATTGTAAATGATGAAAATTTTAAATCTTTGAAAGTTTTCTCAAGTCAAAATTGTGTATATCTGCGTAATTACTGATTCAACCCCCCCTTTCAGTAATAACTAAATACCAATAGTTTCCTCCATCAAATTCACTATGTCATCTTCCATGTGCAAAAAAATATCTTCCATGCAGGATGGAGCATGTGAGGAACTCAAATCCTTTTGAGGTTGATCATTTTGCATTCTTGATTCTTGAAGGGACCTCTATGTGTTATTCAATGAATCATTGGTGGCCTCCAACTCAGTGGTGATCCTTTCTGATTCTTCTTCTTCTTCCTCCTTGAGCGCACTATGGTACTTTTCAACTACACGAGGAGATGATATTTATCAAAAAGTAAGTTCATGTAACTCTCCTTCATCTTGGCCACTTCTTCTTTGAGTGCTATGAAATCTTCCAAAAAAGATTCTCCTCCAAATTATCCTCCAAAATATTTCCAACAACATCTTGTCACTAAGGAATTGGTGTCAACAAATTTCTTCATGGATTGCATAAGCTTATCTCGGTCCTCCTTTAGTGATCCACTCAAATGATGTGCTTCATAAGGAAGATCCTCCACCAAATTTTCTCCTTCTAATTCCTGACACCTAAGATCATATTGCTTGTGGCATGGATCCACATCACATATCTTGTTCTCAACATACATGTCAACATTATAATATTTTTCAAAATAACCTCCATGGTATGAAGTGGAGGGTAACTCTGAGGGTTGCAATGAAATGTTATCTTCGCAAAAATAAGATATTACACCATACCTTGGTATTTCATATTCAACCTCCTCATGTAAATTATTGGTGCTGGCATGCTCTTTTTATTTGGATTCCACAAGAATACTCATAGTTGCATCATGAGGTTTAGTATTTTCCAACCCTTCACTGGGATGGATCAAAACTATGATTAATTCTTCACTCTCATGTTTAAGTGCTTCTGCTTCATTGTTATTCTCCTCCGGGAAACCTGAGGCTTCTTCATCTTGTTGCAGATGGGGATTATTTTTGGCCAAAAGCTCCTCCAAATTGACCTCTATGTCAGCAACATAGATATTTACGCACCCTTCAATGGATGCTTTCCTACCCATGTCCATAGTGTCATTAGTTTTCATCCTTTCATCTCTGGATTGTTCTTATGCATCGTTAATGGAAGGCACTAGTTCTTCTTCACCACTAAGAGTTAGGTGGCTCATGGTTCCTCTATGTGACTGTAGATGGATGATTTGTTCTTTGATCTTGTGTCACATACCCCAATTTTGTAAAATAATGTTATTTGTTTTAATTTGATTCCTAAGACATTATGTTAAATTTAATGCTAAGTTGAAACTGATGACTCAACAGAGTCAAAAGATGTGGAATGTAATTGTGAATATTTTATTTTAATAAATAAAAGGTGGAGACAACAGCTTGGGAGAGCTGTTAATAAGAGTGTTACTGGTCAAACTGGTGGAAGGAACTAGGTGGAGAGCAAAAGGACAAGTGGCAGCATCCTCAAACACTTCCCATGTTGCAGGTGGCGACTTACCTACATTTGGGGTCATGATCCCCCAAGAAAGTGGGATCAGATCAGGTGGCTCAATTAATGACAACTAACCCAAAAAGACCTAGGAAATCTTTTAAAAGTGCCCAATGTAGAGAGCAAAGGCTGCGCAGATATTTTGCAGGAGAAGAATCATTCAGGTGGAATGCACTTCAAGGAATTCATTGGGAAAAAGGGAAACTGTAAGGAAGGTGTTTGAGGGATAAACTGCAATAACTTGATCTGATACAGCTTCTTAGCTGAGAGAATTTGACTGACAAGTTTAGGACTGGTATTGAGTCTTAGGACTAGTACTTGATTATTTGCTGCACCTAGTTCCATCCAGGGAGACCAGAGCAAGCTCGGGGGTCCTAAGGAGTCGTTGTTTGAGCGCTCTCCAGGAGTTGGTAGGGAGGAACGACCTCCCATTGCTGTTGTCGACCAAGCTCTAAGAACAGGTTTTGCTATCTATTATTTTTTATGTTATTATCTGTGTGTGATTGAATGATGCATTTGCAATTTATGATGTAAAAACCTAGAGGATAGAATATCTTAGTTTGTTTAGTAATGAAATTATTCTTAATGAGAAACAAATCCTACCTATGTTTTTTCCCATCTGGAGTAATCCAGATCGTACTCTAGCACAGGTGGTGTATTTAAATGAACATAGTATGATGTAAATTTAAAATAAGATGTTAGCTTGATTATGAGAATGTTTTCTTTTATTTGTTATAAAAAAAAATAGTATTCTGTACAAATAGTATTCTGTACATGTAGTAGGGTTAGACCTAGACTGTGAATGTCAGATTATTAGTAAAGGGAAAAGAAGCTATATCATTTTACTAATAGTAGTATGTTTAGGGTAGACGAAACAGTTCTCTATACAGTATTCATTTTCTTAATCTTTTCATTTATGTCAAAACAAAAGGGATAGGAAGAAAATAGTTAAAATATGTAGTGTTAGGTTAAATAAATTGCCTTTCCGCTCTACAGTGTATTTCTCTTCCTATTACAGAATAAATAACTACTGTGATATTAATGGCTAAACTTCGAGTAAGATAGAAAAACCATTAATTTAATTCTAAAGACAAACTAGTTGGTTTCATATTTATTTATGACTGATAATGTAAGTAACTCATTCATTTTTTTTATAAACTTAAGCAAGATCTACAGTTACTAACTTGTCTAAAGGATTTTAAACAAAACTACTAATTACTTAAAGAAAGAAATACAGTTAATTGTTATTACCTTTATTTATATAAATTCTAAATGTTATAATCTAAATAGGTAATATAGATACAAGAGGAATTCTTTATAAATTATTCAATATAGAAAGCATAAGAATATAACAACAAAATACTTTCTTATTATACACCTATAAATAGACTAAGTACAAAAAAATAATATATCTAATTATAGGAACAACATTGGTATATAAATAAAATAATATTCGTATTCCTTTATAATAAATACTAAGTAAATATAATTTATATACTTAAAAGATGTAACTATCAGGTTACATAAGTACAACTCGAAGAATATGAAATTACTTATATTCTGAAGGTTAATAAAACAATATTTAAAACTTCATTAGAATGGAGTAAATTAAAGCAAGATAATCTAAAACAAAATATAGTTATACTAAATAATTTACAGGGTAAAAATTAAATATAATAACTTGCAGGAATCAAATTAACCGAACATAGACATGCTCGATTCACCGAGCTTAAAGAACCATTTACACAATATAAGTAATAACCAAATAAATTACAGTAGTACATTGTAATTAAAAGATAATTTAAAGAAGCAGTAAATACTTTTTCATATTGCCGAGTTAGGGTAAAACCCTAATGTCTCAAAATTTACAACCAAGGTGTAAAACCAAAGAGTTTAAGCTCTTCTAATGCCTCTCGGCTTCAAACAAAATCAACAGAGTATGGCTTCTTCAACCTTACCTCCATTTATACATATATACACAAGTAAACAGATCAAAAATCAAAATTTACAGTCACGGCCTAGGATGGAAACCCCACATAAAGCAAGGGTTTTATCATCAACGAAAAACAACGAACCAATTAAACCCAAGTAAACCAAAACCACGAGGGTTTTGCAGGCCACGATGACCAACCTTCAAATTTCCCATAAGTAACTGAACAAGGAAGACTTGCCATGGGATATCCAAGGCTTACCCATGAGCAAGTAGTTGCCACAGCGTCGTACTAACCACATGGTAGGACAAATCGATACCTGTGTAGCATCAAACAGATACTATCAGTACTTTGCTTTTATTTATGTAGACCTGTAACAAAATAGAGATCTAGAAATAATGAAAATGATAATGCAGTTTTTACCTTAAAACTTCAAGGTAATGTAACCACCCATGAGCAGAAGCGCTGCCCCCAGCGTGAAGAGAAATAAACCCTTCATCAGCTGCAAGAAAGAAAGTATTACTAACACAGTATTGACCAACAACGACTGCGAGTAAGAGCAGCAAGCCAAGCAAGAAAAACGCTTGAGCAGTCACTGTATTTCCAGCCACAAAACCACTCTGCTGCGAAACCCTAAGACCCAACAAAACTCGAGAGGTGAAGCCACAACGCTCACTACTGGGCCGTGGGAGAATAAGACACTTGCAGACTGGAGATTGCTGGAAGGAGCAAGCAGCGAAGAATAAACCCCGGAGGAACAAATAACCCAATTCCGAAAGCAATAAAAAAGTTTACAACTCTTCTTTATTGAACATGCAAGGCGAGCTCACAACGTACAAGAGACAAAGAAGCCGAGCCGGGAGACTGCCAGCGACAAGGCGGGAAACTAACACAGAAGCATATCAACCAGAGGCCGAGAACGAAGGAGGGAATGACGAGACTAGGGTTTCAAATTGCCTTGTAACAACACAACACTTGGCTACAGTGTTTCCACGTCCACAAACAAATTATTTGCATGCAGTGGGTGAAATCATATAGTCCTGGAAAGCAACCAACCAAAGAGTATTATTTCCAATCATTTGGCGAATCAGAGGTTCCACCATAATCCTTGTTTCCAATGTCAACCTAGCATGCACGTCGCAAGGTAAACAAAGAATTATTACTATAAAACTATGCCATAAACTCATCAAAGGCGTGGGGGATAATACGACCCATCACTATACAAATTATGGTATACATTCAATTATAAAACTTAAATCAAGGTTAAATCATATGTTCATCATGGCGCGGTCCATTTCATGACCCTTTTATTATGCTTTGCAAATAGTCTTTCAACAAACTATTATAATTATGGCAAGGGTTATGACATTTATCATTTAACAAAAGATTCATCAATATAAAAGTTATACCTTAAAGCTCATCAAGGGTGGGGTCAATATTACTATCCATTATTATACTAACATGATATTCATTCTTTCAATGGTTATAAATCCATTAAGGATATGCCTTTTGATAACTATAAAAGGAAATTCATAAAACCTGTTTATGATAGGATATCCATCGTGAGAAATTAACTCTAGTTATGTATTTAAATAGTTATTGTTGTATAAACTATTAAATTTGCAAACAAAAATATTAAGCATTATAGTGTTTCTCAGGTTGACATCAGATACCTTTTGATGATTTAATAACCATAACTAGACAATATCTTCCAAATAAGTTATGTGTAAAAGAACTCAGTGCATCAACACTAACTTAACGCTTTTTGAGAACAGCATGTAATAGTATAGTTCCTTAAAACTTCAAAGCTTGGAAGTTGGAAAAATGGTACAAAAAAACTCATTTATCAATGCGCATTACTTTCACATCACAAGGAATAACCAAATTTTATCATGACGTAAAGGGATTATGTTCACTTTTTAAGATAGACCCTTAACATAATAACCCTGCCATCCTTAGTCTGCATGCAAAGAAAGATTTAAGGTGTTTACACACACGACGACCATGGTAAACATCGAATATTTTAGTACGCAATAAGAACTATAAATTACAACTACTAGAGAGAAAGCAACTGTCACCAATACTGATAGGACTGAATATCGTTTCCATGTCGTCTTTAAAAAAATAACGATTTAATGATTTCACCTCATAAAGCATTTGAAATTGGATAGCATTTATATTCTTTTGTTGAGCTATTATTTTGCAACGAACATATATCTGTATGCGAAATGATTATTGACAAGCAACATCAGATCTTTCTCACCTGTAAATCTGTAAGAGCAGGTAAACTTTCTATGTTAGCTCAAGAGCTAAGTAAGCCCAGAATACCAAGACAGTTCCACCTTGTGGTCGCAAAGAAAAACAAGTCATTAAACTAAAAAAGAATTATTCTATAAGATAAACATAATCAAGTAGATAATTCAGATTATGAAATCATTAACATAACTAATTAAAACAATTAGTTAAATGCATTAATGAAGTTTATCTGTATTTACAAAATTTTAAATTTTTTGGAAATTTTGGGTTTTTGACATCTTGATTTTTAAAGAGAATGTATGGAGTTTATTCCCAAGGATCCTTAGGATCAATATTATTTGAGACTTTAGTTGCACACAATCCAAAAAGTCTTCCCATTCTAGAAGCAATTACATCCAATGAGGCTTCACTTTTAATTTCTCTTTCTTATTCCTTTCTTGAATAAGTGGGACAACTTAATTCTTCTCTTGATGGTTTTTTGTCCTCCATTTATTGCTCATATACATAATCAGGCCAAAATCCATATCTACAATGAAAATCATCTTTGAAATATATGGCCTCATGTATATCTTCCCTCAAATAAAGATCATCTTGATAGTGATGAGGCATATTTTTCATAGATATTGTCCTCCTTGCTAAACCATATTTTGATCTAGAATTTGATTATTCGTTCCATTGGTACTCATGGTACATTTGGTAACCAAGGTAACCATATTTATCTCTTAGAATAACTACATCTATGTAGATGCTTTCTTCTTCCTCATATGGCCCAAAGTCTTCCTCTTCAATGCTTGGGACTAGCTTCATGGATGCAAAATTGAAGTTGTAGTCTACAATAATTCTTCAAATGAAATTTTATGGAGCTTGTTCTTGCTTCTCACAGTTTCATAGGAATATGCTCTAATACCACGATAATGTACCAAATATGATTTTTGGCACACTAGGCAAAATTGCAAAGAAAAACACTAACAAATTTTACCCAAACCTTCCCAAACTTGGTGTAGAGGTTAAATTTCACGTATAATTTCGTATATAGCAGCCTAAAAAATCTCCCAAATTCTACAACTGCACTTTTACTGGGCTACATCACAACTGGTTTGACTCTTTAGCAAAGCCAAAGACTATGAGGCAATATCCTCAAGACTTATGTGGAACCCAACGGATTCTAGTGCAGGATATATTGCCTATATCTAAGTCCCAAACCAATGATCAAACACTATACTAACATATTTGAATCAATTTGATAAACTTTGGAAGCTAGGAAAGGAAACTGCCAAGTTAGGACTACTCAACTAGTCTAGATTCAAGAGGACCCAAACAACATCAAAAGGAAATGAATTTTATAAATCAGACTTGGATTGATTCCAATATGATATTAATTGACATAATAAACTTACATAACTAAAATCCATGTAGCAAAATTCAGTTATTTAACTCTATTTTGAAAACTAGTCAATTTATGCATTTACAAGAGCATAAAAACAATAATGTATGAAAGATTAATATGTAATTTGATGCAAGGAAACATATGACTGATTTTCCATTCAAAATAATAGGAATTACATATCATGGGATTATTAGATCAACATCCAATAAATAGAGGGTGCAATTCCCCAAAACTTCTACCTCCAATAAGAAAATGGCATAAGAAACAAGAGATCTAAGAGCTCGAATTGGATGGATCAAAAGTAGACTAACTGGAAGGGTATTGGATCTGCCAATACTAAACAATAGAGTTTGTCTTAGAAGCTACAAATCACAATATTTTATTGACTTGTTAGGATCCACAAGACATCATAATATTTAAGAAGAAGAGAGCATAGAAGGCTGCTCTGGAAGTGATTTCTTCTTCTCGATGCTCAAAATCTCAAGTAACCATTCGAACTAAGATAGAGAGAATACCTGCAATATACTTGAAAATCCTTCAATAAAATCAATGAGAGAGGCTGAATGCCTTCCTCCTCAAACTCTAGTTGATTCCTCAACCAGATTGGTAGCAGTAAGGGCACATCTCCCAACTGATGACCAGGGGCACATCACCCAAGTATGGACAAGCTTCAGAGCTTATAAAATCACTTTTTTAGACTAGAAAATGATGTGATAGGGTGCACACCAACTTATTTAATAGACTCAGTAGCTTCTTGGACAAGATACATAATGGATGAGATGCATTGCATCTCATCTAATGCACCATCCTTAGCTATATTTGGAATGAAAACTTTATTTTACTTTTATCTTGATTTTTTCTCTTTCCTTCTTTTCTCTAGATTTCTTCTTTTCTTGTCACTTTCCTTCTTTTCTCTTCTTTCTTCTTTTACTTCCACTTTCCTACTTTTCCTGCTTTCTGCTTTTATCATTTTTCTTCCAAAGTATGTCTTTAGAAGCATCTTGAAAGGTCTAACTAATCCCTTATGCACCCTCATGGTCTAACATCATGTAGTATTCATCTTCAATTTTTAGTCTTCAGCATCATCAGTACTTTGATCGCTTCGATCAGCAACATCTTCAGCATCTTGATTCTTTAATCAGCAGCAACATCTTCAGCACTTTGACCTTTCGATCAGCAACATCTTCAGCACTTTGACCTTTCGATCAGCAACATCATCTTCAGAACTTTGACCTTTCAATTAGCAACATCATCTTCAACACTTTGACCTTTCGATCAACAACATCTTCTTCAGCACTTTGGCCTTTCGATCAACAACAACATCATCATCATACTTTGATCTTTCGATCAGAAACATCATCATGAAAACATCAACATCATCATCATCAAAATATCAGTATCAAAATATCATCATCATCATACTCTGATCTTTCAATCAGAATCATCATTATCATCAGCCTTTGATCTTTCGATCAGAAACATCATCAACTGAACATCATCATACTCTAACATCAACTCATCATCATATTCTGATCTTTCGATCATTATGTCATCATCATCATACTTTGATAATAGGGCATCGTCATCATTAGGATCTCATCATAATCACATTCTAATATTTCGATCAGAAACATCATCATCATCATCGCATTTTGATCTTTCGACCAGAAAACATCATCATCATCAGCAACATCATAATCATAAGCAACTTCTGATCTTCCGATCAGAAAACATCATCATCATCATATTCTGATCTTTCGATCATAGAACATCATCATCGTCAGCAACAGCATCATCATCATATTCTAATCTTTCAATCAGAGAACATCATCATCATCAGCAACTTATGATCTTTCGATCAGAGAACATCATCATCATCAGCAACAACATCATCATCATCAGCAACATCTGATCTTTTGATCAGAAACATCATCATCATAGTGCGTCATCATCATACTATGATCTTTAGATCAGTACGTCATCATCATCATACTCTGATATTTTGATCAGTATGTCATCATCATCATACTCTGATCTTTCGATTAGTACGTCATCATCATACTCTGATCTTTCGATCAGTACGTCATCATCATACTCTGATCTTTCGAACAGTACATCATCATCATCATACTCTGATCTTTCGATTAGTATGGCATCATCATCATCAGCAACAATCTGCAATCCACAACTCAAAGACAAAAAAGTCTTTGGATCACTTTTGGACTTAAAGTCCAGGGATGATACAATCCCACCACATTCTCGACAACCGAAGTTACCGGATTGATTATGGGAGAATCAGTCCCTATCACTTTAGGACTAAGTCCAAGGACGATGCAATCCTACCACATTCTCGAGAACCGAAGCCACCGGATTGATTACGAGAGAATCAATCCCTATCACTTTAGGACTATGTCCAAGGATGATGCAATCCTACCACATTCTTGAGGACCGAAGCCATCGGATTGATTACGGGAGAATCGGTCCCTATCACTTTAGGACTATGTCCAAGGATGATGCAATCCTACCACATTCTTGAGGACTGAAGCCACCGGATTGATTACGGGAGAATCAGTCCCTATCACTTTTGGACTATGTCTAAGGATGATGCAATCCTACCACATTCTTGAGGACCGAAGCCACCGGATTGATTACAGGAGAATCGGTCCCTATCACTTTAAGACGATGTCCAAGGATGATGCAATCCTACCACATTCTCGAGGGCCAAGGTCACCAAATCTATTATGGATAGATGTCTCGGGATGATACAATCCCTCTTCATTCTCGAATATCGAGGTCTCCAGATCACTTTAGGGCAAGTGCCCAGGGATGATACAATCCCACTTCATTCTCGAAGATCGAGGTCTCTGGATCACT
The DNA here is from genome assembly GCA_001517045.1 of Pseudotsuga menziesii. NCBI lineage: Eukaryota > Viridiplantae > Streptophyta > Pinopsida > Pinales > Pinaceae > Pseudotsuga > Pseudotsuga menziesii. Next base: position 341,562 of record LPNX010666751.1, read on the forward strand.
TTAGGGAAAGTGCCCAGGGATGATACAATCCCACTGCAACATCATTACTCCCCCTTTCGGGGAAGGTCTTTCCGAATCACACCAAGCTTGTCCCAAAAGTGTTCAAACTTTACCTGAGATAGAGGCTTTGTCAGCGCATCATCATCTAAACCATCTTCATCTACATCTTCAGTATGTGAATACTGAACTATCACCATATGTATCTCTAGTATGTGAATACTGAAAGTATCATCATCTATATCTTCAGTATAGAAATATGGACTCACCATCATCTGCATCTTCAGTATGTAAATACTGAAACATCATCTATATCTTCAGTATGGGAATACTGAAACATCATCATCTGCATCTTTATCTTGTATGTAGAAATATCAAATTTCTATGTGTTACGATGGAACACATGGTTCTCTGTTATCACAACTCTCATTATCACATAGAATCAATGTAGTATCCATCTTCAGGTCAAGGAAACCTAATATCAGCTTTCGAAGCCATATGGCTTCACAACTTAGCAGAGCAATCTGCTATGTATTCTCATTCTAAGAGAAACACTGGACTGTTTCCTGCTAAACCATGAACTCATAGCAGACCCCAAACAAAAGCATCTACCTGATGTGCTTTTCCTGTCTGAGATACTTCTAGCCCAATCTGCATCTGTATAGCCAAACAATCTGTAGTCATGTCTACCATCATAGTATAGACCAAGGTCTATAGTCCCTTTCAGATATCTCATCACATGTTTTGTAGCTACTAGGTGAACCCATATTTGAACAAGATATTGACTTAAGGTGTTCATAGCAAAAAAAATGTCTAGTCTGGTATTTGTTAAGTACATCAATGACCCAATGATCTGTCTGTAATGAGTCGCATCCATTAACTCTGATGAGTCATCAGCTAACAACTTCAGGTTGGAGTCCATGGGTGTGGCCATGGCTTTGCATTCCAACATATTGAATCTCTTCAATATCTCTACCACATACTTTCCTTGGTTTAGAAAGATTCCTTCTGAACTTTGTCATACTTCCAGATCTAGGAAATAGTGCATTAACCCAAGGTCTTTCATCTCAAATTCTTCTACTAGTTTCTTCTTGCTTTCCATGATCTGTTTCTCATTCCTTGTCAAGAATAAGTCATCCACATATAATAACAGGATGACAGGTTCATCTTCTACAACCTTGAGATAAAGGTTAGGATCAGCTTTACTCCTGGTAAAGCCCATAATTGACAAGAAACTGTCTATCCTTCCATACCAAGTTCTGGGAGCTTGCTTCATGACATAGAGGGCCTTCTTTAACTTACATATATGAGTCCATCTGTCTTCAACTTCAAATCCTTTCGATGTAAAACTCTTCCGCAATCATACCATTAAGGAAGGATTGTCTTTACTTCATCATGGGAGAAACTACCATCATAGTTCTGAAGGAAGTGTACCTTGCTTCCTGGAGTAAGTGTCTCTTCAGAATTAATTCCCTCTTACTTATAGAAACCTCTAGCCACAAGTCTTTCCTTACTTCTATCAGTGACATATTTTATCTTGCAAATCCATTTGTAAGATACCACATTCTTGCTTTCTGATTTGAGTACTATATCCCAAACATCATTCTAGTAGTCTTTCATCATAACATCTTCCATGAGTTCGTCTTGTCAGATCATCAACATATCCTAGTCTTTTGCATTCAACTTTGAAGGTTGTAACCCACTTTACTCTTGGTAAAGTCTCGATCCATCAGGAAGCTGTCCATCATGTCGTACTGTGTCGAACTCAGATATCTTCTGTAGTCACTCCCCCTGAAGTGGAGTATTATCTTCCTTCTTCATTCTGTACAGGTGGTTCTATGCTTGATCTATACTAGTCAATGGAGTATGTCATGTCATAGTCTATTCTTTCTGAGGCAAATCATGAACCTTGCTTTGTACACTTGTTCTTGTAGATCCATATGGAAGATACTACATACTTTCCTTTATGTCTCGAAATCATATCGTATACATCATTCCTCATGATCAACTATCATTCTTTGATCATAGCTTCTTTCATAGCATTCTTTTCTTCATCTTGAGTTATCTCTCATACCCATGGTGGTCTTCATCCTTCGAGGTGGATCTACCGCTCTCTGAAGGTGTCTTTGACCCTGGGAGCTTTAGATTCATGTTTATTGAATTGTCATCACTTGTTCTTTGGAACAAGTCTCATCCTTCTTTTCTTGTAGGAGGTTGTACAGGACCTTTCCTACAATTCAAATGCACCAATTGCATGGTTAGAACTATTTCATATGCATAACGATAAATTCTTATGCATCATGCAACTGTTTAGCCAATACAACATTCATCCATATCTCACAGAAACTTTCTAGATGCCTTCCATCTCTACCATGACATCATTGAGATTGTGCACTAATTCAATATGTCAGCAAAGAGGTTTGATAAGTAGCTACTTACCCATCACATGCATATTAGTAGTATACAGTCATTAATGCAAACAATCCATCATGCATAACACATCAACTGAATATAATCAAATGTATAACAAAACAATATCATGAAATGACAATCGAATACTTATCTTTTATTTGTTTCGTGGGTAGACTCCATCTTGATCATTCTGCTTTATCATCTTCTTCATTCATGAAATCATAATTTCTTATTCAAATGATAAGATGAATAAGAGGTTCTTCAAGAATCGAGTTCTTCATATTCCTCATCACTTGAGGGATCTTCTTTGAATGGTGAGAGCTTGATCTTCAATTTCTCCCATCTTCTTATTCTCTTCTTATGAGTCAAGCTGAAAGTAATTACTTCCTTCTGGCATACATTCTTTTCATGAATGAATCCCATGATCCTAGGAGGCCATTCAAGGTGGCTATCACCACTTCTTCTTCTACCGCTTCAAGTTGTTCTGCATTCTGGATCTTCACATTCTTCAACTATTTTCTCAAATCCATCTTCTGATTTAAGTTCTTATCTTCAAATAGCTTGATCAAGGAATAAAACATCTTCGATGTCTTTAGGAAAGACACTTGTGGTACAAGTTGATCTGTGATTGAATTAACAATGATCTTCTTGGCCTTGATTAAGTTCTTCTTGTGTAAGGCTTTGAGCCTCATCTCCCTCTAGAACTGGAACCTCTCTACTCATTTAGGCGTCCAATTCATTTTCTTCAGAGAGATAAAATACTTCCATGCTTGTAATTTATCAACTTCATCAAGCTCATCAACAAGCTGATTTTATAGATCACTTTGAAATGAAAACCTCAAATTCAAATAGAAAAAGATTAGATCTTACCGATTTGAGGTGTCCATCCTGTTTTCGGAGCTGGCTGATCTAGGGCTTGTCAGAGAAACCCTAATTTTCAAAACTTGGAATATTTTAGATCTGAATGGATAGAAATATATATCTCTTCAAATGGAGCTGTCCAATGTACTCATTTTCTGAAAACAGTGGAGGGAAGCTACCGAAACAGGAAGCCCTAGTTTTCCAATTTCTTCTGCAAAACTTCCTGTCACTGTCTCTGTGATACATACAAAATTAATGATACTATGTGTCTTAAATTTCATACTGAGATATCCTCACATGTCCCTGATCCAAAACCATAGGTTTCATCAGAATTGGTTTCACCAATTTGGATTTATGATCATTTTCCCAAGGTGACCTGTTACAGGACTGTTCAGAGCAACGAAGTTGTATGGAATGCCACGTGTCACTGGTTCATATTCTAAGTCTAATATTATGATAATAGAAATTAAAGTCTGTGCTATTTCTGGAACATCTTCAGGAATTCCATTTGGACTTCTATAGCCCAAGATATAGTAATTTTCCCCAGGTGTCCTGCTTAGGGATGAATTTTAGAAGAGGCTGGAACCCTAACGTGGAGGGATCATATCTCCCAGAATATAGCGAATCTGAGGCTGAATTTTGGACACAATGTACATCAGGATTGTATCTTCAGCCTCTATAATTTTCAAATCCTGATCCTTCACCAATATTTAAATATAGCGAAAGTACAAAAACTTAGTAGTTTTAGTATTTAGGGTTTTTCTAGCTCGGGGTCAAACTAGGGTTTGACTTTCTCGGAGTTTCACCCAACCAAATTTATTGATCCAGGTCTCTAAACTTCGATTTTGATGAGGAGAAAAATCCTATGCCAGGCTCACTCAAAAATTCATCTTCTGTAGAAAACCCTAATTTTCCACACCAAAATTGAAAATGCTCGGAATCGAATTCTGCTTCGACAGAAAGATGTGCCCTTCAATGGAGAGTCAGTCTAGCCTTCTTTTGCTGATCGATTATAGATAGAGACCCAAAAATTAAGAATCCATAGCTTTTGTAGCTGCACAATGTCTTCTTTCAGGGTGGCTCTGATACCATGTTAAATTTTCGTATGCTAAGCTAGATCATTAGTATTTCATTTTGAATTCATAACAAAAGCATATAAACAAGATCACTGAAAGACCGACAAGCACAACCATACAAAAGGAACACAAAGATTTATCCTGGGAAAACCCTAAAGGGAAAAACCCAGCAAAGCTTCCTCAATATAGATGCCCCAAAAATATAAAAGGTAAAACCAACAAGAATATCAAAGCCTGATCCTCCTCCTTCTCCAGCTACTCTTCTCTTCTCCACTAATGCGCTACACAAGTGAGAGTGTGTGTTCCAAATGAGGAGCAATACACCTCTATTTATATTCATCCGTTCACTTAAGTTAACTCATCTGTCATGTAGGCTCGAGTTAATCATGTAGGCTCGAGTTACACATGTAGGCTCAAGTAACCACACTGGGGTGCTAATGACCCACCTTTACAATTAGAGGGGACTGCATCATGACTCTTATTACTTCTTTCGATTAGGAGCATTGGGGTACAAAGTAATACAAGTGGTTCTCCCGGTAGGACCATTGGGGACCACAAAGAAATACATATAGAATATTCTTCGAAGTTATAATATTTTAACATAGATCAGGTGTGCAAAGTTCATAATCAGTAAAGATGCAAATCACAGAGAAGAAAGCGTGAATGAGATAGAAATTCTATAGATGGAGAACACAGATCATATGAAAAGAAGTAGATCACAGTTGTTTTTTGCACATCGTATTTTGGGGAATTGTCTGACACATACACAAATGCAGATCAAAGATTGCAACAATTGCAGAAATTAAAGATGCGGACCATAGTTGGTTTCACACATTATATTTTGGGAAACTTTCTAACGTAGATACCCAGATCAAAAGAATGCAGCAATTACAGAATTTGAAGAAAAGGTATTTATCTATTTGCAATATCTCCATATACAATCACATTTCATATAAGGAAAAACATACGGGTCAAGGAGCAAGGGGTCATAGCTTTCTTCTAGTGGCTTATGGTAAATATAATCATGGTGCATCAACATCCTTTTTGTGGGTGCAAATAAAACTTAGGGATTCATAGCCTCCTTCCAGTGGGTGCTGGAGAATAAATGGAAGTTGTAATTTCCACAACCGAGGAGCGCAATTCTTCCACAAGTTGAAGCTTGAATTTTCAAGTTGCAATTTGCACCGACAGACTGATATATGTTCATGTCAAAGCCTAAAGATTGTAAGTTGGTGCTTACGAAGATAGAAGTTGTTGTAGGTTGGTGCCCGTATGTCACAGATTATACTTGAGATCATGTTGACACCTGAAATGAGTGGGTGCTCATGCTTGGATACTGTTAGCTCCTACTGATGTAATTACACTTATATATTTATAGATATATATTTTCTCTCAAGAATTTGTGTGTTGTTCTAATTATTATTGTAAATGATGAAAAGTTTAAATATTCGAAAGTTTTCTCAAGTCAAAATTGTCTATATCTGCGTAATTACCGATTCAAACCCCCCTTTCAGTAATAACTAAATACCAATAGGTTCCTCCATCAAATTCACTATGTCATCTTCCATGTGCAAAAAAATATCTTCCATGCAGGATGGAGCTGCATGTGAGAAACTCAAATCCTTTTGAGGTTGATCATTTTGCATTCTTGATTCTTGAAGGGCCCTCTGTGTGTTATTCAATGAATCATTGGTGGCCTCCAACTCACTAGTGATCCTTTCTGATTCTTCTTCTTCTTCCTGCTTGAGCGCACTATGGTACTTTTCAACCACCATGAGGAGATGATATTTATCAAAAAGTAAGTTCATGTAACTCTCCTTTATCTTGGCCACTTCTTCTTTGAGTGCTATGAACTCTTCCAAAAAATATTCTCCTCCAAAATATCCTCCAAAATATTTCCAACAACATCTTGTCACTAAGGAATAGGTGTCAACAAAGTTCTTCATGGATTCCATAAGCTTATCTCGGTCCTCCTTTAGTGATCCACTCAAATGATGTGCTTCATAAGGAATATCCTCCACCAAAGTTTCTCCTTCTAATTCCTGACACCTAAGATCATATTGCTTGTGGCATGGATCCACAACACATATCTTGTTCTCAACATACATGTCAACATTATAATATTTTTCAAAATAACCTCCATGGTATGAAGTGGAGGGTAACTCTGAGGGTTGCAATGAAATGTTATCTTTGCAAAAATAAGATATTACACCATACCTTGGTATTTCATATTCATCCTCCTCATGTAAATTATTGGTGCTAGCATGCTATTTTTATTTGGATTCCACAAGAATACTCATAGTTGCATCATGAGATTGAGTATTTTCCAACCCTTCACTGGATGGATCAAAACTATGAGTAATTATTCACTCTCATGTTTAAGTGCTTCTACTTCATTGTTATTCTCCTCCGGGAAACTTGAGGATTCTTCATCTTGTTGCAGATGGGGATTATTTTTGGCAAAAAGCTCCTCCAAATTGACCTCTATGTCAGCAACATAGATATTTACGCACCCTTCAATGGATGATTTGCTACCCATGTCCATAGTGTCATTAGTTTTCATCCTTTCATCTCTGGATTGTTCTTATGCATCATTAATGGAAGGCACTAGTTCTTCTTCACCACTAAGAGTTAGGTGGCTCATGGTTCCTTTATGTGACTGTAGATGGATGATTTGTTCTTTGATCTTGTGTCACATACCCCAATTTTGTAAAATAATGTTATTTGTTTTAATTTGATTCCTAAGACATTATGTTAAATTTAATGCTAAGTTGAAACTGATGACTCAGCAGAGTCAAAAGATGTGGAATGTAATTCTGAATATTTTATTTTAATAAATAAAAAAAGGAGACAACAGCTTGGGAGAGCTGTTAATAAGAGTGTTACTGGTCAAACTGGTGGAAGGAACTAGGTGGAGAGCAAAAGGACAAGTGGCAGCATCCTCAAACACTTCCTATGTTGTAGGTGGCAACTTCCCTACATTTGGGGTCATGATCCCCCAAGAAAGTGGGATCAGAGAAGGTGGCTCAATTAATGACAACTAACCCAAAAAGACCTAGGCAATCTTTTAAAAGTGCCCAATGTAGAGAGCAAAGGCTGCTCAGATATTTTCTAGGAGAAGAATCATTCAGGTGGAATGCACTTCAAGGAATTCATTGGGAAAAAGGGAAAGTGTAAGGAAGGTGTTTGAGGGGTAAACTGCAGTAACTTGATCTAATACAACTTCTTAGCTGAGAGAATTTGAATGACAAGTTTAGGACTGGTATTGAGTCTCAGGACTAGTACTTGATTATTTTCTACACCTAGTTCCAGCCATGGAGACCAGAGCAAGATCGAGGGTCCTGAGGAGTCGCTGTTTGAGCGCTCTCCAGGAGTTGGTAGGGAGGAACGGCCTCCCATTGCTATTGTCGGCCAAGCTCTAAGAACAGGTTCTGCTATCTATTAATTTCTGTGCTATTATCTGTGTGTGATTGAATGATGCATTTGCAGTTTATGATGTAAAAACCTAGAGGATAGAATATCTTAGTTTGTTTAGTAATAAAATTATTCTTAATGAGAAACAATTCCTACCTGTGTTTTTCCCCATCTGGAGTAATTCAGATCGTACTCTAGCACAGGTGGTGTATTTAAATGAAGATAGTATGATGTAAATTTAAAATAAGATGTTACCTTGATTATGAGAATGTTTTGTTTTATTTGTTATCAGAAGAAATAGTATTCTGTACATGAAGTAGGGTTAGACCTAGACTGTGAATGTCAGATTATTAGTAAAGTGAAAAGAAGCTATATCATTTTACTAACAGTAGTATGTTTAGGGTAGACGAAACAGTTCTCTATACAGTATTCATTTTCTTAATCTTTTCATTTATGTTAAAACAAAAGGGATAGGAAGAAAATAGTTAAAATATGTAGTGTTAGATTAAATAAATTGCCTTTCAGCTCTACAGTTTATTTCTCTTCCTATTACAGAATAAATAACTGCTGTGATATTAATGGCTAAACTTCGAGTAAGATAGAAAAACCATTAATTTAATTCTAAAGACAAACTAGTTGGTTTCAGGTTTATTTATGACTGATAATGTAAGTAACTCATTCATTTTTTTTATAAACTTAAGCAAGATCTACAGTTACTAACTTGTCTAAAGGATTTAAAAAAAAAATACTAATTACTTAAAGAAAGAAATACAATTAATTGTTATTACCTTTATTTATATAAATTCTAAATGTTATAATCTAAATAAGAAATATAGATACAAGAGGAATTCTTTATAAATTATTCAATATAGAAAGTATAAGAATATAACAACAAAATACTTTCTTATTATACACCTATAAATAGACTAAGTACAAAAAAATAATATATCTAATTATAGGAACAACATTGGTATATAAATAAGATAATATTCTTATTCCTTTATAATAAATACTAAGTAAATATAATTTCTGTACTTAAAAGATGTAACTATCAAATTACATAAGTACAACTCGAAGAATATGAAATTACTTATATTCTGAAGGTTAATAAAACAATATTTAAAACTTCATTAGAATGGAGTAAATTAAAGCAAGATAATCTAAAACAAAATACAGTTATACTAAATAATTTACAGGGTAAAAATTAAATATAATAACTTGCAGGAATCAAATTAACAGAACATAGACATGCTCGATTCACTGAGCTTAAAGAACCATTTACACAATATAAGTAATAACCAAATAAATTACAGTAGTACATTGTAATTAAAAGATAATTTAAAGAAACAGTAAATACTTTTTCATATTGCCGAGTTAGGGTAAAACCCTAATGTCTCAAAATTTACAACCAAGGTGTAAAACCAAAGAGTTTAAGCTCTTCTAATGCCTCTCGGCTTCAAATAAAATCAACAGAGTATGGCTTCTTCAACCTTGCCTCCATTTATACATATATACACAAGTAAACAGACCAAAAATCAAAATTTACAATCATGGCCTAAGCCAGAAACCCCGCATAAAGCAATGGTTTTATCAACAACGAAAAACAGTGAACCAAGTAAACCAAAACCACGAGGGTTTTGCAGGCCACGACGACCAACCTTCAAATGTCCCACAAGGGACTGAACAAGGAAGAACTACCATGGGATATCCAAGGCTTACCCATGAGCAAGCAGTTGCCACAGCCTCGCACTAATCACGCGGTAGGACAAATCGATACCTGTGTAGCATCAAACAGATGCTGTCAGTACTTTGCTTTTATTTATGTAGACCTGTAACAAAATAGAGATCTAGAAATAATGAAAATGATAATACAGTTTTTACTTTAAAACTTCAAGGTAATGTAACCACCCACGAGCAAAAGCGCTGCCACCAGCGTGAAGAGAAATAAACCCTTCATCAGCTGCAAGAAATAAAGTATTACTAACACAGTATTGACCAACAGCGACTGCGAGTAAGAGCAGCAAGCCAAACAAGAAAAATGCTTGAGCAGTCACTGTATTTCCAGCCACAAAACCACTCTGCTGCGAAACCCTAAGACCCAACAAAACTCGAGAGGTGAAGCCACAACACTCACTACTGGGCCATGGGAGAATAAGACACTTGCAGACTGGAGATTTCCGGAAGGAGCGAGCAGCGAAGGATAAACCCCGGAGGAACAAATAACCCAGTTCCAAAAGCAATCAAAAAGTTTACAACTCTTCTTTATTGAACGTGCAGGGCGAGCTCACAACGTACAGGAGACAAAGAAGCCGAGCCAGGAGACTGCCAGCAACAAGTTGCAGAGCGACAGGGCAGGAAACTAACACAGAAGCATAACAGCCGAAGGCCGAGAACAAAGGAGGGAAAGACGAGACTAGGGTTGCAAATTGCCTTATAACCACACAACAGTTGGCTACGGTGTTGCCACATCCACAAACAAATTATTTGCATGCAGTGGGTGAAATCATATAGTCCCAGCGAGCAATCAACTAGAGAGTATTATTTTCAATCATTTGGTGAATCGGAGGTTCCACCATAATCCTTGTTTCCAATGTCAACCTAGCATGCACGCCGCAATTTAAACAAAGAATTATTACTATAAAACTATGCCATAAACTCATCAAAGGCATGGGGGATAATACAACCCATCACTATACAAATTATGGTATACATTCAATTATAAAACTTAAATCAAGGTTAAACCATATGTTCATCATGGCGCAGTCCATTTCATGACCCTTTTATTATGCTTTGCAAATATTCTTTCAACAAACTATTATAATTATGGCAAGGATTATGCCATTTATTATTTAACAAAAGATTCATCAATATAAAAGTTATACCTTAAAGCTCATCAAGGGCGGGGTCAATATTACTATCCATTATTATACTAACATGATATTCATTCTTTCCATGGTTATAAATCCATTAAGGATATGCCTTTTAATAACTATAAAAGGAAATTCATAAAACTTGTTTATGATAGGATATCCATCGTGAGAAATTAACTCTAGTTATGTCTTTAAATAGTTATTGTTGTATAAACTATTAAATTTGCAAACAAAAATACTAAGCATTATAGTGTTTCTCAGGTTGACATCAGATACCTTTTGATGATTTAATAACCATAACTGGACAATATATTCCAAATAAGTTATGTGTAAAAGAACTCAATGCATCAACACTAACTTAACGCTTTTTGAGAACAACATGTAATAGTATAGTTCCTTAAGACTTCAAAGCTTGGAAGTTGGAATAATGGTACAAAAAAACTCATTTATCAATGCGCATTACTTTCACATCACAAGGAATAACCAAATTTTTTCATGACGTAAAGGGATTATGTTCACTTTTTAAGATAGACCCTTAAGGTAATAACCCTGCCATCCTTAGTCTGCATACAAAGAAAGATTTAAGGCGTTTACACACGCGACGACCATGGTAAACATCGAAGAGTTTAGTACGCAATAAGAACTATAAATTACAACTACTAGAGATAAAGCAACTGTCACCAATACTGATAGGACTGAATCTCGTTTCCATGGCGTCTTTAAAAAAATAACGATTTAATGGTTTTACCTCATAAAGCATGTGAAATTGGATAGCATTTATATTCTTTTACTGAGCTATTATTTTTCAACGAACATATATCTGTATGTGTAATGATTATTGATAAGCAGCACTGGATCTTTCTTACCTGTAAATCTGTAAGAGTAGGTAAACTTTCTGCGTCATCTCAAAATCTAAGTAAGCCCAGAATACCAAGACAGTTCCACCTTGTGGTCGCAAAGAAAAACAAGTCATTAAACTGAAAAAGAATTATTCTATAAGATAAACATAATCAAGTAGATAATTCAGATTATGAAATCATTAACATATAACTAATTAAAACAATTAGTTGACTGCATTAATGAAGTTTATCTGTATTTACAAAATTTTAAATTTTTCGAAAATTTTGGGTTTTTGACATGTGGTATCAGAGCACAAGGTTCAAACACTAGGCCTTGTTGCAGCCCAACTAGCTTTCATAGAACAGTAAATTAAAATAATATGCTAACATATATTTTTTTTTATGTTAAGAACAAAAAATTTCCTTTTTCTGAAGTTTAACAGGTAGGTATGGAAAAGCTGGGAGAGTATGCACAGGAGGAGTCTCCAGATACAGAAACAAGAAATTTGCCAAGAGAACCTATGTTAGAAGAGGGGACTGCCAACTCCTCATATTTGTTGTAGACTGTAAAAGATTTAAAAACTGAAATGGAGTCTGTTAAGAGGGAGAATGAGAGGATCCTGAAGGCTCGGGAATAATTGAACCAAATTTTAATAGAAAAATTCCAAACTAAAGGAAGGAGTAGAAGGTCAGAATCTGAATATGTTAGTCATCAAAGAAAATCCAAAAAGATGAAGCTTGCAAAAACTGAAAGTAGTTCATCATTTAAAGGGTTTGGTGAACAACAAAGTTACCATACTACTAGTGACAGTAGTGAAGATGATTTGTATGACAGAAAGAAGAAATATAAACTGTATGAGGAAATTTTAGGGGAGTTTAAAAAGATAAAGCCACCAAATTTTAATGGAGAGACTGAGAAGGGGGAGGAAGCAGCGTCCTGGTTATCCGGGATGAAGAAGTATTTTCATATATATAATTATTCTAATCAGTTAAAGGCAAGGATGGCTATATATAACCTCTCAGGAAAAGATGACATATGGTGGCAAGACCTGAAGAGAGTCAAGGGTATAAGAGAAAAAGAAGTTAATTGGAGTACCTTTAAGAGGTATTTCAAAAAGAAATTTATGTCTGAGCAATATTACGAGGAAAGAGCTAAAGAGTTTTATGAATTGAAGTTAGGTTCAATGAAAATGAAGGATCTGAACAACAAATTCTTAACTTTACTTAGGTATGTACCCTGCCTAGTAGACGAGAAACCAAAAGTATAGCGATTTCTTAGCTGTCTACCGTATCATATCAAACATAGAATTGAATATGATAACCCGAAGACTTTGGAGGAAGCTATGAGGAAGGCTAATTTTTGTTTTGAGCAGAACCGGAAGAAAGAATGCTTGGCCAATTGGAAGGCTAAGAAGAATAACAATCAGACTGAATATAAAAAGAAGGAATTTGTACCTCATAGAAATTTCAAGAATAATAAGACCAAAAATTATTCTAACAACAAGAATTTCCAGGGAAATAGGAATGGTACTTCCAACAATTCGAATAATTTTATGAGCAAGGAAGCTGCAAATAACCATGGAAATTTTACCAAGAATTTTGAATGTAAAGAGCCTGTTAAGTGCTGGGAATGTAATGGCCCACACTATGCCTCGGTCTGTCCAAACCGGAAAAATACTGTTAGCAATATTCATACTGTACAGGAGGAGATGACCGTTGGGGAACTAGCAATGAGCATGCCCAGAATTAACGTGGCTTTGGAGAACCGCCAAGCTGATTATCAGACTTCCATGGTGGAAGTAGAAGGTATGATTAATTAGACCACTGTAACCATTTTAATTGATCCATGAGCTAGTCTCAGTTATATTGCACCTCAGATAGTGGAAAAATGTAAGTTGTCTGTCGATAAGTTTGAGAATTCTTGGTTAGTTCAATTAGCCACTAGGGAAAAAAGAAAAGTAACTTGTTTTGTGAAAGAATGTGCTTTACTTATGGATGAATTTAAAACTGCAGTTAAGCTTAATGTTTTGCCACTTGGCTCATATGATTTGTTGATTGGTATGGACTGGTTAAAACAACAAAAAGTGATTTTAAACTGTTACGATAAAACTTTTACATGCTTAAATAGTGATGAACAACCAGTAAAGGTTAAGGGTATTCCTAGAAAAACTATAGTAAGGCAGATTTATGCTTTACAACTTAAGAGAGTTGTTAGAAAAGGATGTAAAGCCTATGCAGTAACTATTACAGATGAGGAAGGTAAAACTAAAACAGATACGTTAAAAATAGAAAATATTCCTGTTTTAAAAGAATATACTGACGTATTCCCATAAGAAATTCCAGTATTACCTCCAAATAGGGAATTGGATTTCACCATTGAACTGGTACCAGGTGCGGTACCTAGTTCAAAGGCTCCTTATCGAATGAACATATTGGAACTTAATGAGTTAAAATCACAATTAAAAGAGTTAATTGATAAAAAGTACATTCGACCTAGTGTGTCTCCTTGGGGAGCATCGGTCATCTTTGTTAAAAAGAAAGACGGAACTATGCGATTATGCATAGACTACCGTCAACTAAACAAGATGACTATTAAAAATAGATATCCGTTGCCCCACATAGATGATCTGTTTGATCAACTACGTGGAGCCACGGTGTTTTCGAAGATATATTTGAGGTCAGGATATCATCAAGTAAGAATTAAAGATGAAGATATCTTCAAGACAACCTTTAGAACAAGATATGGACACTACGAGTTTGTCGTAATGTCATTCGAGCTTACTAACGCCCCAACTGTCTTTATGTGCTTAATGAACAATATAATGCATAATTATTTAGATAAGTTTGTGGTCGTGTTTATCGACAACATCTTAATTTACTCAAAAACGAAAGAAGAACATAAAGAACACCTAAAAATTGTTTTGCAAGAGTTGCGAGAACATCAACTCTTCGCGAAGTTTAGTAAGTATGACTTCTTTAAGGATAAAAATCAGTATCTAGGTCACGTAGTGACCAAGGAAGGGATTTCTATAGATCCTGAAAAGATACGGGAAATCGAAGATTGGCCGGTTCCTAAAGATGTAACGGATGTTAGGTCGTTCATGGGAATTACCGGTTATTACCGGAGGTTCATTGAAGGCTTTTCAAGGATAGAAAATCCGATAACTTCCTTACAAAAGAAAGGAAAGAAATTTGATTGGAACCTGAAATGTGAAGAAAGATTTAAGAAGTTAAAAACTCTATTGACTAGTGCACCTATTCTAAGAATAGCATATCCTAATAAGGACTTTATAGTATGCACTGATGCCTGTAATGATGGCTTAGGAGGTGTTTTGACTCAAGAATGGCATAGCATTGCCTATGAGTCTAGAAAGTTAAAAATTCACGAAAAGAATTATGCAACTTATGATTTGGAACTAGCAGCTGTAATACACGCCTTAAAAATGTGGCGACATCACCTAATTGGCAGAAAATTTATTTTAATGACTGATAATAAAGGACTTAAATATCTTCTAAATCAGCCTAATTTAAATGCTAGACAAGCTAGGTGGTTATCTTTCTTAAGCGAGAATGACTTTGAAATTCAGCATATAAAGGGTAAGGAGAATAAGGTGGCTGATGCATTAAGCAGAAACGCAAAGCTAAACTTTACACCAGCAATTAGCACTTACGTTTCAGATTTAAATGAACAGCTTAAAGAAGGGGTAAAACAAGATGAAATTTATCAGAAATTGCAAATTACAGCTAAGGAAGAACCTACAGAAAGCTTAATAAAAGGTTATAGTTTAAATGAAAATGAATTTTTATTATTTAAAGATAAACTGTATGTACCTAATGTACCTAAGGTTAAGTTATTAATTCTGGATGAAGTTCATAAAACACCATATTCAGGACACCCAGGTTATCAAAAGACTATAACCATGCTAAGAAAAGAATATTTTTGGCCAAATATGAAAACTAAAGTAGTTGAATACATTGCAAGGTGTTTAGAATGTCGAACACCAACACCCAGCTGGTTTGCTACAACCTTTACCTATTCCTAGCTAGAAATGGGAAGTGGTTAGCTTAGATTTTATTACTGAACTGCCTAGAAATCAGAATCAAAATGACTCTATTATGGTAGTGGTTGATAAGTTAAGCAAGGCAGCACATTTTATACCTGTTAAAACTACTTACAAGGCTTCCAACATAGCTGATATCTTCCTAAAGCAGATTTTTCGATTACATGGAGTACTGATAATCTCAGACAGAGATCCTAAGTTTACAGGGAACTTTTGGAAGTCCTTGTTTAAAGGATTAAAAACAACATTGAATTTCAGTACTTCCTTCCATTCTCAAACAGATGGACAAACTGAAAGAGTAAACCAGGTACTGGAGGATTTATTGAGAATGTATGTGAAAGATCAGCCAAGTAAGTGGGAAGATTATTTACATATAGCAGAGTTTGCTTATAATAATAACTATCAGTCATCAGCTAAATTTACTCCATTTGAAATTTTATATGGACGCAAATGCAACACTCCTATCTCTTGGAATAATCCAGTAGATATATTGGTGTTAGGTCCAGAATTGTTGAAAGAAATGGAGGAAATTGTGAAGCAAGTGCAGGAAAATTTGAAGGTGGCACAGGATCGGCAAAAAAGTCAAGCAGACTTGAAAAGAAATCCAAAGGATTTCCAGGTAGGTGAACATGTGTTCATCAAGGTAAGGCCTAAGAAAAACTCTCTAAGACTGGGGAGTTGTGCAAAGTTGGCACCACGTTATTGTGGTCCATTTGAAATTTTGTCTAAGATTGGTCAAGTTGCTTACCAACTAGCCTTACCACCTAAATTGAGAGTACATAATTATTTTTATATCTCTGTTTTAAAGAAATATGTTCATGATGCTACTCATGTGGTTGATTGGAATGTTGTACAGGTGGAACCAAAAGGAGAAATTATGGTGGAACCGGACTGTATCCTCGAGAGGAGAGAAATTACACTTCGGAACTGCACCATTGGACAGGTGAAGGTGTAATTGAAACACCTTAGTCCTGAAGAAGCCACCTGGGAACTGGAAAGTAAGATGCAGGAAGCATGCCCAAATCTGTTACAGGGGACTTCGAAAGATGAAGAATAAGTAACATCGAGGACGATCTTATATTTTAAGGGGGTGTGTATGTCACATACCCCAATTTTGTAAAATAATGTTATTTGTTTTAATTTGATTCCTAATACATTATGTTAAATTTAATGCTAAGTTGAAACTGATGACTCAGTAGAGTCAAAAGATGTGGAATGTAATTCTGAATATTTTATTTTAATAAATAAAAAGTGGAGACAACAGCTTGGGAGAGCTGCTAATAAGAGTGTTACTGGTCAAACTGGTGGAAGGAACTACGTGGAGAGCAAAAGGACAAGTGGCAACATCCTCAAACACTTCCTATGTTGCAGGTGGCAACTTCCCTACATTTGGGGTCATGATCCCCCAAGAAAGTGGGATCAGAGCAGGTGGCTCAATTAATGACAACTAACCCAAAAAGACCTAGGCAATCTTTTAAAAGTGCCCAATGTAGAGAGCAAAGGCTGCTCAGATATTTTCCAGGAGAAGAATCATTCAGGTGGAATGCACTTCAAGGAATTCATTGGGAAAAAGGGAAACTGTAAGGAAGGTGTTTGAGGGATAAACTGCAATAACTTGATCTGATACAACTTCTTAGCTGAGAGAATTTGACTGACAAGTTCAGGACTGCTATTGAGTCTCAGGACTAGTACTTGATTATTTGCTGCACCTAGTTCCAGCCAGGGAGACCAGAGCAAGCTCGAGGGTCCTGAGGAGTCGATGTTTGAGCGCTCTCCAGGAGTTGGTGGGAGGAACGGCCTCCCATTGTTGTTGTCAACCAAGCTCTAAGAACAGGTTCTGCTATCTATTAATTTCTGTGTTATTATCTGTGTGTGATTGAATGATGCATTTGCAGTTTATGATGTAAAAACCTAGAGGATAGAATATCTTAGTTTGTTTAGTAATGAAATTATTCTTAATGAGAAACAAATCCTACCTGTGTTTTTCCCCATCTGGAGTAATCCAGATCGTACTCTAGCACAGGTGGTGTATTTAAATGAAGATAGTATGATGTAAATTTAAAATAAGATGTTAGCTTGATTATGAGAATGTTTTCTTTTATTTGTTACCAGAAGAAATAGTATTCTGTACAAATAGTATTATGTACATGAAGTAGGGTTAGACCTAGACTGTGAATGTCAGATTATTAGTAAAGGGAAAAGAAGCTATATCATTTTACTAATAGTAGTATGTTTAGGGTAGACGAAACAGTTCTCTATACAGTATTCATTTTCTTAATCTTTTCATTTATGTTAAAACAAAAGGGATAGGAAGAAAATAGTGAAAATATTTAGTGTTATGTTAAATAAATTGCCTTTCAGCTCTACAATTTATTTCTCTTCCTATTACAGAATAAATAACTGCGGTGATATTAACGGCTAAACTTCGAGTAAGATAGAAAAACCATTAATTTAATTCTAAAGACAAACTAGTTGGTTTCAGATTTATTTATGACTGATAATGTAAGTAACTCATTCATTTTTTTTATAAACTTAAGCAAGATCTACAGTTACTAACTTGTCTAAAGGATTTTAAACAAAACTACTAATTACTTAAATAAAGAAATATAATTAATTGTTATTACCTTTATTTATATAAATTCTAAATGTTATAATCTAAATAGGTAATATAGATACAAGAGGAATTCTTTATAAATTATTCAATATAGAAAGCATAAGAATATAACAACAAAATACTTTCTTATTATACACCTATAAATAGACTAAGTACAAAAAAAAATATATATATATATTTAATTATAGGAACAACATTGGTATATAAATAAAATAATATTCTTATTCCTTTATAATAAATACTAAGTAAATATAATTTCTGTACTTAAAAGATGTAACTATCAGATTACATAAGTACAACTCGAAGAATATGAAATTACTTATATTCTGAAGGTTAATAAAACAATATTTAAAACTTCATTAGAATGGAGTAAATTAAAGCAAAATAATCTAAAACAAAATATAGTTATACTAAATAATTTACAGGGTAAAAATTAAATATAATAACTTCCAGGAATCAAATTAACAGAACATAGACATGCTCGATTCACCGGGCTTAAAGAACCATTTACACAATATAAGTAATAACCAAATAAATTACAGTAGTACATTGTAATTAAAAGATGATTTAAAGAAACAGTAAATACTTTTTCATATTGCCGAGTTAGGGTAAAACCCTAATGTCTCAAAATTTACAACCGAGGTGTAAAACCAAAGAGTTTAAGCTCTTCTAATGCCTCTCGGCTTCAAACAAAATCAACAAAGTATGTATTCTTCAGCCTTACTTCCATTTATACATATATACACAAGTAAACAGATCAAAAATCAAAATTTATAGTCACGGCCTAAGCCGAAAACCCCGCATAAAGCAAGGGTTTTATCATCAACGAAAAATAGCGAACCAAGTAAACCCAAGTAAACCAAAACCACGAGGGTCTTGCAGGCCACAGAGACCAACCTTCAAATGTCCCATAAGGGACTGAACAAGGAAGAACTGCCATGGGATATCCAAGGCTTACTCGTGAGCAAGCAATTGCCACAGCCTCGCACTAACCACGCGGTAGGACAAATCGATACCTGTGTAGCATCAAACAGATGCTATCAGTACTTTGCTTTTATTTATGTAGACCTGTAACAAAATAAAGATGTAGAAATAATGAAAATGATAATACAATTTTTACCTTAAAACTTCAAGGTAATGTAACCACCCACGAGCAGAAGCGCTGCCCCCAGCATGAAGAGAAATAAACCCTTCATTTGCTGCAAGAAAGAAAGTATTACTAACAAAGTATTGACTAACAACGACTGCGAGTAACAGCAGCAAGCCAAGCAAGAAAAACGCTTGAGAAGTCACTGTATTTCCAGCCACAAAACCACTCTGCTGCGAAACCCTAAGACTCAACAAAACTCGAGAGGTGAAGCCACAACGCTCAATACTGGGCCGTGGGAGAATAAGACACTTGCAGACTGGAGATTGTTGGAAGGAGCGAGCAGCGAAGGATAAAACCTGGAGGAACAAATAACCCAGTTCCAACAGCAATCAAAAAGTTTACAACTCTTCTTTATTGAACGTGCAGGGTGAGCTCACAACGTACAGGAGACAAAGAAGCCGAGTCGGGAGACTGCCAGTGACAAGTTGCAGAGCGACATGGCGGGAAACTAACACAGAATCATAGTAGACAGAGGCCGAGAACTAAGGAGGGAATGACGAGACTAGGGTTGCAAATTGCCTTATAACCACAGAACACTTGGCTACGGTGTTGCCACGTCCACAAACAAATTATTTGCATGCAGTGGGTGAAATCATATATTCCCAACGAGCAACCAACCAAAGAGTATTATTTCCAATCATTTGGCGAATTGGAGGTTCCACCATAATCCTTGTTTCCAACGTCAACCTAGCATGCACGTCGCAAGGTAAACAAAGAATTATTACTATAAAACTATGCCATAAACTCATCAAAGGCGTGGGGGATAATACGACCCATCACTATACAAATTATGGTATACATTCAATTATAAAACTTAAATCAAGGTTAAACCATATGTTCATCATGGCACGGTCCATTTCATGACCCTTTTATTATGCTTTGCAAATAGTCTTTCAACAAACTATTATAATTATGGCAAGGGTTATGCCATTTATCATTTAACAAAAGATTCATCAATATAAAAGTTATACCTTAAAGCTCATCAAGGGCGGGGTCAATATTACTATCCATTATTATACTAACATGATATTCATTCTTTCAATGGTTATAAATCCATTAAGGATATGCCTTTTAATAACTATAAAAGGAAATTCATAAAACCTGTTTATGATAGGATATCCATCGTGAGAAATTAACTCTAGTTATGTCTTTAAATAGTTATTGTTGTATAAACTATTAAATTTGCAAACAAAAATATTAAGCATTTTAGTGTTTCTCAGGTTGACATCAGATACCTTTTGATGATTTAATAACCATAACTGGACAATATATTCCAAATAAGTTATGTGTAAAAGAACTCAGTGCATCAACACTAACTTAACTCTTTTTGAGAACAACATGTAATAGTATAGTTCCTTAAAACTTCAAAGCTTGGAAGTTGGAATAATGGTACAAAAAAACTCATTTATCAATGCGCATTACTTTCACATCACAAGGAATAACCAAATTTTATCACGACGTAAACTTATTATGTTCACTTTTTAAGATAGACCCTTAACGTAATAACCTTGCCATCCTTAGTCTGCATGCAAAGAAAGATTTAAGGCGTTTACACACATGACGACCATGGTAAACATCGAAGAGTTTAGTACACAATAAGAACTATAAATTACAACTACTAGAGAGAAAGCAACTATCGCCAATACTGATAGGACTGAATCTCGTTTCCATGGCGTCTTTAAAAAAATAACGATTTAATGGTTTTACCTCATAAAGAATTTGAAATTGGATAGCATTTATATTCTTTTACTGAGCTATTATTTTGAAACGAACATATATCTGTATGCGTAATGATTATTGACAAGCAGCACCGGATCTTTCTTACCTGTAAATCTGTAAGAGTAGGTAAACTTTCTGCGTTAGCTCAAAAGCTAAGTAAGCCCAGAATACCAAGATAGTTCCACCTTGTGGTCGCAAAGAAAAACAAGTCATTAAACTGAAAAAGAATTATTCTATAAGATAAACATAATCAAGTAGATAATTCAGATTATGAAATCATTAACATATAACTAATTAAAACAATTAGTTGACTGCATTAATGAAGTTTATCTGTATTTACAAAATTTTAAATTTTTTGGAAATTTTGGGTTTTTGACATCTTGATTTTTAAAGAGAATGTATGCAGTTTATTCCCAAGGATCCTTAGGATCAATATTATTTGAGACTTTAGTTGCACACAATCCAAAAAGTCTCCCCATTTTAGAAGCAATTACATCCAATGAGGCTTCACTTTTAATTTCTCTTTCTTATTCCTTTCTTGAATAAGTGGGACAACTTAATTCTTCTCTTGATGGTTTTTTGTCCTCCATTTATTGCTCATATACATAATCAGGCCAAAATCCATATCTACAATGAAAACCATCTTTGAAATATATGGCCTCATGTATATCTTCCCTCAAAGAAAGATCATCTTGATAGTGATGAGGCATATTTTTCATAGATATTGTCCTCCTTGCTAAATCATATTTTGATCTAGAATTTGATTATTCGTTCCATTGGTACTCATGGTACATTTTGTAACCAAGGTAACCATATTTATCTCTTAGAATAACTACATCTATGTAGATGCTTTCTTCTTCCTCATATGGCCCAAAGTCTTCCTCTTCAATGCTTGGGACTAGCTTCATGGATGCAAAATTGAAGTTGTGGTATACAAAAATTATTCAAATGAAATTTTATGGAGCTTGTTCTTGCTTCTCATAGTTGCATAGGACTATGCTCTAATACCACTATAATGTACCAAATATGATTTTTGGCACACTAGGCAAAATTCCAAAGAAAAACATTGACTAGTTTCAACTAAACTTGCAACAACACTAACAAATTTTACCCAAACCTTCCCAAACTTGGTGCAGAGGTTAAATTTCAGGTATAATTTTGTATATAGCAGCCTAAAAAATCTCCCAAATTCTACAATTGCACTTTTACTGGGCTACATCACAACTGGTTCGACTCTTTGGCAAAGCCAAAGACTATGAGGCAATATCCTCAAGACTTATGTGGAACCCAACGGATTCTAGTGCAGGATATATTGCCTATATCTAAGTCCCAAACCAATGATCAAACACTATACTAACATATTTGAATCAATTTGATAAATTTTGGAAGCTAGGAAAGGAAACTGCCAAGTTAGGACTACTCAACTAGTCTAGATTCAAGAGGATCCAAACAACATCAAAAGGAAATGAATTTTATAAATCCAACTTGGATTGATTCCAATATGATATTAATTGACATAATAAACTTACATAACTAAAATCCATGTAGCAAAAGTCAGTTAATTAACTCTATTTTGAAAACTAGTCAATTTATGCATTTACAAGAGCATAGGAACAATAATGTATGAAAGATTAATATGTAATTTGATGCAAGGAAACATATGACTGATTTTCCATTCAAAATAATAGGAATTATATATCATGGGATTATTAGATCAACATCCAATAAATAGAGGGCGCAATTCCCCAAAACTTCTACCTCCAATAAGAAAATGGCATAAGAAACAAGAGATCTAAGAGCTTGAATTGGATGGATCAAAAGCAGACTAACTGGAAGGGTATTGGATCTTCCAATACTAAAAAATAGATTTTGTCTTAGAAGCTACAAATCACAATAATTTATTGACTTGTTAGGATCCACAAGACATCATAATATTTAAGAAGAAGAGAGGATAGAAGGCTACTCCGGAAGTGATTTCTTCTTCTCGATGCTCAAAATCTCAAGTAACCATTCGAACCAAGATAGAGAGAATACCTGCAATATACTTGAAAATACTTCAATAAAATCAATGAGAGAGGCTGAATGCCTTCCTCCTCAAACTCTAGTTGATTCCTCAACCAGATTGGTAGCAGTAAGGGCACATCTCCCAACTGATGACCAGGGGCACATCACCCAAGTATGGACAAGCTTCAGAGCTTATAAAATCGCTTTTTTAGACTAGAAAATGATGTGATAGGGTGCACACCAACTTATTTAATAGACTCAGTAGCTTCTTGGACAAGATACATAATGGATGAGATGCATTGCATCTCATATAATGCACCATCCTTAGCTATATTTGGAATGAAAACTTTATTTTACTTTTATCTTGATTTTTTCTCTTTCCTTCTTTTCTCTAGATTTCTTCTTTTCCTGTCACTTTCCTTCTTTTCTCTACTTTCTTCTTTTACTTCCACTTTCCTACTTTTCCTGCTTTCTGCTTTTATCATTTTTCTTCCAAATTACATCTTTAGAAACATCTTGAAAGGTCTAACTAATCCCTTATGCACCCTCATGGGTCCTCCTATGCATTTTACAACTCATAAATAAAATATTTATAATCATTTATTCAACTATGGAATTTAATACTTCTATTGGACCTAACTTTATTAATTCAGAATAACCACGACCAAATTTATTCCTGACTAAGTTATTGTGTTTCCTCTCTATCCCATGGAACCGGATGGGTTATATGGTTTCTCCATGGTGTTATCGAAAATGGGGACATTACATAACTTAGCTATAAGTTGGTGTCTTATACTAATAGAAGGTGCTCTTTAAATCTAGTGGTGTTGGGATGACCACAAACCAAAATCTAGCAAAATTTGATGTCTTATACTAAATGGTGGGTTAAGGATGACCAAAAAATTTGAAACTTGGTGCTAACTCTAGTTCTAGCTAAGTTTTCACATCCTCATCCATCATTATGACCAACATAAGGGGAGGACATGAACGGATTATGGTCTTCTAAATTTCATCCCATGGCCATATTACGAATTTATAAACATTTAAAATGTGTGTGTAGATGCATACATAAAAACACTGCATGAATAAACTCTATCCACACACAGACATCATGCATATACAAGCATAATTACCATAGGCATAAATATAATTATTGCACATTCAAATACAAAGAGAATGCTTATCTTTGAAGAAGTAAAATTGAAACAATTGGATATGTAAGAGCAATTTTCGACCCAATAGTAGGCACTTCGTCCAACATATACTCTTTTTGTTGAATGCCACCCTCAATTAGTTGGGCTATTAAACCATTATGGAGAGATAAACAACTATAGGCTTCTATTTCTCAGCCCGTAACCCATTATACTCTAATTGATTATCCAAATTCTCACCTAGAGATATATATGAATCTCACTCAACCATCACAACCATTGCACTCCTTCCAACTCCCCCACACAACACAAGGAAGGAATTCCCCTTCATTGATCCACAATTCACTTAAGAAATACAAGCCTTATAGTTCTTACCAATGCATGCATTAAGAGTCCAATATGTTATATGATGTTGGAGAAACTCCTATAGCATTAATTCATGACTTCTCAAACATGTGTAAGTGGAAAAACTCAATGGTAAGGGTTCCTATCTATCCAAACCTATATGTTCACCTACAACCATCGAATTTCCCTCAAATCTGCAATTTTCCCTTCCAAATTTGAATTTCTATTTATGCACAGTCTGGTAATTGGTAATGGCAATCAACAATAAGAGGTAGAACTCTACTTAGTGTAAATCTTCCTAAATAATATAAAATGAGTGGTTGACTCCAAGAATATGAGATAATGATGAAAAAACAACTGACATAACTTATAAACATTGAACAAAGGACACTTACAACTGTCATAGAAGTATATTCATCCCATGCTTCCATAACTACATGAGAGGAATTTCCCCACCGACCTTCCACATGAATTCAATTATTGGATTTAATAGTTGAAATGAAGTAATGATTCATTTAAGACATGGAAATAATTGGATAAGGTTGACACTTGGAAATAGAGGATTTAATCTCCCATAGGCCCCCTTTCCTCTTCCCCTCTAGTGGAATCATAGCCCCTATAGTTCTCTTTACACAACCATATTGAACCATTACATTATCTTTCCAACATAATATTTACATCATATATGCCTAGATATTCACTAGTCAAGCCTTGGCCTTGAAATCCACACTAGGAATCCATACTAGTATATTTACATCATTTACATAATTTTGATTTAAGACATTCAAGTAAAAACTAAGGGTATTACGGTTCCCTCTAGAACTTGGCTCTAACTCATCTTATGGCTCAATAGTTCCCTTTAGAACTTAGCTTTAAGGCTTGATGGTTACCTCTAGAAAAAGGCGGTTTAAGGATCACCTCAAACTAATGTCTAGAAAAAGTTGTAAGTATTCTACTAAATGGGTGGTTTTTGGTTAACCACAAATCGAAAAAGGTGTTTTTATAATGACCATAAGCCAATGGGTGCTCCGGAACATGGCTTTAACTTTTTCTTCTAGCTACAATGCTAACTCTCACAATGGCTCTGGATCGAGACTTTGGTTGTTGGATCTAATTCCATCTATGGTTCAATATAGCTTATTCTCTATCATGTAGATGTTTACTTAATGAGTAATTTAGATTGATAGGGATTTGAAACTTGAAGTCTGACTACCAATCCATGACAATCCCCCTATCAAATGCAAGGTGAGAAGCAGGTAAACTTTCTTCAGTGTGATGGAAAAAGTGTATGGATGTGTCTCCAATGGAAAGAAATATAAAGAGGTAGGTTTGAGTGTCAAAACTAGACAAAATACCTATCCAAACATCTCATAGTGGTTTTGAGTGTCAAAACTAGACATAGAATACCACATTATGAACTATGAATTACCAAAAATACATCAAGTATTTCAGTGCTAAGAACTACGAGGGCTTCTTGCAACTACACCATTTAATAGTAAGACTGATTTTAAAAAAAATGGAGGGGGTCAGTTTCTACCTAGAATGCACCCAATACAAGTCAACTTAATTTTATTTGACACTCAGAAAAAACTTTTGCAAGTACCAAGAAACAAGTAAACTTACAAAAACACTATTTGTAAGCACATGGTATTGACCTTGTGGACCAATATCTTATCGCATCCATTCATAAAGGGGGTATTTAAATTGTGAAAAATAAGGTTAATATATTGTAGGTATTTGGGGTGGGGGGGGAGGGGAAGAGTAGCGTATGGGGGATTTATAGGTATTTTGGGGGTATAAAAAGGGGTATCTAATAAAAATAGGGAATATCTTGTAAAAATATGATTTTTTAATTAAAATTATGTACCATGAGGGGGGATTAATAAAATTATTTTGGTAGGTACTTATCAATATCTAGTGAAATTAGGAGTATTCTTTAATACCCCATGAATGAAGGTGTTATGACATGGTTTCACTGAGTGAAGACCCAATTTTTTGTTGAATCGATACAAACAATAAGAATGCTTTACCTCTATGGAATATGGGTCTCTGGTAAAGAATCTTGCAAGGGTTTTGTGGAGTGCACTATTATCATTGGTCACAATGATTCTCTGCTAGCCCTTGAATCATCCAGTCAAGCCACAGTCCAATGAAGTAGTCATCGACAACCTTGAACATGGACATGATCCATTACAAGATTTTCATCCCTTCCAATTAGTCATGCTTCTTATAATGGATATCACCATGTATAGTAGAGTTCATGTTTCTCTTACGGTAATCCTCAGAAGTTGTACTGAGCTACTAGTGGATAGACTCAAAATTATTTAAATTGCCAAAATATTCACCTTTTACTTCCTTTCCATTCCTTATGTAAGCCAAGATTT
Organism: Pseudotsuga menziesii; assembly: GCA_001517045.1. Taxonomy (NCBI): domain Eukaryota; kingdom Viridiplantae; phylum Streptophyta; class Pinopsida; order Pinales; family Pinaceae; genus Pseudotsuga; species Pseudotsuga menziesii. The sequence goes on from LPNX010666751.1 coordinate 368,459, forward strand.
ATATATCACGCTTATTCATTATCAGTTGGCATTAAATAACTGCATTGTCATTTGGCTTGACAACAATAGGCCCACTATCATATTCACCATCATGTTAAGTGGAAGCAATAGTTGGCAAAGACACAATTTCTGCATCATTATCGACACTAGTGTCAACATAGCTATCACCAGTTTTTCTAGTATGGTTACTTAGATATTAGTTGCTTCGTGTTTATGGTGGGATTCATAATTTTTAATCAATCCCATGATTTTTCTCACAACGTCAACCTAACTCGACTCATGTATAAGAACATGTTGAAAACAACATCCAAGTGATTTATCCTTTTCAATGTGCTTTCTATGATCGTCAAGTGTCATAGCGACAATGAACTGTAGTTGACCTCTAGCAAGGGATTTTTTCAACAAGTTAGCAATGTCAAGTCCAACACCATTATGTCCTCTTAGAACCGTATCTAAACCCACAATAGCATAATGAAATTCATCAATTATAAGAATAACATAACTTGGCCTTTGTATTTCATCAATCAAACTAGTTACATGTGTCTCTAGTTCACCTAGTTATTTGGCACCAAATACTAATAATCCAATATATAGGGGAATCACCTTCTTTTCACAAAGAAAAACAAGTACATTTCCTTCAACAATACTAGTATTTATCCCTCCTACAATGGCAATTTTCCCTACTTTTGATTCACCCAATAAAATTTGATTATTTTTTGTTCTGCAAGCAAGAATTTCAACCATCCTTGCTACCTCTTTATCACAACGAACAAAAGGATCTATTTTCCCTTCACTTCCTCGGGTAGTGATATAAAAAAAATTAACTAGTGCACCTTTCTCTTTTTTTCTTGCACCAGTACAAAATGGCTAATTTGTGACTAAAAACACTACTAAAGTTGGCATACAAACTATTATTTTTTAGGTGGCAACTAATGGTATTATATTTCCAGTCTCTTTTTCCCTAGCTAAATTTTAGTCATATATTTTTTAGTCATTAATTTACTAATCAATGAGTGAGCAATATATGACTAAAAGGTTAGTCAGGGGAAAAGACACTGACAATACACTACCATTAGTCGCCGCCTCAAAAATAGTAGCTTATATGCAAAATTTAGTTGTTTTTTAGTCATAAATTAGCCATTTTGTACTAGTGCATGATTATTTATCCACTAGTCCATAACAAAAATTGTCTCCACACTTAGATCAATAACAGTAGTATTACACTACATTTAATTGTTGTTTAAGTTTCTACAATCATACAAGTAGTTGGTTCTAACTACAAACTATTACAACAAAACTACTTTCGCTAGTATGAAGATACATAACATTTGAACAAATATTGTACAATTTTAACTTATAATATTATAAAATCTCCAATCCATAGTACAACTACTTCAAAATTTCCATATTCTTCCAAATCGTTAGAAAACACTTAAACCAAAAAAGTGGCTAGATAACTACATTCGACAAACAAACAAAAATCTTACGTCGCTTGAGAAAACACACTAGGAAGGATGTATTTATTATCATTATAACATCTTATTACATTTTATGCCTTTAGCCAATAGAATAATTACAATCCCTCGACAACATACCAAAAACCCTATTCTATTAGATACTTAATCAGCTCAGTCAATGACCACTTATGAATTGAAAAGCCAATCCTTTGCGTCAAGGAAATAAAACAGAAAGTATCATAACATGAAAATATACTTGAAGTGGTTAAAGTATAATATTTCTCATATTTAATTTACATATAAGTGTTTGAATCAATTTTAAATCAGCCATGCCCCAATGTCTTAGACAACCAACATGGAACTCCTTCTCACACTAAAAATGCAACATAAGATAATTAAGCATTCAATGTTCAAAACAACTAAAACAAATAATATGCAACAACATGAAACATGTAAGTATATGTACTTGGTCATAGAGTATAATTATTAGGGTCCTACCCTAACCCCTTTACATTATCAATATATAAGACCATAAGGCCCATTAGATAGTTAGTGGATAGTTAGTTAATGAAAAAGGGCCCTCTTTATTAAATAAAGGCCCCTAGGTGGTGGACCCCCGTTAATAGTGGAACCACAAGTAGTTAGGACTTTGGCTACTAAGACTATATATATATATATAGAGAGAGAGAGAGAGAGAGAGAGAGATGTAATGTTTAGTCAATAATTCTCATTGTATTTGGAGATTTTCTCTTGGAGGTTGCCCCATTGAAGAGGGAAGTGAGCATAGGAATCTATTTTATCTATTCTCTTTTGTATTTTCTACCTTTTCTACGAATTTGTAGGTTTGAGCATATTACAAGTGGTAACAGAGCTCTTTCTTAGGCCAAAAGGGAAGAATTTTCTAGGCTTGGGCTCTTTCAAACAAGCCATCTTAGATTTTCGCTCCAATTTTTTTTATATGTTATTTCAAGACTTGAAAATCGAAGGGTAAAAAAATTACATAAGGAGGTAACTTGTGTCTGAGTTTCATATTTTGGGTCGCTATAATTTTATAGATATACTCAGTCAAAGTTAAGGGGATTTTCCCTAGGGTTTGGCTCTTTCAAATGAGTCATTTGGGCATTTCGCTCCCATTTTTTTCCATGACACGTCAACGTCTGAAAATTGCAGGGTACAAAAAGGACATAAGTAAGTAACATGTATCCAAGTTTCAACTTCTAGGTCACTACCATTTTGGAGATACACTCGGTGCAAGTTAAGAAATTTGCATGGCCCAAAAAGTAGCCTTAAGTAGGTGTTATGAGTAAAAATTTTATATATGAAGTTTTAATAACCCAGATTGAGATTCCAGTTGTATTGGAAAGCAAATAGACTAGAGTACTTATGGCAACGATTTCATATTTGGAACCCTGGATAGGGTGTTATCAAGTTAAATAAAATGGTGGTTATCCTATAAGGAACTTGGGTAGGGGGCTCCTTTTTTTAACACACACGGATGGTTATGAACTTGATAAATAATATCAACATTCACTCTACATGAGACTTCAATTCATTCAACCGGCAATACAGAGTAGGATATGGTTTGGCTTGGAGGTTTGATATGATGGCTCTTATGTATGTTGTACTATTCTCTCTCCAACACCAAGCACAAATATCTCTTTCATTGCACGTCTTCTACACTTAATCCTTCTTTATGGTTATATTAATAAGATCCTTAATGTAATCCTCCATCAGATTGATAGGGCATATGGCTAGGAATCAGGATAATTCAATGAACAGTGGCCGAGGATGCTAGATTGAATGGTATGATGATTATGGAAACCCCCCAAGCTTTAATGTGGAGCTAGCTCCTCCAATTTATATTCCACCACCCAGATATCACATGGAGGTGAAGGGAAACCTTGGAAAACAAAATAAGAATACAATGGCTATAGAGAAGCCAGTGAGAATGTACTCCAATGGTTTCACTGGGGATGCGCAATGTGAAAAATCTCACACACATGATGGAAAAATTAAATAGAAGAATGGACATGTTGATGTCTCTTCATGGCTACCCTAAGCTTAGGTACTGCACGAGTAATATGTACCCACATGATGTGGTGTTGGTTTGGGTGGCCTATTCTGATTCCTGCCTCTGTGATGAACGCACCTCTAGCTGCGGGTTTTTCTCTTCATGGAAATACGAAGGACGATCTCTAGATTTCAATTATGTCCACCAGTTGGATACCCATCAACCTCCTGGAAACCACTAGGTTTGGGTTATGGTCTTGTGTTATATATTTAATTTGTTTTGATGTAGTTTTGAACTCCTAGTCATCCTAAGTCTTGGATATTATTACTCCATCCATGGAGTTTTTTAATCTATATAATCAGGTTTGGTTTGGACAGTCATATGTTTGGCTTACGAATTTCAATGCTATTTTGTTGGGACAGTGATATTCATGTTATAACTAGTTGGAACAATCAATTTGAGTTCGAACATTATGAGGGTGGTTTGAGTTCCCATCCACCTGCTAAAATCTGTAACAATCCTTTTGTTTTGAATTAATATAATGCAACTTACTTACAAAAAAAAATCATATTTGGAAAGAAAAATTGGACGTGTGGTAGGACATATAAGTTGGCTCTTTTGATAAATCCAAAATTGACAAGTCTTGAGAAAGTTACCCTCGGATTTGCTTGGCACATTAAAATTTAGTGAAGCTTGTGGCATTACAAAGTACATATACCACACTATTGAACAACACAAGTTTATTCATAATTGTATAAATCGCATAGTTGTAAAATTATCGTCCTTAGGACTTGACAGATTGCACCCATGGTGGAACCCTATAAACCACCTCACACCAACACCCTAAACAATATGACCGCCCATTCTATTGTTGGTAGGTTGGAAAACCTGGGAGTTCAATACACATTTCTCAACGAATATATTCAACAGATCATGATTAGTTGGGATCAAACATGGGAAAATAAGTTGGATTCAAAATTAGACCATCACGAGAAGAAGTTTGATGACAAGTTGAAAAATTTAACCGTTAGTGTTATGCATATAGAAGAACATTGGAATACACAATGAAGAACTACATGAAGAAAATCCTCAGTAATGACTATTTAGTCAGCATCAACCTCCTTTTGGTCCTCATAGTGATAAACTGCACTACATGGATAATAACACATGGAATCATTTTCCTAAAGTAGACTTAAACAAGTTTGATCACTAGTACAAAAACTGAGATAATGACTATGTGACTAAAAAAGTTAGTCATGTGATTGTTTTTAAGTTGAAATGACTAAATTAGAGAAACACAACTAAAAAAACTAAATTAAATGACTAATTTAGTCACCTAATAAAAAAATACTAAATAATATGTGACATAATTAAAAAACACTAAAAAAGACTATTTTTTCATTTTATTGGAAAAAAACTACAGAAAAAAAGGGAAAATAAATAAAAGGAGGGAAAATAAAATGAGAGGAAAAATAAATGAAAAGGGGGCATTTCTTTGAGGGTTTGTTTTGGCCTAGGGTTTTGGCCTTTGAAGTTGTGGATTTGATAATGGAATTGATCCAAGTCTTACAATCAGTCATTTTGTGATGAGGATAATATTCGAATTCCAACTAAGATTGAAATGTTCAAAGTGGAAGGGGAGGAACTCAATCTCGAAAGAGAGGAAATTTTTTTTTCTAGGGTTTGATCTTAGTGCTCTAATAATGCTTTGAATAAGGTATTCATCCAATGTTCTTTATTGGAACGTAAAAAATTTCGATGTTGACACTCATCGATCCACCCAATAAGGTGTTTTACATAGGGTTTGTTCCACAAAAACATGTTAGGGGATATGGGTCATGGTTCTTTGCGGTGGGAAATGACCCAATAGCGCTAAGATCACCCACTGGACCATTCACTCAGATCCAATGCACATGAACCCCCATATAACTAGATGGATAAATTATATGCCTAACGTTATATGAATTGGTTGTTGGTAAATGGATTCACTTTTGGGGTCCAAGATTTATTTCAATCCCCCCTTTCTTTCTTTCATTCGGCTGGTCCTAGTGCAACTATGAAAATGCAAGAGCATAGCTTATCAAATTTATGGTCCTTGCACAAAACCTTAATTTTAAAGTAAACTTCTGATAGAATTGGTATATCTGATTAATTGCAAAAAGAATGGAAGAATCATAACGGAAAGCAGATCCCCTTCCTATCTTAAGGCAACGTCCCGCAACAAATTCTTGGGTTCAATGTTATTTACGAATGCCATTTTAATGGGAACAAGCAGTCGAATCCATAGATCAATTATAGCTCCAAAGGATCCCATGAAAAACGCCAAATCAATAGAGAAAGGAAAAGGAATAGCCTTGGAATTTCTAAACAATACACTATGGGTATTCAAATGGAGGTCAACAAAAAGGATTCGAGAACCAGAGCCTATACCTTTGGTTCCTTCATGGGCTTTGTTGACCGTGTTAATGGATTTTGATCTTAACCTACTTCTTGAATTGGAGAAAATTCAATGGGTGGTGCCTATTTATGAGATTTATATTTAGCGATCAAGTTCACTCATCATATGGAGTCGTTGTAATGAAGGATATTATTCATGTTGCAGGCTTCTCTTATTCATAAAAATCCTATTATGGTCCTAGCTAGAATAGAGAGGAATTTGGATATCGTACGAATAATGGAGAATGGAAAGCACTTGATCATTCCATCCCAACCCTTATCATTTTCATTGAGATAATTCTCACCATCTTAAAAAAAGGTAAGCCTCTATAACCAATGTCTTTTTGAATGAAACACTTGAAGAAAAAATTAACCTTTCATCTCCTAGTTCCTTATTCATTATTTACTTTACACATGGAAGGGTTTCCACTGGGTGTTGTTTTATTTGTAGGGTTTCTTTCCATGGACATCGTTTCACTTTTCTATTTAGAATAAAAAATGAAGTACCAATAGCTTGAGTGATTTTCCATATATCCCGTTTTGGTATTTTGAATAAGGATCCATAATATCATGCAAAAATCCAACTAATAAGTTCTAATCTTTCACAAAGGCCAACAAATAAAATGCAACCTTCAATCCTAACTTCTTTCCAAGGAGACGATTGTATCATTTATAAAATAATTCATCCATTACTTTAAATAAACTTGGTGCTACGCAAAAAACAAATCACCCATAGCTTGAATATGCCTCTAATTATTGGATCTACTTTCTTTAAATGCTTTTTTAATATATATATATATATATATATATATATATATNGTTGGAATGAATATGACGCCCTTCAATACACATGAGGAATGTCTTTGTTTTCAAAAAATATATTATATGTTCATGGAGAAGGCAGTGGGCATCATCTTTTGATGAGTGACTGTATTTATCAATTGTTTGATGCATGTATAATTATTCTAGTTTTTACTGTCTATTGTTTCTTAAAAGAAAGAATACTTATGATTTATACATAATCTATTATCCTCATTATATGTGTAAACGGATGCAAGTTGTGTTCCCCAACGTCCATTTCTCACCATACAAAGATCAAAATGCAGACATTTTCATGATACTCCACAAGAATTAGTATGATTTCAATGCTTTGGATTATCTTTTTACTTTAATATTATATAAATGGAATGTCATAAACAAATTAAATATTCAACAGTCTATTTGATCATCTTTCCTAACTTAGGGAGACATTATTATTGTACTAGAGTGTGGGGAACACATATAGAGGTTAACTGCCGCTTACTGCATGTTCATGCATGAGTTTATGTGCCTCTGAGACCAATCCCTACATTATAGGAGCCACTCTAAGTGCCATCAACAACCTCCATCAGTTGGTTGTGGTAGATAGGAATTTATGCTAAGTAAACCTTCAGCTACATTGAGTTAGTCTAGTGCCAGTTTTGCATGGGTTCATGGGGAAGTGGCGCCTTTCTCCACCTACCTTGTCAGTTTAATTGGTTTAACTAGTTTAATTGATTGTAAGACTAATTTAGACATCAGGAGTTAGACTAGTGGCTCCCATGCAGTGATTTAGACACTCTCGGTTAGCCATTCAGTCAGGTTTAGTTGGTAGATTCGAATCTTATCCATGTGATTCAAATTCTCCTTATTGTAACACTGTTGTATACTATTGGAAATAATGAAGATTAATGTTGTAATTAGCTAATTAATTCTTATCAGGTTTGTCTCAAATTTGTCTTGTATAGTGTACATTGTTCTTGATATTCCACTGCACAATTCCACCCTTCAATTTCTCTCATTTTCCTGTAGATCAATGGTTCAATAATTTAACATGGTATCAAAGCCTTTTTAAGGCTAGCGGCAAGTCTTGTCCGATCTCCATTGTACACCAGAAGCAACTGAGTTTCCACTTAAATCCTAGAATGATAGCCTTGCTCCCTCTGAATTCTATTAAGAGAAGTCTATCCAGGTGTGACAGACTCTGAGAAAGTGTACATGTAAAGGTGGAAAGGATTGAAACTGACATGATTGCTAATTGATTTTGGTTTTGTAGTGTAATTTGCAGGTACTTATGTAGCTTCTTGAGGAATTGAATGTTTCAACATACAGAAAGATGGATTCTTCAGCTCTCATACCTCGAATCCTTACATGCTTCAACTATTCTGATTGGAGGGAAGATATGCAGGTATCCTTGCGCAAGCTTGGTCTATTTAGGATGATAATGGGAAGAGAAACTGAGCCTCAACTATATGTTGAGAAGAACAAAGTTTTGAATTGGCTTGATGTGGCTTTCAGCTTCATGTGCACTCATATCTCCCGAGATATTTTGTTCCATCTTGAGGGACTAAGGACTCAAAATGAATCTTGGGATAAGATTTAATATTTGTTTGGTAAACAAGACAAAATTCAAGGGAATATTTTGAAGAATGAGCTCATAGCTCTACATCATAGTGGTTTCGAATCTATTCAACAATTATTTACAAAGTACAAGTCACTAGTATTGCAATGCAAACAATGTGGATTAGAGAGGAAATATGAGCAGCTTGTGCTGCCAGTACTGAGCAAGATTGTCTCTGAGTACTCAGTATTTTTCTCTACATTCCATTCTGGAAGAGCTTTCATACCTAATTAGAATATGCCTTCTCTAGATGCTTTTGTCAAGTCCTTAATAACAAGAGAAAGATAACTTAGTTCAAATGGGAGTGCTTCGAACCTCCAAGAACCTAACACTCTTAGTGACAGACTCAAACAATGTTGAAGCAAGAGGGAAGGACAAAGGGAAGGAGAATCAACAATATTCCGATGGAGCCTCAAGTTCTAAGAAAAAAAAGAAATTCAAGATGACTAGATGTCCCTATTGTATGAGAGGCTTTCATCCAGAGAGCCAGTGCATGAAGAAGATCATCGACCAGCTGTAAACACTCCTTGAACAGAAAAATATTGCCCTTCCATAAGGAGAAAAGAAGTCTGATTCTAGACAACTGACATAATATCATGAGAGGTTCCATGCCTTGAAGGCAAGTCTCACTCAATCGAAGGCTTATTTGATAGATTATGGAGCATCCAACCACATGGTTGACTCCAGCATGGAATCCTTCACCACTCTTAATCTATCAGGAGGACCTAGCATTCATATGGGGGATCATTCACAAATCCCAGTAGCAAGTAGTAGTTCTATTAAAATCCAGCATGGTGAGTTCAAGAATGTACTCTATGTGCCCTCTCTTGCAGCAAATTTTTTATATGTTTATCATATGGCACATACTAGCTCGCCAAAGAAAGTTGCATTTGGTCACGACTTAGTGGATATCTCAGATATCTCAACTGGGAATATTATAGCAAAGGGTGTTGCAAACCATGCCTCTAAGGCATATGAATTCTTACACTTTCTTCCATACTCAACTCCAGCACAATCTCAACGGCCATTCGAAAGGGGAGGTAAAAACTCTCTTTCATATCCATTTGCAGATAATGATATGTTGTCTAATATTCCAGTTTCAGAAGATGAGAAACATGATCAGCATGATCTTGATATTGAGATTGTACCTCAAGATGGTCCAGATCCAGATCCAACTCCTATTCTAAATCAAAATCCTAAATGAGCTGAAAATCTCATTGAAGCAACTGGGAATGATGTTGGGGATCCAGATGATAGAAGAAAAACGAGGTCCCAGTATCAGAATGATTATGTTGCACTCTCTCACACAGTTTCACTACCTACAGAGTAGTGCAAAAAACCTCTAGGAAGATGCTACTTGATGATAGCGAATGACCCACAATTTGGCCCACAGAAGAACAAAATGGATCATTCCATTCCTTCTCCAGAAAGAAGAGACAAAAGAAACATTCAGTATATCAGAAGAATATGGAAAGGTTCACATGCATAGTCCCAGGATGCTAATGCACAAAAGAACCATGATTCTGCATGGCTTCTCTAGAGAGCTGCAAATTGCAGCAAAATTTTACAAGTTTTTACCCAAAGAGGAAAATTTCCTCTTAAGTATAGCTTGTTTTCCTGATTCACTACTTATTTTGAGGGGGGGGGGGGTTCCCATGAGTTTTTCCCCATTTCCCTTAGTTTATTAAGAAAAATTTAATTCTTTTAGATTGTATGGGTGACTTTTGGCCTAGTTGTCAGGGCCCAAGTTGTCCAAGTTAGGATTAAGGGGGGGTGTTAGGATTATATAATCCTCCCTTGTCCATATATATTCTATTTGATCATCGTTCCTAACTTAGGGAGACACTATTACTATACTAGAGTGTGGGGAACACATATAGAGGTTAACTGCCACTTACTGCATGTTCATGCATGAGTTTATGTGCCTCTGAGACCAATCCCTACATTATAGGAGCCACTCTGAGTGCCACCAGCAACCTCCATCAATTGGTTGTGGTAGGTAGGAAGTTATGTTGAGTCAACCTTTAGTTACATTTAGTTAGATCACTCTCAGTAAGTCTAGAACCAGTTTTGCATGGTTGCATGGGGAAATGGCACCTTTTTCCACCTTCCTCACCAGTTTAACTAGTTTAACTGATTTTAAGACTGATTTAGACATCAGGAGTTAGACTAGTGGCTCCCATTCACTGATTTAGACACTCTCAGTTAGCCAGTCAGTCAGTTTAAGTTGGTAGAATCGAATCTTATCCACATGATTGGAATTATCTTTATTGTAACACTGTTGTATACTGTTGGAAATAATGAAAATTAATGTTGTAATTAACTGATCAATTCTTATCAGATTTGTCTCAATTTTGTCTTGTTTAGTGTACATTGTTCTTGATATTCCACCACACAATTCCACCTCTCAATTGCTCTCTTTTACATATAGATCAATGGTTCAATAATTTAACACCAATAACTTGAGTGACTTTCCATATATCCCTTTTTAGTATTTTGAATAAGGATCCATAATATCATGCAGAAATCTAACTAATAAGTTCCAATCTTTCACAAAGGCCACCAAATAAAATGCAACCTTCAATCCTAACTTCTTTCGAAGGAGATGGGTGTATCATTTATAAAATAATTCATCCATTGCTTTAAATAAACTTAGTGCTACGTGGAAAAAAAATCACCCATAGCTTGAATATGCCTCCTGTTAGGGTTATTAATCCTCCCTTTGGAAAATGTCTGTTAGATTAATTATTACCTAACTTAGGAACCTTAATTAATTAAATGAGTCTACTAGTTCAATTGGGTCCACATGGCCCAATGAGGCCACATATACCAGTCATTGAAGTGTGGGAGACAATGCTATAGGTTAACTGGAACTTACTGCATGTGCATGCATCAGTGAGGGAACCTCCTAGACCAATCCCTACATTTTAGGACCCACTGGGAGTCCCAGAACCAATCTACTTCAGTTAGCTGTAGTTAGCACTAGTTAGCCATAGTTAGCCTTCAGTTACCTTCAGATGACTCACTATCAGTTAGCTAGCACATGCTGTACATGGATAATGCATGCATGCATGTGGAGGGAGTGCTTTTGTTCACCTAGCACACTCAAGTTCACTGAGTTAACTAGTTGTTACTGTCTGTTGGTTTTATTGGTCATCGAAGAGTTAATTTGATGGACTTCGATATTGATTGGGAGACCTTGAGTTAGAGATTTAGTTAGATACAGTCTTATCCACTTGGAGAATTCGAATTCATTCCTCATGCATTCGAATTCTACCTATTTGTAATATATTGTACACTTGATATTATTATGATGAATATACTGTAAATTCCTTAGCAATACTTGTCTATTTCCTGTGTGGTTTGTTTTGCTTAGTTTGTATGTTCATCCTCCATTAAATTGCTGCAAAATAATAAGAACTCTATGCTTGAAGATCATACGGCATTCAAATTCTAACATGGTATCAGAGCCTTCTCAAGCAGGTTTCATGCTTGTTTCTCCTCATTGAACATCAGAAGCAGCTGGGTTTCCAAAGAAGTCCCCTATGAAAATTTGCTAGCTCTGGATTCATTCAGAGCAACAGAGAGGGTGTGATGGACCCTAAAAACATGTTCATGTCTGGAGGAAAAGAATGATTCTAACAATTCATATGTTTTATTGTTATTTGCAGTGAAATTGGCAGGTGCTACGTAGCTTGTGTGAAGTCTTGCAGCCGGAGCAATTATGAGCTCTCATACTCCTAAACCACGGATCCTCACAACTTCCAATTTCCTTGATTGGAGGATTGATATGCAGCTGGCCTTGTGCAAGCATGGCTACCACATGATCATACATGGATGGGAGGTTTAACCTCATCAACTGGTAGAGCGGAACAAGTTTATGAACCGTTGTGATGAAGCATTCAGGTACTTATGTACTTATATATCCAAAGATCTCCTCTTCCACCTAGAAGGCTTGAGGACTCCCAAAGAAGTCTAGGAGAAGCTTGATAGCTTGTTTAAAAAACAATATGAGCTTCGGGGATACATTCTGGAGAATGAGTTGGTATCTTTACATCCCAGTAGTTTCGAGACTATTGAGCAATTCCTTACTAAATTAAAGTCTTTAGTACTCCAATGTAGACAGTGTGGGATAGAGCAGAAGGATTAGTAGAATGTCCTTTCAATACTCAACAAAATAGGCCTTGAGTATTCTGTATTTGTTTCTATATTTCATTCAAAGCGGGAAAGCTTTCTTGATTGGAAGGTTCCTTCATTAGATTCTTTTTCTGAATCCTTAATCAAGGAGCAAGACAAGTTGATATGAATGGGAGTCATCAAGACCTCCAAAGATCAAGCTTTCCTAGTTACTGACTCTTCCAAAGTGCAAGAAAAGGGGAAATCAAAGAAGAAGGATCTAAAATCAGCTGATTCGAATCAACAAACTTCCGAAAGGGCCTCCGGCTCTAAGAGGAAAAAGAAAAAGTGTCCCTACTGTATGAGGGGTTTTCATCCAGAAGACTCGTGCATGAAGAAGACCCTCGACCAGATGAAATATCTATGTGTTCAGAACAATATTTCCCTTCCATGAAGAGTAGTGATGTCAGATGATGAAGAGCATAATGAAGAAGGTGAGATATGCTTGCATGCAATCCTCTCTCCGTCGAAGGCTTATGTGATAGATTCTGGAGCATCCAACCACATGGTTTCTTCCATGGAATCCTTCATCAATTTCCCTCTATTGGGAGGACCTAGAAATCAAATGGGAGATGAATCTAAAATGCCAGATGTTGAGAGAGGTTCAGATAAAATCCAACATGATGATTTCATGCCCTCTCCTACAGAAAAGCAAATTGTTGAACATGAAGAAGAAGCAGATTTTTCCCTACAGTCAATTCGAATGGAAGAAAGTCTCCATGAAGTGACTCCTTCTCTTGTTGCTCCAGAAGTGTATGAGATATTTGATATCTCATCTCCTCACATGGCTGATCCAGAAGAAGAAATTAAAATCTCTATTTGTGAAGAAAAACACTCTTCCTATTCATTGCAAAATTTCTCCAATAATTCTTTAAATTTTGTGCATAGTTTACCGGTAACTGTTTCAGAAATGGTAGAGGAATTTGATTTCTCTATCTATAATGATAATTCTGGTGTGCATATCAGTAATATCAGTGATATTCTGGAAATAATATCATATTATAAGAGTGATCCATCCACTCTCATTAATCTAGAGATTCTAGGAAATTCATTAGAGGAAATTTGGGGTCTAAAATGGGCTCTATAAGAAAACGCGCCAACAATAAATTTTGTGAGTTGGAATTTTGGAGCCAATAGAATTTCAATAAAATTAGTCAACCATAATCGTTGAATTGACATATTTGTCATAAAATAAAACTACTTTTTTTGTTCGTATTTTTGACATATCTCCCTGTGTTTTTACTTAAATTCAGCGTGGGAGAGCTCATTGGATGTGGAATTTAATTCCGCATCCAACAAGCATTAGAGGAAATTTGGGGTCTAAAATGGGCCTTATAAGAAAACGTGCCAAAATAAGTTTTTGTGAGTTGGAATTCAAGAACCAATATAATTTCAATAAAATAAGTCAACCATAATGGTTGAATTGACATATTTGTCATTAAAAAAAACTACTTTTTTTGTTCATATTTTCGACATATCTCATTGTGTTTTTACTCAAATTTCGATCGGGAGAGCTCGTTGGATGTGGAATTTGATTCCGCATCCAACGAGTACCCACACTGCATACTTTTGATGGACCCTGCTACCCCAAAAACAAGAAATACCTGGAAAAAAATGTGATGATGACATCATCATCACATTTTTTTCAGGTATTTCTTGTTTTTGGGGTAGCGGGGTTTGTCAAAAGTATGCAGTGTGGGTACTCGTTGGATGCACAATCAATTTCCGCATCCAACGAGCTCTCCCGATCGAAATTTGAGTAAAAACATAGGGAGATATGTTGAAAATACGAACACAAAAGGTAGTTTTTTTCTTTCTTCCTCCAAAATTAATCAATATTATTTTATTATTTTAACTATTATTTTATTATTTTAACTATTATTTTATTATTTTAACTATTATTTTATTATTTTCCTTAGGAGGCCCATTTTAGACCCCAAAATTCCTCTAATGTACCTAGATGGCATACTTTTGATGGACCCTGCTACCCCAAAAATAAAAAATACCTGAAAAACAGTGTGGGTACTCGTTGGATGTAGATTTAAATTCTACATCCAACGAGCTCTCCCACTCGGAATTTGAGTAAAACCACAGGGAGATATGTCGAAAATACGAACAAAAAAGTAGTTTTTTTCATTCTCCAAAATCAATAACTATTATTTTATTATTTTAACTATTATTTTATTATTTTCCTTAGGAGGCCCATTTTAGACCTCAAATTTCCTCTAATGCCTATAGGATTACATGCACCGAAAATCAGAATTTTGAAGAAGGAGAAATTTGTCCATCTACCGTCTCGGTGGAGCAAAGTTTTGGATCTAATATGAATCTTTTTGGATCTGATTTATTTTATGATATGATAATATTTGATTCAGGTTTCAATATTCAAGAGTTTCAGTATTGCTTATAAATGGTTTCTCCAATTTTGGTGTGACAAATCAAGCACCACAAGTCTCCTTAAATTTTTCTGTTGAGGATTCGATGTTAGTTCTTTCTTATGAATTTGCTGATATCAGATTTTGTGAATTATTGCATATTTCTAAAGCTATATCAGATTATGGAGCTCAATCACTGCTCTCCATAGTCCCATGGCTTCTCTACCTTTGGTCACGTGCTCATCTCCTCACATAACTAGTAAAGACAGAGACATTCTCCATCTTCCTGGACACTTGCTGCTAACACTTGGGGCTGATTTTACCACTCATGGTTTTCTGTTCAATGCTGACATATATCAGGTTCTTGGTTGTTCCTCACATGGTTTGAATTCTCAAGAAATTTTACCCTCTCTTCAGTTGATTTCAGCTGCTCTACATGGGTCCATTTTTCACCACGCAATTGTTTATATTTCTGATTCAGTTGGGTACATTGTTCTTCTTCCAAAGAGGAATATTCCTCCAGACATAAGCATGTTGTTTCGATTCATGGGTTCACCTGCACAAAAGAACCAAGATACTGCTGCTGCATAATAGCAACAAATATTTTCACAACTTTTTTCGAAATTTGTATTCCTGCTTATTTTTTAGGGGGGGGAAGGGGTTTCCCATGAGGTTTTCCCCTATTTCCTCAGTTGTACTAAGCAACATTTTTTATTAGCTTATAGATTGTATTTGGATGACCTATGGTCTTGTTACCAGGGCCCAGAGTTTTCCAAGTTAGGATTAAGGGGTGGTGTTAGGATTATTAATCCTCCCTTGGTCAAATGTCTATTAGATTAATTATTGCCTAAATTAGGAACCTTAATTAATTAAATGATTCCACTAGTGCAATTGGGTCCACATGGCCAAATGGGGCTGCATGTACCAGCCATTGAAGAGTGGGGAACAATGCTAGAGGTTAACTGCGACTTACTGCATGTGCATGCATCAATGAGGGTGCCTCATAGACCAATCCCTAAATTTTAGGAGCCACTGGGAGTCTCGACACCAACCCACTTCAGTTAGTTGGATTTAACACTAGTTAGCCACAATTAGCCTTCAGTTACCTTCAGATGACTCACTATCAGTTAGCTAGCATATGCTTTTCATGGATAATGCATGCATGCATGTGGAGGAGCGCTTTTGTTCACCTACCACACTCAGTTGCACTGAGTTAACTAGTTGTTACTGTCTGTTGGAGTTATTGGTCATCAGAGAGTTAATTTGATGGACTCCGATATTGGTTGGGAGACCTTGAGTTAGATATTTAGTTAGATACAGTCTTATCCACTTAGAGAATTTGAATTCATTCCTCATGCATTTGAATTCTACCTATTTGTAATCTATTGTACACTGAATATTATTATGATGAATATACTGTAAATTCCTGAGCAATACTTGTATGTTTCCTGTGTGGTTTGTTTTGCTTAGTTTGTATGTTCATATTCCATTCAATTGCTACAAAATAATAAGAACTCTCTGCTTGAATATCATATGGCATTCAAATTCCAGCATGGTATAAGAGCCTTCTCAAGCAGGTTTCATGCTTGTTTCTCCTTATCGAACATCAGAAGCAGCTGGGTTTCCACAAAAGTCCCCTATGAAAATTTGCTAGCTCTGGATTCATTCAGAGCAGCGGAGAGGGAACGAAGGACCCTTAAAACATGTTCATGTATGGAGGAAAATAATTATTCTAACAGTTCATATGTTTTATTGTTATTTGCAGTGAAATTGACAGGTTCTGCGTAGCTTGTGTGAAGTCTTGCAGTCGTACATCCGGAGCAATTATGAGCTCTCATACTCCTGAACCACGGGTCCTCACAACTTTCAATTTCCTTGATTGGAGGATTGATATGCAGTTGGCCTTGCGTAAGCATGGCTACCACAGGATCATACATGGATGGGAGGTTGAACCTCATAAGCCGATAGAGCGAAACAAGTTTCTGAATCGTTGTGATGAAGCATTCGGGTACTTATGTACTTGTAATTTTCTTTGTTTGTGAAACAAGTTTTCTTATATCATCATTCTTATGATTCCTTTACTGTTATAAAGTATGTTTTTAGGGTAAGAAAATATATTTATTTAAAGTGTTTTTTACGTTATGATTTTACATGCGGTTATAATGTTCTAGGCCTTGTAACAAGTATCGAAGATCCTTTTTTAAAATGCATGGATATCATTTCTCTTGTTGCATCCTTACTTGAAAATATCCAAGTAATGAATTTCAAACATATTCTCCAGCTTATCCACATGGTTATAATACCTTTGGAAAAATCTTGTCCGCAATTATTTAGGGAGTCTTCACTAAGGGAACTTTTGTGTGTATTATTGGTGCATTTCAATAAGTTCTCTTTGTTTCTTGGGCGATCCTTAGAGAGGGAAGAGTGGAAGTGCTATATTGTTGTGGTAATCATAGTTATGCATTAGGTTTAAAGGAAAAGTTTATGAAAGAAAAACTCGTAAGAGGTTTGAATAAAGAGACTTGTGGTTTGTTCACAGCATTTCCTTCCCCTGGCACCAACAAAAGTCTGCCTTCAATGGAACAACTTGGACAGCTTGGGCGCATGGAATCATGCCCTATTATCGACACAAAAATTTATTTTTTGAGATTCCTTGATAGGGTATGTTTGTGTCTTTCTTTAAAGACTATATTTATTGTACTTGATGTATATCTAAAATATTATTCTAATTACCTTCCACAACCCATTATAGTTTTTGTTTGGTTTGTTAAAATTATTGTGCCATTTAACTAAGAATAGTCTTATTTAAACATAGAGAAGTTATTTTTTCTTCCCTCTCGAAAGTGTAGCAGTATCCACATAGCTTGATAGTGAAGTTGTTACAATTTTTTTTGTCTTATGTCACATCTATTGTCATATTTGCAGTTTTGACAAACGATCTTGTACTCCATAACTTTGTGGAAAAATATTTATTTGAACCAGTTATGCGAGGTTTAACTCTGGAGTCAGATGCATTGATCCATGTAGTTCTTTTCAGCCTTTGTTGTGAGATTTTTGTTCACCTTTCCAATATATGTTCTGATGGATGAATTTTTTGTAGAAATTCAACCTCCCAAAAATCCTTTCATGTCTGAACCTGAAGTAAAAGTGGGTGGGACAATATTTTAACACCTTAATTTTTTTTTTTGTATCAACATGAACTCCATGTTAGTCTATGAAAATTCCAAAGGAATTGATAGAATTTTAACCCAAAAAATGATTTCTTCATCTTAGTCCATAACTTTTTTGAAGGAAATCTAATACAACTTGCACCAGCACATGATGCATATGTTTTCCCCAAGGTTTGCTGTAAACAAGAATATCATCCAAGTACACTACTACAATATTTCCAATAAGAGACTAGAAAACATCAATGATGAGCATCTGAAAAGTATAACTGCATTGGTAATCCCAAAAGGCATCATCAACTATGCGAGAAGGTCCAATTTGGTATTCAAAATAGTGATATAGTAACTGCAATTTTTGTCTCATATCAGAAATGACTTCAACCCCTCATTGCATGGATATGAAATAGAAATGTGTTATCCACTATTCAGTGCCTCAGCATGGAGATACTAGAGTATAGGGCCTATGCTACAGTTTCATACAATTCAAACTAAGGACACAATTAATTATTTCTATATGGAAGTACAACTGTATGAGTAGCAATACTTTGATTCTCTCCAATACTATCAACCTTCTCTTGAGAATTAGCCTTAAGATTAATAACAAAAGGTTAAAATCCAGGCAACTCACATAGATTGGTTTGAATATCTTCCTTACGAGGGCTCACCTTCATCATTATGCAAAATCAATGTTGCACTTGCATCCAAGTTCCCAAGTCCAACATCCTCCTCATGGATGAGCCTTACCCATTCAATATTCTAATCATCATTCGAATAATACACATAGGAACTATTATAAACAATTTAGATTCCCATCCCAAAAGAAAGAAATTTAGAGAAGAAAATAATAGAAAACCATGATAATTGCAGCTTTGATATGTTAATCCCCATTATCTAACATGTGTTAGTAAGCCAAAAGTATTTCGTTAAGTGGAACATGTTTCATATTTAAGTAGATTTAATTGATTAATGGAAAAACATAAGTATGGATCAAGTTATGTTACATGCAAGTTCATAAGTTGATTATCTTTCAATAAATTTCAAGTCTGTTTTTTTCTAAATTCCCAGCAACTGCAAGTAAAGTGGTCATAAGTCATAACTAATTATTTATAGATTTGTTTTGAGAAGCAGGGATTCAGGAAGATGATATAGTTCAAGATGAGGGTGGGAGAGATTGCAGAACCCTATCCGTCTCACATAGGTTATTGAATTCATTTAGTATTTCATTAGCTATGGCACTCATTTCTTCTAAGGGCGATTATTGTTCCTCACAATTATTTATGGCCTGGGTAGAAACTTATTACCTTTTTTTCTAATTACCTACAAGTAATTCAGTTTCCAATCATTATTTCCACATTCAATGAATAAAATAATTCAAAAACACATTCTCATGACGTGATTAGTTTTCCAAAGTTTTTGCAATAAGGTTTAAAACATCGTAGTCGAGATGTGATGAGTCTAGAATCCCTTTGCAATAAGGCTGCAAATTCCATAGTTGAGATGTGATCAGTTCCCCAAGTCTTTTCCATAAGGATACAAATGCAAAGCCAATATGTGATCATTGTTCCAAGTCTCTGCAATAAAGTATTTTCACTCATATTTTGATTTTCATATTTTCATGATGTTGGATGTTTTGCAAAACCATGACATTTATTGAATGATTTCATTATTCCTAGTAGTCTTTGCACTCTCCATACTGGAACTTATGTGTATATATAACCAAGAAAAATAGAGTTAATACTTTAGCTATCTATTTGAATCCACACCTTAACTAGATATTTTGTGCAAAGGCATTGTTCAAGCACAACATTTAATCTAAAGGAAATGAATATAGTAAATAAATTGAAGGTTAGATGCAAGATTAGAAAGTTTAACTTGTCACATGATGAGCAGATAATAAGATAACTTCAACACTTCAATCCTAAAGTAAGATAACTTCATGCTAAAAAAAGCAATTTACATGCTGGTGTTGGAGATAAAGTTGGTGTTGGAGATAAAGTTGATTGAAATGTTATTTACATGCTTCTCTTAAAGGAATCAACTGGAAGGTAAAAGGTGTTGAAGATAAGTTTATATATGCCATATTAGGTGTTGTCATCTGTGCCATTTATGAAAATTGGACATTTTGAACATAGATATTTGGTGAAGGACAAATGCTTTGAATGCCCATAATCTTGAAACCAATACCCATGGGATCTTTCTCATCAATTATATGTATGAACAAATCTAACATTTTCAAGTATTCATGTAGTAATTAACACGCTCGCTCTTATTTTGGCATGTTATATCATTTTTTTTCCAAGACTTTATCCATCATTTTCTTGTTTTAAAATTGTTGAGATTATCTACTATATTACTGTAACAAATGTATTTACCATCCTTCAAAGAATAGATTCTATTGTCTATTTAATTGTGGACAAATGTATTCTTCATCCTGCTAACAAACCAACCCATATATTTTGTTCTTAATTTTGAAATTTTAATAGCAAACTTTTAATAATATCCATACATTTTGAATTTGTTAAGCAACTTCCTTCACTGGATTTGCAATTATGCCCTAAGGAGTTTATAATATGGATAAATGAATTCATAATATTTGTCTAACCTAACCCATAAAATAATGCCATTTGTCATCCAATATTTTGTCACCATACCTCCATGGTTCGCCATCCATTCATTTTCAAAATTGTCAATGAAAGTTAGTTGTACAATAATTTATTTTTATATTCGATAAACTGGAACGCATAGTTAATTTGCATTTTAAGAAATAAAATCCAAAAGCAGAATATGAATATGTATTTAATATATATATTTCAAATGCATACTTCTTTGTATAAAAAGGTTAAGTGGTAGTATAAATCTCCTGAAATCATTGTCAAAATGTAAAAGCTAAGTACAAATAAATTTGTTTTATTAAATAATTAGATGAATTTTGTTTAATGTTAGATACACTTAAGTGTGTTCAAGATGGTCTATGTATCTAAAAAAACATTAATTTAAAAACCTTGATTATTAATTTATTGTTTATTAATTATATCTCAAGTGTGTTCAAGATGGTCTGTGAATCTAAAAAATCATAAATATAAGAACCTTGATTATTAATTTATTGTTTATTAAATTATAATTAAAAAATAGAGTTTCCTTTATTTTATGATATATGACCTTGAATTTGAATTCTTTGCAAGTCTTGAATTATCATATTATGCAAGCACCTTTTTATTTTCTATTTTGTTTCATATTATGGTCACACACATTATGGTATACATTGGTGTTTGTTATGACTTATGGAAATGAAAAATTAAAATACAAAAAACCTTGTATTTACTTGGCTTATAATATTTTATATAACATATTTTTTTAGTATAAAGAAATTAATTCAATCCATTGTATTTGTTAGGTTATAATATTGATATTACATATTTTTTTAGTATAAGGAAATTAATTCAATCCATTTAATTTAATTTATTTAGTTTAGTTACGATTAATTGATAAAGACAAAATATGTTGTAAATTTTTATATTATTTATTGCAATATTTTACTTAATATTTTTTTTAAATTAAAAAACTATTATATTGAAGAAAAATAATAATACAAAAAATGTTACAGAGTTGAAAGTCTGTCCTACCGAGAGGAGAGAGAAAAAAGAAAGATTCAGTCTGCCTTAGGAGTGACAGGCCATAATTGTCAACAGGATCCTCCCTGGGTGAGGGAAAACAGATCCAAATAAGATGAGACTTAAAGTTTTTACAGACAAACATCTTAAACAACTTAAACATCTTAGAGTTTGTATCCTAGGATGACCAAAGTTCCTTAAACATCAAAACTAAAAAACCAGAGCAAGAAACATGGACTACAGCTTGGTGTAGGGCTCCTTGATGATAGGAGTCCAAAGGTCTGTCCTTCGTTGCTTGTCGTCCACTACATTGCTAGGAGCATCCTCATCATTGTCGTCCACTGCACTGCTAGGAGAATCCTCATCGCTGAAGTCTTCAGTGTTGCTTGAGGTGTCTTCATTACTGGGAGGGGCTCCGTTTTCCTGAGGGGAGGCAAGTTGGTGGAAATTTTACCAGCCGAAGTGGTCGTAAACCAACGTTGATATGGAAGAGTCGGGGGATCAGAGTCCATAGGTACAACAGAGGAAACCTCAGGGGGAATGGCTGCGGGGATGGTTGGGGAAGCTTGAGGAATGGAGGAATCCGAAGGTGGAGAAGAGGCAGGAGGTTCAAAGGTGGCAGGGGAGATTACAGGAAGAGGGGCGGTTGCAGGAAGAGTGGGAAGGCGGAGGAGTAGACGAGAAAATAAATTCTTGACGACCCAGTAGTTTTGTCTTCGCTCGATGGTCCGACTGGCAGCGGAAAGAGAGCCTGTGAACTCATCCTCCCAATCGTCGATCAGTAGGCGAAGGGAGGATGGAACTTCTAAATCATAGCCCTCCGCACTAGCCAAGGCATTGTAGGGAGTGAGACGTTGTGAATGGACGCCTCTACCAGCACATCAGCGTCGAGGCATTCCTCTCTGTCGGGATGACATGGTGCAGGTGAGGACTAGAGAGACAAAGATCAGAAAAAACACAGAGAGCTCCTCCATATGAGCTGCAGGGGAAGAGTGGGTAGGGTGCGAAGATGAAGGAATGTCGGGGTACTTAGGCAGTTAGCGCGACAGCGCATGACACAATGCTCAATAAGAGGGTTAGCAGAGGAGTGGTGTGGGTGTGCGCTCCGACATCGGCAAGGACGCCTCATACAACAAGGGAATTAAGGGATGCATCCATTAAGGAGGAGGGCGACTAGCTCGAGGCGGGTGCGGTAAAGTCCTCAGACGGGAGACAACAAGGCATGATTGGTCACCTCGTCAAGTGGACCCGGAATGGTGAAATACACGTCACCCACAACCATGATATTTTACTTAATATTTTAAGTAGTTGATATAATACTTGATTTATTGCATCAATGTGTATGAATGTATTTTTACTTAGTTGATATAATACTTAAGTTATTGCATCAATATATATAAATGCATTAAGAATTACTTTAAATTCATGTAAGTTTTTTTTATGTGTGAACCGTACACAATAATTTGTAAATACTCTTTCAATCACACTGAGAAATTCTTGAATGAAAAACTGTTGCAATGAAATGTAGAGTTGCGGCACTATCATTTTGAGAAACAAACGTCATTTATTTATTTTTCTTTATTAGCATTAATTGACAAGATAAAAGAATCACTCAAACATATCATTAATAAAATTATATATATAATGATTACGATTCATATCAGGTTTGGATTAAAGCCAATACAGGTATGGATGTAGAATTTGTTCAAGCAATCTATTAATCAACATTGATGGCAAATATAAACTTCATCAAAATGAATGTGCAGATATATGGCCAATAAAGGGTTCCAATGAAAGAAGACAATGACACCGCCCAGTTCCAATGAAAGAAGACAATGACTATAATGGGTGTCCACGTGTTTTTGGTTTTTTAGTTAAAAGCTTTGTCAAAACCTTAAAAATTTAAATATATATATTGTTTATATTTTTATAATTTGGTTTATTTTAGAATAGAAATTTAGCAAAGACTTTTATGAATAAAACAAAAACAAAGGGGTAAAAGCAAAAATATTAGAATTAGTTAATTTGTATTTCCAAATACAAAATCCAAAAGCAGAATATGTATTTAATATATATATTTCAAATGCATACTTCTTTGTATAAAAAGGTTACGTGGTATTATATATCTCCTGAAATCGTTGTCAAAATGTAAAAGCTCACTACAAATAAATTTGTTTTATTAGATAATTAGATGAGTTTTGATTAATGTTAAAGTGTGTTCCAGATGGTCTATGAATCTATAAAAACATTAATTTAAAAATCTTGATTATTAAATTATAATTAAAGAGTGAATTTTCTTTTATTTTATGATATGGCCTTGAATTTGAACTCTTTGCCTGTCTTGAATTATCATATTATGCAAGCACCTTTTTATACCTGCCTCAGCAGGTATATTGTAATCGATTGCAAGTCAAACTCTTTTGACTTTTGTATTAGTTGGTGTCTTTTGAGGCAGTTATAAAGAATTAAAAACTGTTTTGCAAAGTATGACTTAGGGATTTGTAAATTTTTTTTTTTAATTTTGTTAAAAACCTATTTTTGTAAACAGCTGATTGGTGGATAGAAGATGATGTAAACTTTGGAATTTGGTATCTGGATTTGAGTTGACATGTGGCAACATGACATCATAATAATAAAATTAAAAAAATAAAAATTATATCCCATTGCCATCTGTTATCGATGCATTCTTTACCATTTCGAAACGCCGGAGCTTCTTGGAAAACCAGCAGGGTCGACGATCGGCGTGGTATATGCAGCCGGTCTAGCAGAACGCTGGGAAGCTTGGCGAAATGAGCAACTCATTCTCGACGTGGAATGGCTTCCTCCGGGCCTTGGTCTCTTTCGGCCTATAGCATCATTGGACGTGGACCTTGTGTTTCTCCTTGCCAGAACAATCAACGTCAGTCTTTGTGATTCTCACCACTGGCGTCGACTGGCCACATTGGAGGCGCACGAAGCTATCAACGCTCATCCTCTCCTCGCTCCCGAGGATGCTAAGGCTTTCCGGCTGTCTGCTACTCTTCTTTTTCGACAACGTGGAAGCTTCGAAGACGACCTTTCTTTTTCCTTTTCTTTCACTCTTCACTTCAACTTCGCCAACGGACGCTTGGTTTTGGTCAAGCTCTTGTTCAGTGTTCAATGCCACCGATTCTACATCTCGATTCTCCTTTTCCATTCCTTACAATGTGTTCTTCCTGAGCATCACAATATTGTTAGTATTACAAATTCCTCCTGTCCTTCTCAGTAACAACACAATCATTAGACAAAGTGCATACTGTTGGTTTTGCAAAGGCGTTCTGTCATCAGATATTTATTGGTATTGCTGATATTGGTTTGTAATGCGATCGTTTATGATGCAAATATAGTATTACAAATTCCTCTTGTCCTTCTCGGTAAAAGCACAATCATTAGACAAAGTCATACCGTTGGTTTTGAAAAGGCGTTCTGTTAGCAGATATTTATTGGCATTCCTGATATTGGTTTGTATTATGGTTAATGTCCTCTGCAAGCAAGATGCACTACAGAAAACAATGGATCTAATTGATCAAATTCAAAGGAAAAGAACCGTCAGCTGTACTGGTGTTGTCAATGTTGTGCTTGATTTACTTGTTGGGTAAGAAAGAGACTCTAACATAGGATGATAAAGATAAACCTTATCTTTTGGTTATCTGTAATTAGCAAAATACTAAATCTTAATAAACAATTTCCAAAACAAATATGATTTGATCTCACAATGATTTATGTATATTTCCAATTGAAAGNTATCGATGCATTCTTTACCATTTTGAAACGCCGGAGCTTCTTGGAAAACCGGCAGGGTCAACGATCGGCGTGGTATATGCAGCTGGTCTAGCAGAACGCTGGGAAGCTTGGCGAAATGAGCAACTCATTCTCGCCGTGGAATGGCTTCCTCCGGGCCTTGGTCTCTTCCGCCCTGTAGCATCATTGGACGTGAACCTTGTGTTTCTCCTTGCCAGAACAATCAACGTCAGTCTTTGTGATTGTCACCACTGCCGTCGACTGGCCACATTGGAGGCGCACGAAGCTGCCAACGCTCATCCTCTCCTCTCTCCCGAGGATGCTAAGGCTTTCTGGCTGTCCGTTGCTCTTCTTTTTCAACAACGTGGAAGCTTCGAAGACGACCTTTCTTTTTCCTTTTCCTTCACTCTTCACTTCAACTTCGCCAGCGGGCGCTTGGTTTTGGTCAAGCTCTTGTTCAGTGTTCAATGCCACCGATTCTACATCTCGATTCTCCTTTGCCATTCCTTACAATGTGTTCTTCCTGAGCNTAGCAAAATACTATATCTTAATAAACAATTTCCAAAACAAATATGATTTGATCTCACAATGATTTATGTATATTTCCAATTGAAAGTACTAAAAACAAATATGATTTGAATTCACAAATGATTTATGTATATTTCCAATTGAAAATACATGTATGAAAAACTCTTCTGTAATGATTTGATTAATATTAATATAAAAGAAAAAAATATGATTTGATCTTTCAACAAATGATTTCCTAATGAAAATACAAACNCATAATCATTAGACAAAGTGCATACTGTTGGTTTTGCAAAGGCGTTCTGTCATCAGATATTTATTGGTATTGCTGATATTGGTTTGTAATGCGATCGTTTATGATGCAAATATAGTATTACAAATTCCTCTTGTCCTTCTCGGTAAAAGCACAATCATTAGACAAAGTCATACCGTTGGTTTTGAAAAGGCGTTCTGTCAGCAGATATTTATTGGCATTCCTGATATTGGTTTGTATTATGGTTAATGTCCTCTGCAAGCAAGATGCACTACAGAAAACAATGGATCTAATTGATCAAATTCAAAGGAAAAGAACCGCCAGCTGTACTGGTGTTGTCAATGTTGTGCTTGATTTACTTGTTGGGTAAGAAAGAGACTCTAACATAGGATGATAAAGATAAACCTTATTTTTTGGTTATCTGTAATTAGCAAAATACTAAATCTTAATAAACAATTTCCAAAACAAATATGATTTGAATTCACAAATGATTTATGTATATTTCCAATTGAAAGTACATGTATGAAAAACTCTTCTGTAATGATTTGACTAATATTAATATAAAAGAACAAAAATATGATTTGATCTTTCAACAAATGATTTCCTAATGAAAATACAAACCCTTATCTAGATATGAATATGTAAAGTACAACTTTATTATTAAGATATATATATATATATTGAAGAAAAGATGTTTATATGTATAATGTTACAATATTTTTATGTAAATAACATATTTTTATTATTTTTATTTTTTAATATTTATTTTTAATTATTTATATATAACATTTTTATATTGAATATGCATGTATCAAATCTCTCTCATATTGAAAGCAACATATAATTACACGTATCAAATCTCTATCAAATCTGTCTCATATAGAAAGCACAATAGTTTATTTTGAACTATCTATAAATTATTCTTGGAAAATCCATTATTCAAAATATTTAACTAATTTTTTTTTTTAATTTAAAATAATTAAATTTATTTTAAATTTAAATTATAAATTTATAATAAAATATAAATAAACTACTCTCACAACAATGAGATTAATTTATAGTCTTATAAGCTATTATTTCTAATTTCCTATTTATGCTAGTCCATAAAAAAAACTTGCATATTTGTATAACATTATAAATTTATAATAAAATATAAATAAACTATTCTCACAACAATGACATTAATTTATAGTCTTATAAGCTATTATTTCTCATTTCCTATTTATGCTAGTCTATAAAGAAACTTGCATATTTTTATAACATAAGTCAAGAATATTACTAGAAGTATGTAAGGAAGCTTGAATATGCTTGTTTTATGCTACATTGCAATAACCTATATCGTATTTAAATGGACATTTTTTAATTCATTTTTGTTTTAATTTCTTTCAAATTGTAATTATATTTATTTTATCATATATTTTTATGGCAAAATTATCCTATTGCTATATATTTTCAATCTCTTCTTAGGAGGCAGGTACTAAGCAACTTTGTTGCTTATTCCACTTGTTTAATTTAGTTTTTATTTTCTATTTTGTTTCATATTATATTCACACACATTATGATGGTATACATTGGTGTTTGTTATGACTTATGCACATGAAAACTTAAAATACAAAAAACCTTGTATTTGTTTGGCTTATAATATTTATATAACATTTTTTTAATATAAAGAAATTAATTGAATCCATTGTATTTGCTTAGGTTATAATATATATATTACATATTTTTTTAGTATAAGGAAATTAATTCAATCCATTTAATTTAGTTTAGTTATGATTAATTGATAAAGACAAAATATGTTGTAAATTTTTATATTATTTATTGCAATATTTTACTTAATATTTTTTTTTAAATTCAAAAACTATTATATTGAAGGAAAATAATAGTACAAAAAATGTTACAAAGTTGAAAGTCTGTCCTGCCGAGAGGAGAGAGCAAAAATAAAGATTCAGTCTGCCTTAGGAGTGATAAGCCATAATTGTCAATAGGATCCTCCCTGGGTGAGGGAAAGCAAATCCAAATAAGATGAGACTTAAATTTTTTATAGACAAACATCTTAAACAACTTAAACATCTTAGAGTTTGTATCCTAGGATGACCAGAGTTCCTTAAACATCAAAACTAAAAAACCAAAGCAAGAAACCTGGACTACAGTTTGGTGTAGGGCTCCTCGGTGATAGGAGTCCAAAGGTTCGTGCTTCGTTGCTTTCCATCCACTACATTGCTGGTAGCGTCCTTATCCTTGTCGTCCGCTGCGCTGCTGAGAGCATCCTCATTGCTGAAGTATTTAGTGTTGCTTGAGATTTCTTCATTGCTGGAAGGGTTGCCCTTGACTGGGAGGGGTTCCGTTTTCTTGAGGGGAGCCAAGTTGGTGGAACTTTTACCGGCCGAAGTGGTCGTAAACCAGCGTTGAGATGGAAGAGTCGGGGGATCAGAGTCCATAGGTACAACAGAGGAAACCTCGAGGGGAATGGCTGCGGGGATGGTTGGGGAAGCCTGAGGAACAAAGGGATATGGAGGTGGAGAAGGGGCAGGAGGCTCAAAGGTGGCAGGGGAGATTGCAGGAAGAGCGGGAAAGCAGAGGAGTAGACAAGAAAATAAATTCTTAACAACCCAGTAGTTTTGTCTTCGCTCGGTGGTTCGAATGGCAGCAGAAAGAGAGCCTGTGAACTCATCTTCCTAGTCATCGATCAATAGGCGAAGGGAGGCTGGAACTTCCAAATCATAGCCCTCTGCACTAGCCAAGGCATTGTAGGGAGTGGGGTGTTATGAATGGATGCCTCTACCAACACATCCACGTTGAGGCGCTCCTCTCTATCGGGGCGACATGGTGCAAGTGAGGACTAGAGAGACAAAGATCCGAAAAAACACAGAGAGCTTTTCCAGATGAGTTGCAAGGGAACAGTGGGCAGGGTGACGGAGATGAAGGAATGTTGGGGGACTTCGGCAGCGCACGACACGATGCTCATTAAGAGGGGTCAATAGAGGAGTGACGTGGGTGTGCGCTCCGACATCGACAAGGACGCCTCACAAAATAGGGGAATTAAGGGACGCGGCCATCAAGGAGGACGGAGACCAGCTCGAGGCGGGTGCAGTAAAGTCCTTAGACAGGAGACAACGAGACATGATTGATTGCCTCGTTAAGTGAACCCGAAATGGTGGAATACACGTTGTCACCCACAACCAGGGTATTTTACTTAATATTTTAAGTGGTTGATATAATACTTAATTTATTGCATCAATGTGTATGAATGTATTTTTACTTAGTTGATATAATACTTAAGTTGTTGCATCAATATATATAAATGTATTAAGAATTACTTTAAATTCATGTAAGTTGTTTTTGATGTGTGAACCGTACACAATAATTTGAAATTCTTAAAATCTTTCAATCAAATAAGAAATTCTTAAATGAAATACCGTTGCAATGAAATGTAGAGTTGCAGCACTATCATTGTGAGAAACAAACATCATTTATTTATTTTTCTTTATTAGCATTAATTGACAAGATAAAAGAATTTCTCAAACATATCATTAATAAAATTATATATATAATGATTACCATTCATATCAGGTTTGGATTAGAGCCAATAAAGGTATGGATGTAGAATTTGTTCGAGCAATCTACCATTTCACATTGATGGTAGATATAAACTTACAAGTAGAATGAAGTCACGACAGGATTGTAACTTGCCAATTGGACAATATTATATGGCCTTCATTTATAGAGATAATATTATATCTCCTTAGATGGAGAATAATGTTTTCTGCATTGCTCTTTATATCAAAAAAATATTTTCATTAAATAACTCTCAGTCACACAAGAAAAAGGAAATGAATTTTTATTTTTAAAGTTATTTGGAAAATATGAGTTTTTTTTATAAATATGATGGAATTTCTTTTTCATTGAATCTGTGTATTTCTATATATTTTCATTAAATTGAAGTGTTTGTATAGCTTTACACTTAGTAAATCTAACGTCAAAATTTAATCCAATAATCAATATAACTAATTTTTTTAAAGATAATTAGGGAAGTAAAGATAGCATTTTTGTGTTGATTTTAAGATTATTTCTTTTATAAAAATCATAGTTAGTAAATCTAAAGTTAAAATTTAATCCAATAAACAATAAAACTAATTTTTTTAAGATTCTTAGGGAAGTGAAGATAGCATTTTTGCCTTGATTATGAGATAATTTTTTTTAATAGAAATGTGTTACATTCAATTTGAATAAATTCCAAACTGGAAATGAAATGAAATTAGCTTTGGGTTAGATGTTGCTAAATAGGAACCCATATTCTTGACGCAGACAATGAGTAAAGTTTTCATGGTATTGCTTTTAAAGTTTATTTGGAAGTATTAGAAATTGCCTTGAAATGAATTCTAGACATTTTTAACTCTCGATGCATGAGACTTGGTAGGAAATGTGCAGACAATTCTCTAATTCAAAATGTTGTAGTCAACTTTACCAGCTGTCCTATCGTCAACTCAACCAGTTTCCAAATGGTATTGTCGATTCAACAGGAGCACATGCAATGGTGGGCATCAAAGTACACATGTTCATCATGCAAAGCTTGCAATTATTACGTGGCTCTTGTAAGCAGCTCCTACTATTCAAGACTATTTTATGCATAAGCTTCAGTGGAAATGTTTCACATCCCATAACTAAACCAGGGAACCAACTTGGCACACAATTAGGGTTAATTAAAAATAGGCATGCATCTTAGTGTTAATACAAAATTAAGCACAAATGACTGACTTTGAAGACTCCATAGTACGAGCTGACCTGCATGTCAACTGAGTAACAGTTTCAATAGTGCCCAAGAACATGGAACATCAAAATCTTTTGCAAGTTCCAAAGGACATTGGAAGCTTTTGCAAGTTCCAGAGGCTGGATAATGGTGATGTAAAATGAAAGACATTGTTGTCGCACTGACGTCCATATCAACCCATGACATGACATGATAGTGCAGAGGAAAATGATTATTTGGAACCCATGACATGACAAGGCCCAGCTCAACGACAACGCCCAGCTCGAAGCTGAACGAAGAGATAATGTAAGCATCTAATTCCTGATACATAGAGATAACAATGGTCTTTGCAATTCCCAATACTTAGGCCACTGCCGCTGCAATAACCCTTCAAATTATAAGCCAATCAATTTGCAAAAAAAATGATTTTTAAATTAATAAATTATAATTTTGTTGAAAACTTTAGTTAAAA
This sequence comes from Pseudotsuga menziesii, assembly GCA_001517045.1. Classification (NCBI taxonomy): domain Eukaryota; kingdom Viridiplantae; phylum Streptophyta; class Pinopsida; order Pinales; family Pinaceae; genus Pseudotsuga; species Pseudotsuga menziesii. Next base: position 399,870 of record LPNX010666751.1, read on the forward strand.
TATATATTGTCTTCAATCAAATGCAACTAATGCATAGTCAATGCTGAACCAAAACAATATACCATGCCTCTAGAAAGGTATAATAATATACATATATAACTTGTCTTACAAATAATCTCATTAAGTTACCTTAGTTTTCTTATTAATGTCATGTAATTATTATCCATGTATAATAATATACATATATAACTTGTCTTACAAATAATCTCGTTAAGTTACCTTAGTTTTCTTATTAATGTCATGTAAGTATTATCCATATAATTTTTGAAAGACTTTCGATGAAAATATTTTCTCATTGCACAACCACATAATTTGTCAACCACATAATTTGTCTAGTAAACATCTTCACCTATTTTGTTTTGTTAACATCACATCAACAATTTCTTTTTTTCATATTTCTCGTCACATCTTCACATAATTTGTTTTGTAAACATAATCTCAACAATTTTTTATTTTTTCGTCATATTTAGACAAATGTTTGTTTAATATCAAGATAACATGAATATGTATGGTATGCATATGTAGACCAGCTGTTGGAATATGTAGACCATTAAATTCTCCCAAGAATTTTCTTTTTGGCACTAGATATTTTGATATATTTTATTTGGTTATACTAATAATGGTGGTTGCACTCTTTATGAGGGTTGGATGCATAGGCAAGGTTACTTTATCTTTTCATTTATATTTGTTTTATTTGTAGAGATAGACATCATAATAAGAGAGTTTTCATTGATACCATTTTATCACAATCACAAGTAGATTATGAAATGCTAACTAATTTTTTTTAACTAGAACAAGTATGTTGGTATTATAAACAGTTGAAGAAGATCAACTATTTTTTTTTTGCATTGTACCAATCCAAAATAAAACTTCTAGAGTTTCTTAATATAGTATCCATCCCATATACAATCATCCAAAATCTTATAGCTATTCCCATGTAACTAGCTACAACTATACTGTTGTAAAATTTAACATATCGTCCTAATAATAGTTGACAAAAAGAAAACATGTACAACTAATATTAAGTAGAACTATGTCCACCCCCCATAACGTGATATTTTGTGTTATCTTCAACATGCTCCTCCAAGGTTGAAATAGTCATTGTTGCACAGGTGGGTTGGTGAACTGTGGTGTCATCATTTCTCCTCCTTCCAGAGTAATCAGTAATTGTGGACTGTTTTCTCATGGAGATAGGGTGACCATAATCGTATCAACTTATGCTCCATAAACATGAATGTTTTCTTTCACATCATCCAGGTCAGTGTTGGGTCACGAATTTGTCCATATTTTCATCACCTATCAACATATATTGCATCCCTCTTCTTCCTATTATTATCCATTTTTCATTCATTTGTTGTAACTATCTATAAAATACCATATTACTCCCATTGATGCTTTAGTGGATAATAATGATTATTTTCTTTTATTTTTGATGAATTGAAGACTATTATACATAATTTACTCATGATGGTTTGTGGAGTGATTTTTCATATTAACAGTAGTAGTACTCATGGTTCAAACCTCCAAAGTTGGCATGCTATCACACACCCACATGGAGATTCACAGCATGGTTTCATTCCTAGGATTGATTATGTGGATTTGTGATTTCAATTCATGGCCAATTCCAACATAGTAGCCTCGAGCTCATGATCAAACGCCCTTAGCAAAAAACCCATGTCAGCTAAGAACACATTGATTTGTGTTTCGATTTGCAGGTAGATGGAGAAGAATATATAAAATATGGGACATGGGTTTTGTGCGTAACGACCTCAATTACCCGACTTATAAGGAATCACCAAACAAAGCCATGGTTTGAGATATACAATTGGTTCTCTAAATGTGTAATTCCTAGATTTGTAGTTACGATCGTGTCTCAAATTAGCAAATTTGTTAAAACAGATTCCAAGTTGGGAATTCGGTTCCTCATCCTTATGAAGGATTTTTATGCATAAATATGTAATCAATATCATGAGAGAGGGGAGAGAGGAGGGCAAGCAATGTTACGCTGTATAATTTCATCCAGACTCTGTTGTAATAATTTCATTACGATAATACATGCTGGAAGTTTCTTAATTCTGAAGTTGTAAACCTTCATTGTGGAGAACCAGCTCTGCCCAGTGGAGGAGGGCCCTCTTCCCTGAGGAGATGCTGGTAGTGTTGATTGTAAGTGTGTTATTGTGTATATTTTTTTTTTATTAGTTCATGCTTTCATTCATTATATTTATCATAATTGTTTCCTGTTAATTCCTTTCGATATATTGTTGTCCAACATAGAATTTATTTCATATTTATGTAATTAGATCTTGCTTCGTAGGAGTTGATTTTGTTTCTAGATTTACAGTATGGTTTTATGAATAGGTTTGAGGTTTGATTTATTTTCAAGAAGGTGTGATCTATTTTACAAAGAGTTTTGATTTCATACCAATGGATCAACTGTGTCAGGTAGAAATTGTGCTTGCGTAGATATTGCATGATAGCTTTGAAATAAAAGACTTCCTTAGGTTGACAATTTATGTTTTAGGAATTTCAGCTATTTATTTCACTAGAAAATTAATCTTCCCAACATTTTGGCGCCATTGTCGGGGAAGTTATCAATGGTGGAAAAGTAAATATGACATTGTTTTGTATATGCATGATTAAAGTAGAGCATGGTAGATGTGTTCTTGATCCTGAGGTTTAGGGTGGTTAGACATAGTGAGGAGCTACGTATCGTTCGATAGACTGAAACAGGCTCGACCTCATAAGGATTAGGGCATGTAGGTTGCATGATTTCTTTTCAATTGATTGAATTTTATTTTAAGGGTGGTGTGATTTCCAGTTTTGCAAGTGTGTGTGTGATTTCCTTTTTGCAAGAGTGATTTTAGTTATGTAGCTAGTTTAATTCATTTTTCATATTGTAGTTAAATTTTGGGTGTTGTAAGAACCCCCCTTCTACTAATCTAATTATGAAGACAAGATTACCAGCAAGATGGATTCAAGGATGAACATAATTTAGTTTCAGCTACATCTCTCAACAATAGTTAGCATCCTACATCAACCCCAGCATGCATCAGTACATTCATGTCAACCAAGGCTTCCACAGAGGTAGAACTTGAGGTAAAATAATACAAGTTTTTTATGTATTAAAAATTTAGGAAGATTTCATGAAAAACCACTAAGCATTTCTCTACCTATTATACCCATACCATATTTTTTCCATTCATTCCCATCCTTTCCCATTCGATTCTAATACCTCACCATTCCACTTCATGCACACCCAAGTCAAGTCATTCCTAACATCTTCTACATCCAGGTATGATAAAAGACCTTACTGTTGATACACAAGAACCAATAGTAAGAAGTTGATCAATTTTTTTTATTGAAGGTGTAGTGTGAAATGAAGCCATTCTCTGCATTTAGTTTTTGGAAGGATTTTTGTGCACCAACAATGGTATATTCACAAATTAATTAAATTTACATTTCATTATTGCATGGATCATCATTGTTGCTTACTGATTTATTTATCTTGACTGTGTTTGCACTCAACATCCACCAAAACAAAGCTCTGAAATCTTTTTCTACCAATAGTAGCATGCATGCATACTGTAGAAGAAGTATGCGACTTTCTCATGTAGTGTCCATAGCAAAGCAGGACCAACTCAATCATATTTTGAGATAACAACTGATGGAGTCCAAAATTGGAAGATTGGTATTCAAGCATTAATGAGGTGTTTACAATCAACAGTAACAAGTAATCTTGTAGTAATAATTCTACAACAAGCTCGTGACCATATTCAAGGTTTGAAGATAGTTTTCCTGTTAAAAATGTTTCCTTCAAGTACAAGCAAAAAAATTATTGTGGAATTTGATGGTGATTGTGTTGTATACTCAAGTAAGGAATATTTTGAATTCATTAATTATCTCAAAAAGCAAAGAGACCAAGAATCTGAATCCAAGTTCAGTGATGAAGAGAAACAAATAGAAACTCCCTTAAATAAAGAAGAAACACATGGAAAGTGTAGGGCTTCGTGTACTCGGGAAGAAACCATATTCAGAGGTATGAATTATTTGATTCATGGTTCATTAATACATGCATTGGTTCACTTCTACACAATTGTTGCAATTTTCCAAGTTACTTTCAATTGGCATTCAAGTTGTAATCCATTGACATAGCATTTGATATCTATAATCTAGTATTCAAAGGACAATTGTTGTTGTTGTCGTGATGTTTTCTTTATGATTGTTGGGATGTGTTATTATGGTCTTTGTGCTCATAATATCTGCAAGAATTTATAATAATGTTTATCATTTTAAATAATGTGACAATTTGATGGACATAATGTAACAAAGATCGTGTGACTTGGGAAATCAATTGGAATAAAATGAGATATTTCATTTATTTGAAAATTACTGCCACTCATCTTCTCTGTATGATTCTCAAGCAGTGATATGCAGATTTGAAAAGAACTCGGCAATGATTGACTTCTTGTGCATTTATGTTCAGATTGTGTTTAAAAAAAATGCAACATGATGAAATGTTATGGAATGAGTTTGGGGGAGATAGAGGTTGCTTTGCACTCCGTAGGATCTTAATTGGAATCAGGTTTCAAAGGGCATGAGATCTTTTGTGATAATTTTTATACTTTCTCATGCATATTGTTCCCTCTATAAAATGCAGAATTTGAATTGAGCATATCTCACAAACCATGAACTGTATTCTCATGATTTTTAGACAGGAAGTGCTTAATATTATGATGAACAAGTCTAGTAAGTTTCAGCCAATCCAATGTACATTTTTCTAGAAAATGGTCATCATCACCTACATCCATTTTGTCTATATCTCGAGATCCATGCATCAGATGGATTAGATTTTTTGGGATCAGAAGAATTATTATAAGAGGAATAAACTCACCAAGTTTGAGGAAAAAATGTTGCACGCTTTTCAAAAAAAATGACCATCATCACCTACAACCAATTTTCATTTTTGTCGAAATCTATGATGTGGGTTTCTCTTTTTTTTTTATGTGGAGATGCATTGGACTAGTAGAAACTTGCCTGCAAAATTTCAGCCAAAACCAGTTCGTCATTTGGGAGAAAATGGCTTTAGAAATTTTTTGTTCCATTTGCTGAAACTCCGCTAAATTCAGCACTCTTTTGCTGAAACTACACTAAATTTAGCGCTCTCTTGCTGCAACTCCACTAAATTCTCCGCTGAATTTTTCGTTAAAATCTTCGCTAAATGGTTGCAACTCCGCTAAATGGTCGCATCTCTGCTAAATGGATGAAACACCGCTAAATGTTTCGCTAAATTTTTCATTAATTGCTAAAACTCCATCAAAATTGCTAGAGATCACTTGAAGGCTATTTTTGAAGGTTATCCTTTCATGAGAAATGCAACAACCACTATTTGAAGAAGTTTTCAATTATTATTTGGAAAGAAGCATCATATTCCATTAGCATCATTAGTGGGAAAGTAGAGTGGTTTTGGTCACTATGCATGGTAAAATGAAAGCAACAATTGAATGAGTCCTTCTATTTTGGTTGCTACACAGGTTTTGGGTTGCATGAGGACATGCAACAAGTTCAGTTTGGGGGAGATGTTGGGTCACAGATTTGTCCATATTTTCATCACCTATCGACATATATTGCATCCCTCTTCTTCCTATTATTATCCATTTATCATCCATTTGTTGTAACTGTCCGTAAAATACCATAATACTCCCATTGATGCTTTAGTGGTTAATAATGATTATTTTCTTTTATTTTTTTATGAATTGAAGAATATTATGCATAATTTTACTGATGATGGTTTGTGGAGTGATTTTTCATATTAACAGCAGTAGCACTCACGGTTCAAGCCTCCAAAGTTGGCATGCTAGCACACATCCACATGGAGATTCACAACATGGTTTCATTCCTAGGATTAACTATGCGAATTTTTTATTTCAAACCATGGCCAAGTCCAACATAGTAGCCTCCAGCTCATGATCAAACGTCCTTAACCAAAAACACATGCCAGATAATAACACATTGATTTGTGTTTCGATTTGCGGTCATATGGAGAATAATATCGAAAATACAGGACATGGGTTTTGTGCATAACGACCACAATTACCTGACTCCTGAGGAAATCGCTAAAAAAAGACACAGTTTGAGATATACAACTGGTTCTCTAAACGTTTAATTCTTAGATTTGTAGTTATGGTCGTGTCTCAAATTAGCAAATTTGTTAAAACAAATTCCAAGTTGGGAATTTGGCTCCTCATCCTTATGAAGGATTTTTATGCATAAATATGTAATCAATCTCATGAGAGAGGGGAGAGAGGAGAGCAAGCAATGTTATACTGTAGAATTTGACCCAGACTCTATTGTAATAATTTCATCCTGATAATACATGCTAGCAGTTTCTTAATTCTGAAGTTGTAGACCTTCATTGTGGAGATCCAACTCCGCTCAGTGGAGGAAGGACCCTCTTCCCTAATCAAATGTTGGTAGTGTTGATTGTAAGTGTGTTATTGTGTAGATTTGTTTATTATTTAGTTCATTTTTTCATTCATTAGATTTACCATAATTGTTTTTCTGTTAATTCGTTTTAATAGATCGTTGGCCAACATAGCATTTCTTTCATATTTATGTAATTAGATATTGCTTCGTAAGAGTTGATTTTGTTTATAGATTTACAGTATGGTTTTATGAATAAGTTTGAGGTTTGATTTATTTTCAAGAAGGTGTTATCTAGTTTACAAAAGGTTTTGATTTCATACCAATATATCAACAGTGTCAAGTAGAAATCGTGCTTGCATAGATATTGCACGATAGCTTTGAAATAAAAGACTTCCTTGGGTTGACAATTTATGTTTTGGGAATTTCGGTTGTTTATTTCATTAGAAAATTAATCTGCCCAATAGTGATTATCCAAGCAGGTAGTATGAGTTGTAATCTGATGAAAAACCTGCTCCATATCATCCATGCGAGAATCCAAGCAGGGTGTGTGAGTTATAATCTGAAAAACAATCTCTAGCAATCCCTCAATATGCAAATGCATCCAACATAAATTACTGTGAATGTCTGCTCGAGCATCTCTTATTACATCTGAGAGCTCCTACAATTTTTTCTATAGGTCCACCGCATGATTAAGTGTTGACGTGAAAAACAAACCAACCAAAACTTTCTAGATTAAAGACAGAGCAAACCCCAACCATGCCTCCAAATTACCTCTTGTAGATTTTCCTACATGATCCCAACAAAATCTACAACCAAAATCCACTCCCCTAGGAAGTAGGGGAAGGCATCTACCACCTTTAAATCTTGTGACACCATCCCCAAATCACAAACACCAAAATATTCCCCATGGCTTTGAGCTTGGAAATGTAAAGTTTAATGGCAAACTTATGAAAAGGAAGGAATAAAAAGCAAGAAAAATTGAAATGTCCTCATGGCCAAACTACCCGTAGGATCCTCCACATGCGATGAAATTGGTTTCATTAAGACCTAAATTGATGGCATAGAACGATGGATAAATGCATTAATTGGATATGGGACCAATCTCGTTGAGGTTTGGGCCAAATTAAACACCAAATCCATAGTAAAATTCAAGGGTGTGGCCTTGGGGGAACCATAGGAGTTCAAAAAAATGGCCTTAGGGGAGACAACATAAGGTCTAATGACTATTATTTTTAATTATGCCACCTCTTACAAAGAGAGCTACATTATTCGCAAGTTCATATGTTGCTTTATTATTTTCTCGTCATACATGAAAAAATTGAGCATCAAGGATTTGACTGAGAAGCCTATTGATACACTTTTGTAACCTTCCTGATATCTTGTCTTCAAGTTCCTTTTTTTTATTGGCTTGAGAAATGATTAAGAAAGAATCTCCAATAATGAAAATCAATTGGATTCCAAGAGAAACAATGTTTTCAAGTCCTTAATAGAGAGAAAAGTGCTCTACTTGATTGTTTGTGGTTTTCCCTAAACCCCATTCAAAAGTTAAATCTGCATTTCCTCCATGATCCAAAAGGATCCCTCCCACACGTCTCCCCATAAATGTTAAATAATATTACAAAGCTTATGTAAACAATAATTAATTATAAATTACATCTAAAGGTGCAAAAAGTACATTGTTATATACTGACGGAGTGAAAGAGATGTATTTTAGAGACAACTTGGGAAGTGGAAAAGTATGAAGTTTTAGGAAACAATAAATTACCAATTCATGTGAAACGGTATATTATTTTTTTACGCTAAGGAGGGTATAGTGAAATGCATATCATTGCATTCCTAGAATCTATTAGAAGAAAAATATGAATCTTAGGTTATTAATTTATAGAAGTCTAGTTTTTATGAATTTAATATAGGTGGAGAACATGTTTTCTTACATTGATGTGAAAGGAATTGAATGCTCCAATGATTAGTGTGTGAATTGGAATTCCATGTGTAGAAAAGGGAAATTGTATAAATATTCAAGCAATTAGTGTATGAAAAGATGTAATTGTATTTCTATTCAACATTACACATTTTTGGTGTACTTAGTGCCATGTGTATTTTTTTTGTAACTTGGGTGAAACCAAGATAATGCATGATCAATTGCAAAAGAAAGAATGATGCATCAATAGTGTCAAAGTGTTTATGTAATGTGGTACAAGCAAAAAAAACTGGAAAAAAGTAATAGAAGACATAAAATGGGTAATAATAATAATGAATAACAACCACCATAAAAGTCCAATGTAATTTGGTAATTGAATATAGTTAAAGTGTTCAAATAGGAATCCCCATTTGCAATGAAAGTGTTGTTGTAACAGATAAAATACAACTTTTACAATTAAGAAGGTTTTGAAAAGTAGATATGATAGGGTAGACATGTGAATATGTTGCTTTGAGTTTATTGTTCCAAGTAAGGACATATGTATGTCATTGGTTGCATCCAAGGTGGAAACCTTTGTAGGTTGAATACATGGTCTAAATACAAAGGAACACAATAATTGAGAAAACTAAAAGAAAAATATTAAACGCCATAAAAATTATAATAATATATTATATTGAAAGCAAAAATACTAACCTAACATAAATCATTGAATTTTTGGAATGAAGATACATGATCTATGGGTATGGAATGCAAATGAAAATAAACATGTTGTTTCTACTGCACAAGAAAACACAATTTGGCCAGATCAACATTAAGTAAAGTGGATATGAAACGAGGAGAAAAGTGAGAATAAATATTAACGGTGAGGACTAACGATTTATACAAGAATCCCATATGGGATAAGTACATATGAATATGCAAAGGAAATTATTCTTTCTGGATGGTGGTATCTTTTTCCAATGTCAAGGGAAAAAGGTTGAGAAGCAATGGAAAGAGTATGAAGTATGTGAATAGTTGAGAACTATTGCATTATATATTTCAAAACATTTATGAACATGCATTTGTATCAATTTGTAGTGAATAAAATGGGTTAAACAATATGAAATGTATGTTGGAAGTAATGACAAGTGCATTTTCTAAGTGGAGAAGTATTTACATAGGAATGTGGTTATGTTCTCCACTGAAAATGTGAAAACAAAATGGAAACACACTTGTTCGATGAGAATGCTAGAGAAAACTTTGGAATGGAGCAAGGCCTCTTGCTGCTTTCTTTGTATGACACAATGATTTCCCTTCCTTCTTGTGTACCTTCCAAAGGTAAAATTCCAGGAGATGTGAAGATTCTTTAAGGAAGGGACTCTCGGTATCTAGTGAAGGTCAAACCTTGGTGTTCAAGCATACCAATGTCTATTGTAATATTTGGTAATGTCATCCCTTGATATTTATGTATTGTTGATGACCAACCAATGTTAAGTGGGACTTGAGTACAACCACCACCTTGTATAGGTGGAATTGATAAAATACTAGGATTGTTGGGATCCCATGGAGGGACATAGTATTTCTTGAAGTTCTTAACCACAAATGTTGGTAAGTGTGGAATTTTGTGTTTTTTCTCCGTAGAATATGGTACTAATTTGACCAAGTGATCAACTAAAAAGGATAATTGCAACCCATAAGTTATATGTTAACATCACCTTTTGATTGAGACATAGTAAGACTTTTTCGATCCAATTGTTCATATTCAATCAAAGAGGGACCATTGATGTTGTTTCACTTGAAATTGGATAATGCTATCATGGTGTTTAAAAACTTCAACATTTGTTGATTATAAAGGGAGGCTAGTTTCTTGGTTACAAATAAGTGCATTGGGGCATGGAAAGTAGACAAATTATATTAAGAAAGGAAGTAGTATATCCTTGACATGAGTTAAAATCATGTTGTGAAGGATGTTTCTAAATGTGACCTATAATGGGTTGTTCTCTTACTGTCATAATATAGTTCATAGAGTGACCATTGTTTGAAAGTTGTGCCAAAGAGTGAATCCATGGGATGCTCCTACATATAGTGAAATGTCCTTCACAAGTGGTAATTTGATGAGGTATCGAATGCGAATAGTAGATCATTCCCCCAAAAGGATGTTTTTAATTTGAGGGAATGTTTGTCAAAAGTGCTTCTTAGTGTGGCCTATGAAGCTCATTTAATTAAATGTATCAAATATGCTTAAGGTACTCTTGGAGGCTTGAAAGTGAGATTCCTTCTAAAGGAAGGAATCGCTTTATAGGAGTATGAAGAGTAGAGTGGATTGTAAATGCTTAGATGTTGAAGGATGCAACATTGGTCAAAGAAATTAATAACAATAGATTTTTTAATGCATTATGTGCTTAAGCAAAGTGTTTGTTTAATGCATTCAACCAAGTATGATTTTCCAATACCTGCAATGTCTTATACGATCATTCTTAGTGTAGGTTTGTTATCTCTATTTGTGGAGTGCTCTAAGATAATGGAGATATGTTTGATTTGGGTGGGGAAGAATTTTTTAGAAGTAGTTGTATCAGAATAGAAAGGTTGTGGAAGTTGCGATGTGAGTGATTGTTATCTATGAATTGTATGTATATTCTTGTAAGACATTGAAGGGGGTAGATGTTTCATTCCAATTATGGTTGTTGTGAAAGTTATGATGACCTAGATGCATGTCAAGGTCAATGATTTGGATGTCATTGGTGGGGTGGATTTGGGAGAGAATTTCTCATTCATCTAGTCCATGGGGTTTGAAGTTTGCATCGTGTTTCCAACAACAAAAAAATTGTGTGCAATGGCAAGAGGTTAAGAAGGTTTGCAAGCGACATTCCAAGGAATGTAGGGATTCTTGATTTGTTCCTAGTTTATAACAATTTCTTCGTTGGAAGTGCATATGTTTGATGGAATATTACAAAAAAATTTGTATACAATGAGTTCACTCCTACATAAATCTATGTAGGAGGTACATTTATGGTAGGTATTGTAGAGTAGCGTGGTAAAACACAAACAATGGGCTTGGGATCTCTTAATTTCCATTTTTCTATTTTTTGGCGAAGGTCATATGACCAAGATCTCGTACCATCTATTAAAGGTGTAGATTGTAGCAAGAAAGAGCACTAAAGTATGCATCTATGAAGTTGGTCTTGGGAAGGATGTGTTATTGTCAGGCGAGAGATGCCTATATATGTTCCAACTTACATTCAAGGATAGGAAGAGGTGACTACTAATTGTGAGGCATATGCCATGTTTCTTATGCTCCTCTATCATGGTATACACATATTTCTGTAAATAATTTTTAGATTGTGAATATGGAAGGATCGAGAAAACATACAACATGGCTTATTCTATGAGGCATATAGTAAAATATTTTAAAATGTGTTTATGCTTTGGATGCATACTTTGTAATGTAGTTTTGAACAACATGGAGGGAGAGTATTGGTTAATCAACATTCCCATGTCAAATTGTTCAGATGGAAGGATTGTGGCTATTTAAATAATCATCATTTTGAGTAGGATTTTTAGGTTTTATGCCCATGTTTTCCAATAACAAGTCACATGTGGCATGTAAATCCCATGGTGCATTATAATGACATTCATAACTATTTCCTTTCTTCCTTAGGTAAGTACTTTCTATGCATTTAGTGTTATAATGTCATGGATAGCTAGTTCCTTTCTTTCGCAAGCAATTCCTTATATGAATTTTGTGTTATAATGACATGCATGGCCAATTACTCTCTTTCTCAAGCAAGTACTTTTTATGCACTTTGTGTGGCATTGAATGCAGTAGACTAGATGTTGATAGAAATTCCTTGGATCAGTTCTAAATATGTCTTTAGTGCCTAATAAGTAGGGATCATATAAAATAGAGTGGGAAATGAATGGGTTCCTATGGTGTCCATCTTATGGGTTCTAAGTTGCAATAAAATGATCAAAGTAATCCTTATATTTTGCAATCTCAATTGCATCATCCTAGTCAAGTGTGTCCATATCAAGTGCATTTTCTGGACATATGAAACCATGAATATGCACATATCCTATATGTCGTCATTCATAGGCATTAATATAGGTATTTTTCAATAAATTTTGGTTTACATAAACATTTCTATATAAATGAAGTTGATAGAAGGATTAAGAAAAAAACTATATCACCAGTCGTATGCATGGAGATGTTTCTCCAAGACCTAGTCAAAAAATATTATGAACTTGTGGTGCATGTATAGTGATGTTAGATGTGGATTATACATAATAATTTGATTTCACTAATGTTGTTGCTTGCTCACCTCAAAGTTGGGCTATTGAGTATGGTTTCCTATAAATCAAGCCATTTAGTGTCAATTGCACTTAATGTAAATAAATGTGTTGGGAATCCAAGCTATCAAATCATATCTGTTAGTTTATTCATGGGTTTGCACCAAAAATATATTGTTCCATGTGAAGATGCACTGAAACACATCAATTGTTCTGCAATCCTATGACCTAGGGAAAGTTCTAAGTGGATGTTAAGATCAACAATTGTTGTGGGGAATTGTATTCAATGTTTTTTCTTGAAAAATACATAAGTAATTTCTTAATTGTGGTGGCATATAATGAGATTATACAACTAATAGTGTAAACTTGGGTTCCTGTCAAATCTATTGTCGTGGTACTGTAGTAGGTGCAATGCATAGTCATGCATTTTAATTTATTTAAATTGTGGTTTCCTAAACATGGAAATTCCTATGGGGAACAATGTGGTATGCCATAACAATAAATACAAATGTGTTGTATTCACCCATTGGTGACAACCTAACAGGCAATCATTCAATTAAATTTATTGTTTGAAAATATAGTAAGTGCAAGAATATTCTTATTTCTTAGAGATTTATATGTGCATTAGGGGTGGTGGCTATAAATTATTGAATTTGTTGTTCATTTGGGTCTACACAATCACTTTGGGTGGTGTCAACATGTACAAAGTTGTGGGTATCATTTGGAGTAGTAGAGTGTGAATGTCAAAGAAAAGGGTGAAACATCAGCAGGGGAAGTTGGCAAAACTTTGAGTGTGGATTGATCAAAGTGGACATATTTACAATACGACTCATTTTCTAAATTCCACTCCAAGGAACCAATAACATGGGATCTACTAAGAATGCAATCATAAGAGTGTTGGTTGAATCTCTTGTGCGTGAAAATCAAAATGTATAATTCTTAAACAAGACAAGGCATGCAATTGACGATTGAAAATTTTCATGCAAAAATATTATTGTATATCCACTATATTTGTATTGTCCACCAAGTGCATGGGTTACTTGCAATATAGGGTTGACATGTGCTATGAGAATTTATTCAACTTGTGTAAGAAATGATGGGACATGGGGTTGTTTGATAGGGTCCATGTTATTCCAAAGGAGTTGTGGTGCCCTTCTTTTCCCCATAAATGCATCTATAAGAAGTATGGTTTCCCTTTAAAAAGAGGAAGCAAAGTCTAGGATATGATTCTTTACAGAATGAACAAACATCAATGGATGGGAGGTTATCTAGTTTCACACATAATTGGTGGTTTGCTTGAGCTATGTTATTGTCAATGAAACAATGTCATTGAGGGGGTTTGTTGTTACGTTAAATTTGACTCGTTAAAAGAGTCAAAGATGGGTTTATTGTTTGTGGTTTATGGGCCCATGGTTTTGGGTGTCACATGGTATTTTCCCATGGCATTGCATGTGAGGAAACATACTTAAGGGTTTGAGGAAAATCATTGTAAAGTCTCTAAATTGGTCTTTGTTGGCCCATGAGTGGTCGATGATGGCTGGTAGCCTGTTAAACCCATCTGTTGGCTTGGTTGTGTCTGTTGCACCTGACCTGGTAAGTAACCTTTGGCTGGATAGTCTGATAAACCCAACTGCTAATGTTGGCTTGGATAGGTAGCCTGATAAACCCAGTAGTGAGATGGCTTGACTGTGTACAGTCTGTTAAACCCATATGTTGGCTTGACTGATCCTTAAGGTGAAGGTTGGATTGACTGTGGACAGTCTGTGAAACCCAACTGTGAGATGGCTTGGCTGAGTGGCCTATGAAACCCATCTGAGGGATGTTTTCCTTTACAGCCTGTGAAACCCAACTATGTTGGCTTGGCTGAGTTAGAATGCATCCATGGCTTTGTATGAGTCTTCTAGTGTTCCCTTATCCCTGTAGAAAATCATGCCCAGCTCGGGGGTGGCAATGTTGCTGAGATATTAAGGAGCACACTGGCCTATGGTTGGGTGGAACATTGCAACGACATAGCTGGTTGCGAGACAAGATTTCTTCAAGATAAGTGTTCTTGTCCACATATTTCTCTGTAACTATAATTCCTGCATTGTATTTGCTTGATGGAATGTGATGAACATGTTGCTATGTTGAGTTATGATTTGTTACCTGAATAACTCCAATTATAGGCATCTATGTATGGTTTTCCTTCAAATGCATTTTACTAAGTTGCAGGGTAGATTGGCTAGTTTGGTAATGGCCTGGATGATCAAATCGATCCAAGAATTCAGCTGAAAGGTTGAGTTTTCTGCTATAAATCCTCATTTGCGCAGTTTGTGGGATTAAGGATTTTGCGGGATGCAGAATGCCATTTCACAGATTTTGGTTTCCGTAGATTTCCCTTCTGCAAATTTCCTTCCACAACTTGCAGGATGTGGGACGCAGGATGCGGGATCACGGTGTTGCGATTTCTATATTCCTAGCCTCGTAAGGCTAAGTTTCTGCACCGTCGATCTTCACAGGACGATTGTATGCCATTGATCTGTTTCTGATGTGGGATGCAGGGTGCAGGCTGCGGAAAGTGTTATTGCAATGTTTTTGTAACTTTTGACCCTACAACTTGGGATTTCCGCACCGTTGATTTTTGCGGGTGATTTGTGATCCGTCAATTTAGTTCTAACTGCGGGATCACCTGTGATCGTTGATTTTCGTTGCGTTTTCTCTCAGTCGTTCGATCTCCTCTAATATCCTTCCTTGCAGATCGTTGGATTGATCCATGGAAGATGGGAAGGAGCATGATAGTGATGGAAATGTTGAGATGTGGTTCACGACCATGCCCTATGTTCGATGAACGGTGAAGGTTCTCGATGAAATTTGTAATTCCGCATGATAATGGGGTATGGGTACGTGACAGCGTGGTATCAGAGCTACGGGTTGTAGCATTGGGCCTAGATGGGTCAGAAAGCAGTCAAGAATACCCTCTAATGTCAATTTGTAGTACACTATAGTGTGGTATCCAAGCTGCGGGTTACAGCATTGGGCCTAGACAGGCCAGGTGACAATAAGTAAATGGTTTTGATTTTGAATTACTTTGTATCTAACAAATGGTGTTGGTAACACATTTTACAGAGTCATAGTACATTTGGAAAAGTAAGTTGTGGTTCAACCATGAGAACTCATGACGAATATGATGCTCAGGACTCCTACAAGTGTGCGCGAGATGCCATGGGGGAAAATGTCTGAGTTGGAAATGATGACATAGAGTCTAATGGAAGGAGATTCAAAGGGACACCGCTAGATATTGCAACCACCATGAGAAGCTTGATTAAATCCCAGGAAGAGTAGCATCAGTTAAATGCTGCTATGTTGCAAATTTTGATAGACTTGCAAAGGAAGATAGACTCTGGGCAGGGCATAGTGAAACCCAAAGGTAGTAAGAGTAGTACTAGAAGAAGAAGAAGGACTTCTAGTAAGTCATCTGACTTAGAGGATTCCAGTGGGGATTCAAGCTCTTCTTCTCACAGGGGAAACAAAAAGAGGCCCCATAGGGATCGCACTCGAGATGAATTTAAGAAGGCTAAACCTCCTACGTTTGATGGTGAAGTAAAGACTAGACAAGAGGCTAAAGCTTGGCTTCTTGGGATAAAGAAGTACTTCCAAGTTCAGGATTACTCGAGAAACATGAAGGCAAGGGTTCCCATATTCAATCTCAATGGAAGGGAATCCATTTGCTGGGAGCCCTTCAAGCAAGTAAGGAAGATCAGTGAAAGGAGACTTAAGTGGAAGTAGTTCCAGAAGTATTTCAAGAGGAAATACCTCTCTGACATGTACTATGATGACAAGATCAAATAATTCCATGAGCTAAGACTGGGACAACAGACCATGGAAGAGTATGCAAACAGGTTCCTAGAACTGTTGAGATATGTCAGGTACATCAAGGATGAAAGAGTGAAAATTCAACGTTTCCTAAGTGGATTGCCTCAGTCTTGCAAAGACAGAATCAAGTTTGATGAGCCTAGAACTCTTGAAGAAGCAATTAGGAAGGCTAGGTATTGCTATGAGCAAAGCAAAGGGAAACCTGATTACCATAAGACATGGAAGGACAAGAAGAATGAGAAGTTGGACCAAAGGAAAAAAGGTTTCAAACCTTCTAGCTTCACGAATTAGAAAAAGCAGTCATCACAAGTTGAGAAGCAGCTAGCTAGAGTGGTGGGAGAGAAACCAAGAGATCCACAGCAGAACAAAGAACCACTCCGATTTTGGATATGTGGAGGACCCCACATGTGCAGGAATTGTCCACTCGAGAATGAGAGTGCAAGGGGATCTTACAACATGCAAGAAGCAGAAACAGTGGGTCAAGTAGCAAGGGTCGTCCCTAGGATTTATGCAGCATTGGAGGACCACCAGGCAAACCACCAGTCCATTATGGTTGAAGTTGTAGGTAGATTGTTGATCAATCTGTTTCTATCTTGATTGACCCTGGTTCTACTCACAGTTAGATTACTCCTAGAGTAGTGGAGATTTGTGCCTTTAAGAAAGTAAAGCATAACAAATCTTGGTTAGTTCAGTTAGCCACTGGAACTAAGAGAAAGGTTAGTGAAGTGATAGAGAAATGTCCATTGAGTATGAATGGATTGTTCACTTGTGTAGATCTGAATGTTCTACCACTTGGTTCCTATGATGTTCTCATTGGAATGGATTGGTTAGAAGCCCATAAAGTAAAGCTTGACTGTTATAATAAGGCCTTTGAGTGCTTGGATGAAGAAGGCAACTCAAGGATTGTGAAAGGTATTCCAAAGGTGATTTGCAACGAGGCAGGTTTTAGCAATGCAATTGAAGAAGTTCTGTAGGAAAGGTTTCCAGTTGTATGCAACTCATATTTTGGAGGAAATATAGAGTTAAACTCCTAGGTAGGAGGACTTTCATGTGTTGTAGGAATTCAGGGATGCCATTTCCTGATGAGATTCCAGGGCTTCCTCCAAAGAGGGACATTGATTTCACAATTGAACTTGTGCTGAGAGCAACACCAGTGTCCAAGACACCCTACAGAATGAGCATGTCAGAAATGTTAGAGCTGAAGATGAAGCTGCAGGAGTTGTTGGAGAAGAAGTATATCAGAACCAGTGTGTCTCCTTGGGGGGCACCAGTTCTGTTTGTAAAGAAGAAAGATGGTACACTCAGGTTATGTATTGATTGCAGACAACTGAACAAAGTCACAGTGAAGAAAAAATACCCTTTGCCTAGGATTGATGATCTCTTTGATCAAATTAGAGGAGCAAAGGTATTTTCGAAGATTGACTTGAGGTCTAGTTACCATCAGGTAAGAATCAAGGTTGAAGACATTCATAAGATAGCCTTCAGAACAAGGTATGGGAATTATGAGTTTGTAGTGGTACCATTTGGTCTCACAAATGCACCAGCTACATTTATGTGCCTTATGAACAGTGTCTTCAGTGGGTATTTGTACAAGTTTGTTCTTGTTTTCCTTGATGACATTCTTGTTTATTCCAAGAATGAGGAAGAGCATGAAGAGCATTTGAGATTGACATTGCAATTGCTCAGGGAACATCGACTGTATGCAAAGCTGAGCAAGTGTGACTTCTATAGAGATAGAATTCAGTATTTGCGTCACATTATCTTAGAAGAGGATATATCTGTGGACCCTGAAAAGATTGAAGCCATTATGAATTGGCCTACTCCAAGAAATGTGACAGATGTAAGATCTTTTATGGGACTTGCAGGATACTACAGGAGATTCATTGAAGGATTCTCCAAAGTTGTGCATGCCATCACTTCTTTGCAAAAGAAGGGGATAAAGTTTGAATGGACATCGAGGTGTGAAGAAAGCTTCCAGCAGTTGAAGAATATTCTCACTAGTGCACCAGTATTGAAGGTTGCAGACCCAAAGAAAGATTTTGTGGTGTGTACCGATGCATGCGAACAAGGGCTTGGAGGATTCCTTATGCAAGACAACCACGTTGTATGTTATGAGTCAAGAAATTTGAAGGAGCATGAGAAGAATTACACTACTCATGATCTAGAGCTTGCAGCCATAGTACATGCTCTCAACGTGTGGAGGCATTACTTGATGGGCAGAAGATTTGAGTTGAGTACAGACCATTGTGGTCTGAAGTATTTGTTCGATCAACCTACTCTAAATGCTAGGCAAGCGAGATGGCTGGAGTTTCTATGTGAGTTTGATTTTGAAGTCAAACACATAAAAGGAAAAGAGAATAAGGTAGCTGATGCACTCAGCAGGAAGGTGCAGGAAATGCATGTGGCATCTCTTAATACTTGCAAGTTGCCATTCAGATTTGAGGCAGTAGATTGTTAATCATACTACTAGAGATGAATTGTATGTGCAGGTCAAGGACAAATTGCAACAACAAAGTCTTGAAAAGAGGTATGAGGGATACAATTTGGAAGAAGATGGACTTCTTACTTATAAAGGCAGGATTTATATTCCAAATGTAGCAGATATGAGGAGAGTTGTTATGGATGAGATCCATCAAGCTCCATATTCTAGTCACCCAAGATATCAGAAAACAATTGCTACAGCCAGAAAGCAATATTTCTGGCCAAGGATGAAAAGGGACCTGGCTGAGTATATTTCAAGGTGCATGAAATGTCAGTAGGTAAAGGTTGAGCATCAACACCCTTCAGGTTTGTTGCAGCCTTTGCCGGTTCCAGAATGGAAATGGGAAGTTATTTCCATGGATTTTATTACAGAATTTCCAATGACTTGGAGACAACATGATTCCATCATGGTTGTGGTGGACAAGTATACAAAGGAAGCACATTTTATACTAGTTAAGTCTACGCATAAGACTAATGACATTGCAAAGATATCCATGAAGGAGATTTTCAAATTGTATGGATTGCGTAAGGCAATAGTCTCTGATAGAGATGTCAGGTTCACTTCCAATTTTTGGAAGGGTTTGTTTGCAAACTTGGGTACAAATCTAAACTTTAGCACCATGTACCATCCTCAGACTGATGGTCAGACATAGAGAGTTAACCAAGTGCTTGAAGACATGCTTCGAATGTATGTAATGGACAAACCAACCAAGTGGGAAGATTATTTACACTTGGTATATTTTGCTTATAATAATGGACATCAAGCATCCTTGGGGATGAGTCTGTATGAAGCTTTGTATGGTAGAAGGTGTAGAACACCAGTGACTTGGTATAATCCAGTGAACAAGATTGTGCTTGGTCCCGAATTTCTCAAGGAAATGGAGCAAGAGGTTGTAAAGATCAGGTAGAAATGAAAGCATCCCAGGACAGGCAAAAAAGCTATGCTGATAAGCATAGGGTGAACAGAGATTTCGGTGTTGGGGATCATGTTTACCTCAGAGTGAGGGAAAAGAAGAGTTCCTTGAAGCTAGGCAGTTGTGCCAAGCTGTCCCCTAGATATTGTGGGTCATTTGAAGTGCTTGAAAGAATAGGGTCAGTTGCATATATACTTGCATTTCTTCCTAGCACTAGAGCTCATAATGTTTTTCATGTTTCTTTGCTTAAGAAATATGTACATGATCCTAACCATGTGATAAATTGGGATGTGATTCAGGTGGAACCCGAGGGAGAGTTCCAAATCAATCCAATGTGCATCCTCGACAGGAAGGTCGCCATGCTCTAGAATCGAGCCATAGGGAAGGTAAAGGTGCAATGGGATCACTACGGTCCTGAAGAGGCTACATGGGAGTTGGAGGATGCCATGCGATTGGCACATCCATTTTTGTTCAATTTTGCGAAACAGTGAGGTGATGCCAGTGCAGCATTTTGTAAGCACTGAGGACAGTGCTATTAAAGGGGGAGGGGAATGTAACACCCTAGTTTTGACCCTGTTGCATTAATGTATGTGATGTAAATATTATATGAAATCATTGACAAGGAGCTCAAGGCCAAGTCCCTGTCATTGATTGATGTTGGTGTATAGGCAATCATGGCTGATGCCTATGGTTTATGTGCTAAGTCAAGCACGCTTGTAAGCATCATGTAAATATGCAATATAATGAAAACCCACGGCCAAATATGTCAATGCAATGAATAATGAGATGGGGGCATGATTTTTCCTAAGGATAAAGGGGTGGGAATGTTAACCTTGAACCTATTTGGGGAAAATCCATGTGTCATGGGGAGAACCCATCAGAACTGTCAACTACCCTCTTTCTTGTCTTTTCTTCCTAATCATTTATTCTTCCAGGAAGTGGTTGAGGTAGTTATTGCTTGGAAGGGGAAGAGTATGGGAAATTTCAAATGGGGAAGAGCACCCAGCTCTGGAGTGTCGTGTTTTTCTTGCAGGGACAAGAAAACACCAAAACTGTATGTCAGTTTTACCCATGCGTTCGCGCCTGGTTTTCCTACTATCACATTTTGAGAGCTACATGGGGATATTCATTGAGGGGATCATGGATTTAGGAATTTTTTCACTCCCCGGTCGTCATGTAGAAGCGGAAGAACAACGGAGCCTTTCTTCTATGTATGTATCCTTCGCGTTCAACGAGTATGTTTTTCCGGGACATTGTGGTAATTGTTGGTGTTGTCTCTCAAAATAAATTTATTTTGATAGTATGAAGAATTTAACTCATGCGATGAAGGATATGAATATCACTGACAGTTTGAAAGCCTCTGTTTTTTTATTTGGGTAAAAATTTCACAAGTTGTAGCTTTCAGTGGCTTGGGTGATGATCAGAACATCTCATTAGCCACCGAAAGTTGGAAGATAAATGACAGGTGGAAAACTCCTTCGGTGGTTAGGTGTATTGCTAAATTTTCTACTGCCATCGAAACATTTTTAAACAGTGATAGGAGGTGTAGTCCTCTATTACGCTGACATTTCAGAGTTTTAGTCAGCTACGACGCCGTCGTTTCGGTGGAGAATCTAGCGGTTTAAAGTTCAGATGGTTAGTGGTTTAAAGTGCCGATGGTTAGTGGTTTGTGGTTTCGATTGCCGATGCTGAGAATATTAGTCGTTGGAACCTCCGACACTATGGCAGCATTCATCTTTGAGGTTCTGATGCATTAGTGAGTATAGCTTCTGATCACCGACAAGCTAGCGGTTGAAAGCTCCGATACGTTCAGTCTTGGGGTTCTGATCGCTGATGCTGAGAAGATTACTTATTTGAGGCGCCGACACTATGGCAGCATTAAGGCTTCGGGTGCTAACGGTTAGAGGTCAGAGCTTCCGATCGATGACCGCGGCGACAAGGTAGAAAATTCTGGCGGATTAAATAAGAAAGGTCACTTCAGTTAAACACCAAAACACTAGCTATTGGCGGCAATTTCACACTGGACCAGCAGTGGTGATTATCAGTTACCACTTTAGTTATTAAAAGTTCGCTCAGTGAACTAGATCTTCACAATAGATAGACAAATAGTTAGCAAGGGTTTGAAACCCTAATCTGAAAAAACTATCACTTCCGAGTATTTTTTGTGAAAATAGATCGAAGTTTCAAGATCTGTCATTTTTGTAGAAGGCTATAAAGCCCATGATTGATTTTATAATAAAGGTTCGACTTCGGGGATTTGTAAGCCTATTCTATTGTCAAGCGTCTCATCTTGTTTATTCTAATTATAAGCTCTTTTGTTATGATTTGTTCAGCCATCATCTTTATCTTTACTGTACTTATGCATGAATGTGCATTTAGGTGATTTTCAAGTTGATTAATAGCTAATAGTTGTCATCCTATTGGTGAGTTAATGTGATTTGATTTATAAGTACCATCCTTGTCAGGATTTATCCATTTATATGCATCTATTTTGTATGTAAGTCTGCCAGCTTTATGAGTTCTCCATCCCTGCACCTTACTGTCAAACTACTGAACAAGTTGTAACTAAAAGCCTTGTAATTGAGTGAGCTTCATGCATGTCTTGAGAGTGGGAGGTTATATAGGTCACCTGAATTGATCCATATCAGAAAACCCTAAAAACATTTTAAATTACCAGGCATCCTTGAGCTACAACCTAGAGGAGTTTCCTGGAGTGATAACAAATTGGTTCCATTGCCGGGGAGAGGAGATTGAAGCTTAGCTTCCCTGGGAGAGGACATAGATTCATGCTCTGATGATAGACAAATCTTGGACATTATTATGGTTGTAATCATCTATCTGGTGACTCCATTGATATAAGGTGGCTTCAAGAAGACCAAGTACCAGAGCAAACCCAAAGGGGCCACCAGCAACACTTGTTTCAGATCCAAAATAAATTTTGAGGAAAGCTAGGGCTTTACTAAGACAGACCAGCAGTACTACACAAAAAGCTACATCAGGTATTTCAAGAAATCTCTCTGCTATTATTTTTTCTGCTGAAACTCTTAATTCCCAGGAATTTTTAGATACATCAAAAAAATCTAGGTGTTGGGCATCTTCAAGCACTGCTGCTTGTGAAGATCCAATCCCTGGTGACTCCACTGGGATAAGTATACCACCGCCTTCTCAGCAAGTATCTTCATCAATGCTGCCTTCCACAACCCTGTCCATACCCATTTCCAATATGGTTTCCCCTCAATTGACCAAGATGGAAAGGATCCTGGTAGCTAGGTATGCTCCCCTAATTTTGCTAAATCCCCTCGCAGCCATGCCTACTGGGGATTATCAAAAGTATATGCCTAAGTTTACAGGGGAAGGGGATTTCACTGCTGAAGAACATCTAGAGGCTTTTTATAGCTATGCTGAAAATATTAACATAGAAAAAGCAGATGTATGGACCAGGGTTTTTGTGCAAAGCCTAGATAGCCAGGCTAGGAAGTGGTTTAAGGAACTTCCTGCTAGGTCAGTGGCAGGCATAGAGGCCCTAGATGACATTTTCCTAAAGCATTGGGGAGAAAGGAGGGACCACCTCTACTATATCATAGAATTTAGCAACCTGAAAAGAGAAAATGGGGTGTCTGTCTCCAACTTTACCAAGAGATTCAACAACATGTACAGCAAGATCCCCACTGAGATTAAGCCCATCGATACCTCAGCTATGATAACTTATGCAAATTCCTTTGACTCTGACTTCTACCTACTTCTCAGAGAAAGGAGGACTGCCTCCTTATCACTCATGCAGGATGATTCCCTGGAGGTAGAGTCAAACATTCGAGCATCTCAGAAAGTCAAAGGGAAGATAGATAGGAAAAATAAACCAGCAGACTATAGTGGGGCTTTTGCATCAGAGAATAAGATTGACAAAATGACTAAACTTTTAGATAACCTGACTGCTGAAATGTCTAAATTGAGGGACCAAGGACATATGTCGGTGAGGGGTAAAGGGCCAAGTGACTTTGCTCCTCAAAACCCAACTTTTGTTCCTTATAGAAGAGGAAACCCCCCTATTCGGATTCTCAGAAGGGAGAGAAATCAAGGGGAAGACCAGAGGATAAGAGCTCCATTTCAAAATGTTGTATTAGAAGAAGAGCCAGAATTCATTGAAGAAGAAGGAGAAGCTGAAGACAATATCCACTGCATGGAGGATGAGGTGGACTATTCTTTTCTGACACAGGAAAAATACGAGGAAGCCCTGATTGATGAGAAGATCACTGAAGAGGCTATCTATCAGGCTGATGGTCAGGGAGGTTGCCAACTGAGGTCTAGGTTGGTTTCTCCCCTCAAGAAGAATGTTGTACCTATCAAGCAGCCTGCTGGACCTGCTAGAAAGGATGTTGATTTACCAAAGAAAGTGGCTATCCCATCCAAAGCATTACATAAAACAGCACCTTCAGCCACACCTGGTCAAGTCCAACCCAAACCTACCACTCATGAGGTAAGGTTTCTAGATAGGCCACATTACGCTTTCAACCTTGAGTCTAAAATTCAAAAATTGAAAATCCCTTTCCCTTTAATTGAGCTAATGAAGAATGATACATTAAAAACCTCCATTCTAAATTCCCTTCAGCCCAAGGTGCACATTTACACTGACTTTGTAAACCTATTGTAACCCTAGGACCCATGATCAAAGACCTACAGGACTCATGCCCACCATTCTATATATCCTTGAACATCCATGATAAAATCCTCCATAACTGCCTGCTGGATTCAGGAGCCTCTCATAACCTAATGCCAAAGGCTGTGATGGATGAGATTGGCCTCAGCATCACCAAGCCCTACCATGATTTATTCTCCTTTGACTCTAGGAAGGTCAAGTTCTTGGGCCTCATCAAAGACCTTGCTGTAAATTTAACTCAGCTACCTTCGAAAAGCGTAATGATGGACATTATAGTGGCTGATATTCCTCCAAAATTCGGCCTCTTACTGTCTCAGTCATGGAGCAAAAGACTAGGCGGCACCCTTCAGATGGATCTCACATATGCCACCATTCCCATGTTTGGAGGAGAAACTAAGAGATTGTACAGGGAAAATCAACTAGCATACATTATAAGCAAGGAGAGCTGCTCAGTGAATCACCCCATCTACGCGGTGGACACCGATTTTGCGTCTTACATTTTGCAAATAGATGATAATCAACAGAAATCAGTTCATCTCACTAAGCCCACCCATCAGCAGCCCGAAGAAGTCACAACAATGATTTGGACCATGTATTTTGATGGGGCTAGCACTCAAAGCTCAGCAGGCGCGGGTGTAGTATTGATCTCCCCATCTAAGGAAAACATTCACTTATCTTATAAGCTTGATTTCAAAACCACTAACAACGTAGCAGAATATGAAGCCTTGCTGCTAGGAGTTAAAGCTGCCAAGGAGATGGGGATCATGTGCGTGAATATTTTTGGAGATGCAGACCTCATCATATAGCAAGTCAACAACACTTTTCAGACAAAAAATATCAGATTGAAGGCCTACAGGGATGAGGTATGGAAACTCAGAGACTCCTTTATGTTTTTTGAACTGTCATATATTCCTAGGGATTTGAATCACCTGGTTGATTCCTTGGCCGTCTCTGCAAGTCTGTTTGTTCCTCCTTTACCCCCTAAGCTCAGCTATGATGTTCAGGTCAAGTACATACCCTCTCTGCCAGACAATGTAAAATTTTGGAGGGTGTTTTAGAATGATGAGGAGCTTAGTAAATTCCTTCAGTTAGTAGATGAATTCTCTGACATACACATAGACCAGGAAAACGTTAACATGGAGGAATCCAAACAGCTCAAGTTAAAAGATAAAGTGACTAAGCAGAATATTGTCCAATTACCCAACAACTACATACGCAGAGGTCTAGTACCACTGGAAGAACTGTTCAATCACAATGACATCCCTCTCAAGCCTGCTAAAAAGGAGCTAGACCATGCTATCCAAGAGCAAAACATAGGCAGCCAAAGCCATCCTAAACTGATAAATATTTCCACGGGGTTGAATATTGATCAAAAGTCTAAATTTTGCAGCTTGATAAAAGAGTTTGCTGATGTTTTTTCCTAGGAGTATAGTGACCTAAAAACTTATGACACCAATATCATCCAGCATAGAATTCCTTTGGAGAAGGACACCATTCCTTTCAAATAGAAGCTAAGACCCATCAGCCCTCTCCTATTACCAGTGATTGAAAAAGAGATCCACAAGCTCCTTAAAGACAAGATCATAGCTCCCCTTAGATATTCCAAGTGGATTGCAAACCTGGTAGTGGTAAGAAAGAAAAATGGAGAAATCAGGTTGTGTGTGGATTTTAGAAACCTGAACAAGTGTTCCAAGAAGGACAACTACCCACTGCCCAAGATGGAACACCTATTGCAGAAAGTCTCAGGGGCTAGAGTTATGTCCTTCCTTGATGGTTTCTCTGGTTACAACCAAGTTGTTGTGCACCCTGATGACCAAGAGAATACTGCCTTTACCACCCCCTAGGGCACCTTCATGTATGCTAAAATGCCATTTGGGCTAATGAATGCTGGGGCTACTTTTCAAAGAGCCATGGACCTAGCTTTTGTAGGGCTAAAAGAAAAATTTGTGCTGATATATTTGGATGACTTAACAGTTTACTCTCACAGCCATCATGACCACTTGCAGCAGTTAAGGAAGGTATTTCTGAAGTACAGAAGGTATGGAATATCACTGAACCCCAAGAAGTCCCAGTTTGCACTCAAAGAAGGAAAGATCCTAGGCTACATAGTCTCAGCTGAAGGTGTAAATATCGATCCGGTAAGAGTGGAAGCAATTCAGCAGCTGTCAATACCAAGGTCAAAAAGAGACATTCAGTCCTTTCTAGGCAAGATAAACTTTGTCAAGAGATTCATTCCTAATTTCTCCGAGCTGTTAAAGCACATAACAGTCATGCTAAAAAAGGATGCAGAAATAAAGTGGACTGACCAAGCAAGAAACTCTTTTGAAGACATTAAGAAAGCCATCATGGGGGTCCCAACCTTGATTAGTCCTGACTACACCAAGGGTTTTTACATTTTCTCTTTTGCATCTTATGACACAGTGGCAGCTGTACTATTACAAAAGAATGATGAAGGTCTTGATCATCCAATTGATTTTTTCAGCAGAACCTTGAGAGATGCTAAGCTAAAGTATGACCCAATTGAGAAGCAGGCTTATGCTCTGATAAAATCTTTGAAGACTTTCAGAATCTACATTCTCCATGCAAAGTTCATTGCATATGTCCCTTCAGCAGCTGTGAAGGATGTTTTGACTTAGCCTGACATTGATGGGAAGAGAGCTAAGTGGATTGCCAAACTCATTGAGTTTGATGTAGAGGTGAAACCCACCAAGCTGGTAAAGGGATTAGGTCTGGCCAAACTCATGGCCAAAGAAAACTGTGAACTGATGGGAATAAATTTCACATGTGTCAAATCAACAAAGTGAAAGACTATGGTAGCAGCTGAAACAGAAGTAAATCAAGATCAGAATAACAGTCCATCAGTAGCTGAGAACATATCTTCATGTGAGTGGTACTCAAGTATCGTTCATTTTTTGCTAAAATTAGAAGTTTCCCCCGATCTCACTCCTAACCAAGCACGAGCTCTCAAGTTGAAATCTATTAAGTTTTGCATAATTGACAAACTGCTGTACTAGAGGGATCAGTCTAGAATTTTGTTAAGGTGTCTAGATAAAGAGGAAGCAGAGCAGGTCATGCATCACTTTCATTCCAGTACATGTGGAGGCCACCACTACTGAAAAACCACAGCCCACAAGATCTTAAGAGCAGGATACTATTGGCCAGTCCTCTTTGCTGATGTATGCACTTTTGTAAGGGCCTATGACCAATGTCAGAGATTTATAGGGAAGCATCAGCTCAAATCCTTGGCCCTTAGGCCTGTTACAGTGAATGGGCCTTTCCAGCAATGGGGTCTGGATTTCATAGCAGAAATAAATCCATCTTCCAATGGATAGCATAAATGGATCTTAGTAGCCACTGACTACTTTACCAAATGGATAGAAGCAGTACCCACCATAAATGCCACTCATCAAGTCATCATGAGATTTTTATATGAGAACATATTCAGCAGGTTTGGTTGCCCAATAAGGTTAGTAACTGATAATGCACCAGCTTTTAAGGCTGGGGAATTAGTTAAAATGTGTGAATTGATGGGTATCCAACTGGTGCACTCCACATCCTATTACCCACAAGGCAATGGCCTGGCTGAGTCATCCAACAAAAGCTTAGTCAGAATCATCAGGAAACTGCTATAGACAAATCAGAAAAGTTGGGATTCAAAGCTTAAGTTTGCTTTATGGGCTGATAGGGTAACAGACAAAATATCCATACGTACTTCTCCATTCAAACTATTTTATGGCACTGAGGCCATCTTTCCTATCCAACTCACCCTTCCAGTGGCAAAGTTCTTTCAAGAAGAGGAGGATGAACCAAATGATATGGTAAGAAGGATGATGGATTTGGTATAATTACAGCAAATAAGGGAGCAAGTTGTAGGAAAATCAGAAGCTCATCAACAGAGGATAAAGGGAATGTTTGACAAAAGAGCAAAGGCAGACAACTTCCAGGTCGGAGATTGGGTCCTCAAGTGGGATGTTGTCAGACAGGACAAGGGGAAACATGGAAAATTCGACTCTTTGTGGATTGGCCCTTTTGTGATAGCCCAGGTACATAAGAATAACACCTTCAAATTGCAAAGTCTGGAAGGTGAAGAGGTATTTGATGGCCCACTAAATGGGTGGTTCTTGAAGCTCTATTTTATTTTAGGCTCTGAGGCCTTATGATTGTAAATTAGTAGATAGTAGGTTGTTTTGCTTTTGGAATAAACTCCATGCCTAATGAAACAATAAAGGATAGTGTTAAGTTACTTAGTTGCTTTTAGGGAAAGGCATTTTGGTCTGGGGTTCTTGGAACCTCATAGAGAGGTTCCCATCCCCAAGTAGGAGCCAGATGTTATCTCCCAAAATAAATTTATTTTGATAGTATGAAGAATTTAACTCATGTGATGAAGGACATGAATATTACTGACAGTTTGAAAGCCTCTATTTTCTTATTTGGGTAAAAATTTCACAAGTTGTAGCTTTCGGTGGCTTGGGTGAGGATCAGAACATCTCATTAGCCACTGAAAGTTGGAAGATAAATAACAGGTGGAAAACCCCTTCGGCGGTTAGGCGTATTGCTAAAAAATTTACTGCCATCGGAACATTTTTAAACAGTGATCGGAGGTGTAGTCCTCTATTACACCGACGTTTCAGAGTTTTAGTCGGCTACGGCGCCGCCACTGTGGAGAATCTAGTGGTTTAAAGTTCCGATGGTTAGTGGTTTAAAGTGCCGATGGTTAGTGGTTTGGGTTTTTGATCGTCGATGCTGAGAAGATTAGTCGTTGGAACCTTCGACACTACAGTAGCATTCATCTTTGAGGTTCCGATGCATTAGTGAGTACAACTTACGATTACCGACAAGCTAGTGGTTGAAAGCTCCGATACATTCAGTCTTGGGGTTCTGATCGCCGATGCTAAGAAGATTAGTCATTTGAGGCGCCGACACTGCAGCAGCATTAAGGCTTGGGCTGCCGACGGTTAGAGGTCAGAGCTTCTGATCAACGACCGCGGCGACAAGGTAGAAAATTCTAGTGGATTAAACAAGAAAGGTCACTTCAGTTAAACGCCAAAACACTAGCTGTTGGCGGCAATTTCACACTAAACTAGCAGTGGTGATTATCAGCGACCACTTCAGTTATTAAAAGTTCACTCAGTGAACTAGATATTCATAATAGATAGACAAATAGTTAGCAAGGGTTTGAAACCCTAATCTGAAAAAACTATCACTTCCGAGTATTTTTTGTGAAAACAGATCGAAGTTTCAAGTTCTGTCATTTTTGTAGAAGGCTATAAAGCCCGTGATTGATTTTATAATAAAGGTTTGACTTCGGGGATTTGTAAGCCTATTCTATTGTCAAGTGTCTCATCTTGTTCATTCTAATTATAAGCTCTTTTGTTATGGGTTGTTCAGCCATCATCTTTATCTTTACTATACTTATGCCTGAATGTGTATTTAGGTGATTTTCAAGTTGATTAATAGCTAATAGCTGTCATCCTATTGGTGATTTAATGTGATTTGATTTATAAGTACCATCCTTGTCAGGATTTAGCCATTTATATGCATCTATTTTGTATGTAAGTCTGCCAGCTTGATGAGTTCTCCTTCCCTACACCTTATTGTCAAACTACTGAACAAGTTGTAACTAAAAGCCTTGTAATTGAGTACATCCAAAAACAATGGATGTGGATGAATGAAATATGTATGTTGAAGAAACAATGTAGTGAAGCGGTCCATGTAGTTGATTTTGAGTACATCCAAAAACATTATTGGAGGATGTTGTCTTATTTTACCTGTCGATATGCAGTGTACAATAGTGATCGATATGTGTTGACTACTTATTAACCTATCCGTTGGCCATAACAAAATTTCGATATTTTCATGGTTTCACATAGGGAAAAGGGTTTTATTATCTTTTCAAATATTTAATTCTATTTAATTGCAATCTAATTGGCTGAATGAATTGGGGTGTTATTGTAGAGTTGTTGCTGCTGCAATTGCTTTCCCAAAAAAAATTACATTTTAGGGCCCCTCCTTCAATTTTGTTTTATTTCAAAAGCATGCTTACACTTGCTTCCCAACTCAGATAAGCCCCCCCGAATACCTAGTCTTTCCTGGAAGTTCGAGCAGAAGATTTTTCGAATCTTGAAGTAACATTTTGGTAAATCCTTAGGTGCGACCTTGGAAACGTGCCTTATATATATAAAAAAAATCTGCTTTCGATTTCAAATCAACGACTAAGGATGATTCTGCCAAAGATCAAAGGTCACAAATCATTTTGCCAAGGAAAAAGCGGAAAAACGGAAAAGACAAGTTTCGGTTGTGAAAATTGGTAAACCCGACTTTCGCTTTCAACAATTCGAGATCTGACGATTGGAAAGCTTCCACACAAATCAACGGTCAAGAAAAGCAAAAGCAAGAAAGCGGAGGCATAAAGATCAGAATTTTCTCATGAAAAAATTAGATACCCACGATTCGTAATCTGTGATCCACATGGATCAACTGTCATGAGATATTCTGCATAAGATCGATGGTACAGAAAGGTTGTCGTGGAATTTAGAATGTAAGTTTGGCGAATCCGCAGCCTGCAACTTTGATCTCAAATCAACGACTAAGGATGAATTTGGAATAAAATCAACAGTCTAGGGAAATACAGAAAGGAGCTTGCTAGGACGCATGATCTAACGGTTCAAATCAAACCCAGTCCATCTTTGAGATGATCTGGTCCATCCAACCTCTATTTTGTGTTTGACTGTGAACCGTTGGGGAAAATGAGAGATCTTCCTCTCGAAGCTTAAAATAAGTAGAATTGTTTGCTTAAGAGGGCGCTAGTCATCATGTTTTTGTTCTGTTTAATAACCAACACATATCACTAAACCTGCATGAAAATACTATGATTAGTTGCGGTACCATTGGAAAATCATTGTTGTTTAATATACAGGAGAAGCTTTACATAATATTTTTGAATGTTATTTCCAGATCAGATATATCTCTCATTATGTCTCCTTATGTATCACACGTACTATTGTTCACCAAATTAGGATGGGTAGTTTCGAGTTCGGGTAAAGGTTTCATCTTTCGATGGCTGAGATTCATGGAAAATCAAGATCTACGGTCCTAAAGAATTCCATTTTTTTAACATGCAAGGAGAAATACATTTATCAGATCAGCCGAACGGCACAGGACCTACAATTTTCAATGGCCAATATCAAAGGTGGAATTAGATCTACGGCAGAGAAAAAATCTGTTGATTCAACAAGCACGGGGAAATGAACTTTTCAAATCCGTGGAATTTGGTACAAGGTGCAGGTTTCAACAACTTAGATCATCCTTGATCTCAGATCTAGGTGAAGGGGGATTTCATTGATGAACTTGCACACTCAAAGTTGGAGGGTTCCTGCGCGATGAGAAACATGCTTAAATGATGTGTCCCCTCCCCATTGGATATCGCGCTTGGAGATTGGGGGTACAAAAGTCACTTTTATGGAGCATGATGGTTTAAAGGTTGCATCGTGGGACAGTTAAGATTTCTCGTAGACCAAGATATATGGCTGACAATGATTCTGTTAATCAAGGTATTCTTGTTCACCATGCGGATGGATGACTCAGATTTGGGAAATTTTCAGATCAATGATGGAGATTTGCTCTGATATTCAAAGATACAAGAAAAATAAAAGAAGCGTGTATTTCCAGCAAGGCAAGGCCCATATAGATTTATTTGTTTTATGAAACCATTTATATTCATCCATGTGGGCGAATAAGAATCTTGGGAATCTCCTGGGTGACAGATAGAGATAGTATAAATAGGGGTGCAGAGCGCCATAGAAAGGAATTTTGGCTGTAGAAAATAATGTTGGACTATTTTGTAAAAGATATAACTCTTTGCTAATAAGAAGGATCATTTTGTTGGAACAAAGGCCTACACAGATATTTAATCGAAATGTGTGGAATGCATACTGTAGAAGTATTTATTCGTCCTTCTGTACATCAAACAATGAGATTGTTCTAACCCCTTGGAACTATTTCCTTGGTCATGAATGGTTTGTTGTCTGTATAAATGTTTGTTTAATGACAGGGTAATAAATGGTTTAATTATATCAGATCTATCTTTGGTATTCTTTCTGCTGTGAACATGATTATTGTGTTGGTACAACTATTTGTTAGACTTATATGAACATTTTCATCATATTACTCTGAACTCTAAATTAGCTCCCTGCAGGGATAATACAGATTAGTTTTAGATCTAGATTAGATCTGCATTTAGCTTAGGAATCTGCTTTTCATTCTTTAAGCAAAAAAAATCACACCAAACTATGGACGATCTAATTGGGATTACGTACCGAGGAGAATCCCTGCCGTCGGTACTTGGGATTTTTCCAGGCATCAACAGATTTGGTGCTAGAAGAAGGGAAGCCAGTGCATGGCTAGTAGAGGAAATACGATTTTTAGAGAAGATTACACTGGAACAACATCAGAAAATACTTTCCCTGAATATTTTATTCCTGAATTTAAAGAACGAGAACATATAGGTTATGGGGAAGAAGAATCAGAACGTTTGTATGTTGTACCATTTGAGGAAGTAGATCAGTTTAGGAGACATGCAAAATCCTATTTCAAGAAAATTGGGCGGTTAAAAGTTATTCCCGTGTTACCTAGAAGGAAAGCTTCCAAGAAAGTAGCGTCATACACTAAGGATTCCATTCTTGTGGAAAATTTGGAAGAACTGGTAGATCTATCCATCCAAGAAATTGTTCAACCTCTGGACCAATTGGGTCTAGAATCCCCTGCAGCTTCAGTATTCAGTCAGTCTCCACCACAGTATCCACCTCAAATCATGGTTTTTGTTTATAAATCCGCATGGAGATAAAGAATGCCACTCAGCCTCACTGCTCCATTGCATGATTTACCTAAACACCCAAAAAAGGTATTACCAAAATTTGATCCTAGAAAGGATGTTTCTGCTGAAGATCACTTAAAATTTTTTTATCTGGATTTGAATCTTTTAAATGTTGAATATGAAGATGTTGTTTGCAGACTTTTTCCATATAATTTTGAACCTAAAGCATCTTCATGGTACTTTATTTTGCAAGCTAATTCAATAGTAAATTGGGATGGTTTTGAAAAGGCATTCTTAGGCAAATTCGACAACCAGAAAACTGTAGCCACTCTCATGAAAGAATTACTGTCTATGAGGATGGAAAAGAAATAAAAGGTCCAAGACTTTAATCAAAGATTCGCCACTCTATTGAATAGCTTTAGTGATGCAACAAAACCAACTGAGTCTCTAGTAGAATATTATACTACAACACTTTATCTACCAATAACAATGTTTGTAAAAAGGGCTAGTAAAGTTACATTGGTAGAAAAATATGAAGAAGCCAAGAAAATAGAGGCAGATATGGATAGTATCGCAAAGCATACTCTAGAACCTTAGTTGAAACATACCACAAGAAAATTTCCTTTGTCATTAACTAAGACCAAACAATAACACTCTAATGAGCTAGAAAATATGGTGAAAATGGTGCAGAAATTGTCAAACAATGTAGTAGAGCTGGAAAAGGATAAGGGAGCTAGTTCTTATAGAAATCCATTCAACCCTTATTACAAAAAAAAGGAAGAGAGTGAACAACCCCAACCATGTATGCATAATTCTATTGTTTTAAATTTTAATACAGTAGGCATGGATAACTTCTGTACTTTTCACCAAGAACGTCATTCTAAAAAAAGTTGTCCACGGTGGATTAATTCAATGAATCTGGTTATGAATCAATTGTTAGATACCTAGCTAGCAGATCCTGAAGAAGAGAAATCCTAAACTAATGATCCAAAACAAACAAACGAAGAAACCACAATGGTATTATGGGATTGGGCACCTACTTTGGGGCTTAGTGAAGATGAACCTACTGAGAAAATTCAAGTGTCATTAGTTAATGTTACGACTAGAAGTAAAGGGTCGGTAGTGGATGAAAGTTAAATACTACAAAAAATAAAGAAGTTGAAAGAAAATATGAAAATGATTCTCAGCACTACCCAAACAACACCTAAGCCTAATCTCATAAATATAAAAGAGGCAATCCCAGTAGTTAACAAACCAATGAAGAAAATGATAAATAAATCAGATGGTACTAGAAAAGGTTTGGTAGAACCTAATATGGGGTATGATATTGTAGAGGATATCAAGAAAACAAAAGAAAATATTTCTCTATTTGAACTATGTAATTTGCCTCAGCAAAGGAGGAAACTTCTGGAAGCTTTTGATCCATAACCCAGCAGTATCCCAAAAGCCATGGAATCTAATGGTGAAGTAAATGAAGCAAGCATTGGAGGAAAGTCTAAATCTCAGACTTTACCTTTTTCTGCTATCATTTGAAATTTTTAATCATAATGTACATAGCTGTTTGGTAGATTCTGGGGATTCATCAAATGTTATTCCACTTTCAATATGTAAAAGGATTAATGTCCAACCCACACCATCTCCATCTCGGATGATTCAACTAGACATATATGTTGTTAAATTCATAGGGGAAAGGAAAGATGTTTTGATTCATTTGTCTGTATCTACCAGAGTTTGTGAGTTTATAGATATTATGGTGGTTGATATACCAGAAGCTTATGGATTAATCTTAAGTAGGGACTGGTCAACGAAACTAAATGGTTACTTTGCAACCGTCTGGTCTCACATGTGGCTTCCATACAACAATAGTCAAAACCAAATTAAGATACAGAGGGAATCACACATGAAACATAATGTAACTCAATTAGAAGGGAAGAATGAACCTATGAAATTCTTGTCTTCAATTTTGGGAAATTACTTGTTGGAGCTTGAACCAGCAAATTATCAAGCCAAACTAGTCATTCAGGAATAAGATAGGCAGTCTGGTCTCCTTCAATTCTCATGGGCTGATGATATTGACTGTAATATAGTAAACTTAGTGACTAACATTGGAGATGATACTAACCAGGTAGGGTTAGAGGATAGATTTTGGTTTATGTATTTTGATGGTTCTAAAACCCAAGAAGGATCAAGGGAAGGTTGCATCCTGATTGATCCATATAAGAATAAACACTTTCTCTCTTATATAATAGAGTTCAAATGCACAAATAATATTGCTGAATATGAAGCTCTAGTTTTAGGCCTGAAGAAATCCATTGGGTTAGAAGTAAAAAACTTGTAAGTTCTTGGTGATTCTGAGATAGTTCTTAGACAAGTAAGAAATGCCATTCATTGTTTGTCTCCACATCTGAAAGTGTACAAGTATGAGGTATGGAATTTGATTATGCACTTGAATGCTTTCAACATAAATGCAGTACCTAGATTGCAAAATGTTGCAGCTAATTTATTGGCTACTTCTGCATCTAGATTAATACCAACTAATAACAAGTGTTCTATTGAATTTATTTTTATGCCATCCACTGGGATTGTTGGAACTGCATTATTTATGAACTACTGCTTTATTTATGATATCCTACTTACGCTCTTGGGTCGGTGGGCACAACATTGCTTGCACACCTAGCCTATATAATTACTTTATGTTGCACCATTCAATTCAGTCATGGGAACAACTTTTCAATACAGCTAGACTACTTATATTGTAAGGTCCATAAGCATTCATTGAAGCAACACGAGCAGTTAAAGCTACAGTACCAGTTGATTCAATAGTTTACCCAAACACCGCTTTCAGTGCTATCCTACTTACCAGGAGTCTGTAAGGCACTGGAGGTAAAAAAAGGTGGGTATTTGATGACGATGAGCAAATTATCATTTTTTTTACGATTGAAGAATCTTTTAAAGAATCAATAATTGATGAAGAAGAACATTTGTTAGGTTTACAAAATGAAGATGCAGTTGAGGGAAATTTCATGCCTAAAGCACTAAGAACCCTCGAAGGGATGTTTGATTTTAAAAGTAAATTCTAGAAACCAGCCAATGTGAAGACGAACAGTTCATCAATGCAGTACAAGTTGGTCAATCTGGTATTAGAAGCTGAACCAAAATATGTCAATTTGGGAAAATTTTGCTCGCCTGGAGAAATATGGAAGTTCATCCAGTTGTTTCAACAATATAAAGACATATTCGCCTGGGTGTATGAAGATCTGAAGACTTATGACACTCGCATCATCCAGCATGTGATTCCCATCAAAACAGGGGCAAAACCATTTTAGCAACAACTTATAAAGATGCACCCAAAGTTAGAACCTCTAATCCAAAATGAAGTAAAGAAGTTATTGGACACAAAGATCATCTTCAAGGTTCGACATTCTAAATTGATAGCCAATCTAGTCCTGGTGAGAAAAAATTCAGGAGAGACAAGGTTGTGTGTTGACTTCAAGAACTTGAACAGAGCATCAAATAAAGATAACTATCTCATTCCACCAATGGAACAGATTTTACAAATGGTTTTAGGCTCAGAAATGTTCTCCCTATTATATAGATTTTCAGGTTATAATCAAGTATTAGTGGCCAAACAAGACCGATTAAAGATGACATTTCGTACAAAGTGGGGAACATTCGCTTGTAGAAGAATTCCTTTTGGCCTCATGAACATCAAAGCCACATTTCAAAGGGCCATGGACATTTAATTCAGATTTTTAAGTGGCCATTGTGTAGTAGTGTACTTAGATGATCTAACACTTTTCTCCAAGAGAAGAGAAGACCATGTTTTTCACTTAAAACGGATTTTTTACTGCTGTAGAAAATATGGTATATCTCTGAACCCAAAAAAGAGCATCTTTGTAGTTCTTGAAGGAAAATTGTTGGGACACATCATCTCAAAGAAGGGAATCTCAATAGATCTAGAGAGAGTTAAGGCTATAATTCAGATTCCCATGCCCCATAATAAGAAATATATGCAATCATTTATGGCCACAATAAATTTTGTCTGGAGGTTTGTCCCTAATTTAGCTCAAATTGTGAAACCTCTGCAACAAATGGTGAAGAAAAGTGTACAGTTCAATTGGACTGGCATTGAGAAATATACCTTTAAAGATACCAAAACAACAATACCTCCTGCACCTTCTTTGAGGAGTCCAGACTTTGAAAAGGACTTTATTTTATATACATTTTCTTCAGACAACTCTCTCCCAAGCAGTGCTTACGCAAACAAGAGAATTGGAAGACGAATACCCAATATCATTCATGAGCACTGGATTATAAGGGGCTGAATTGAATTACCCAGCCATAGACAAACAAGCATATGCAGTTTTCAAGGTAGCAAACCAATTCAGACCCTATATTTTAAAAAATAGAACAAAATTTGTAGTTCCTCACCCGGCTGTTAGGTCTCTTTTTGTATAGAAATAATTGGGTGAGAGAAGAGAGAATTGGGTGACTGCCCTACAAGAGTATCACCTGGAATTCAAACCATCTACCATCATCAAAGGTCAAGGCTTGTGAAATTTGATAGCAAAAAATCACACTGATAAAGATTCTGAGTGGGAGAATGAAGCTGAAGTGAACTTGATTAATGTATGTCCTATCTTTACTTCTCCTGAATCTTGGTACAGATATCTGGTGTACTATCTTCAATAAGGATATCTACCAAAGCATTGGAACTCCAAGAATAGAAGGGTGCTTTGTTTGAATTCATCCTCCTATCAAATAATTGATGGAGTGTTGTTCGGAAA
Organism: Pseudotsuga menziesii; assembly: GCA_001517045.1. Classification (NCBI taxonomy): domain Eukaryota; kingdom Viridiplantae; phylum Streptophyta; class Pinopsida; order Pinales; family Pinaceae; genus Pseudotsuga; species Pseudotsuga menziesii. Next base: position 437,980 of record LPNX010666751.1, read on the forward strand.
AAACTATGATGGAGTTTTTCTCAGATGTTTGGAGAGAGAGGATTCCTCTAAAATAGTTAAAGAATTGCATGACTGACCTACAGGAGGACATTATTATGGGGATACCACAGCTCATAAGATACTCAGAGCTGGATATTACTACCCAACTTTGTTTAAAGATTCCCATGCTTATGAAAGAAAATGTGACGTATGTCAGAGTAGTGGTGGAAAACTGTCAAAAGCAGCAGGACCTCTACAACCTGTTACTATTTCAGATCCATTCGAACAGTGGGGCGTAGATGTTATTGCAGAAATCAATCTAAATTATTCATTACAACATCAGTATATCCTTACGGCTACATAATATTTCACCCAATGGGTGGAAGCGATTCCATTGCACAAAGTGAAGGAGGATGAGGTCATCAACTTCCTGCAAAAGAACATTATGACCAGGTTTGGAGTTCCAGTTTCCCTTGTTTTTTATAATGCATCTAATTTCTCATCTGTTAAAAATAACTAAGTTTTCTTATGAAAAGGGAATTAAGTTACAATACTCAGCAAATTATTATCCTAAGGGAAATGGTTTAGCAGAATCAACAAATAAGAACCTTATCTGAATTTTTTAAGAAAACTGTTATTGAAAATCAAAGAAATTGGCACTCATCCCTTCCAAATGCACTATGGGAAGACAGGGTTACTCCAAATAATTCCCTAGGAGTGTCTCCCTATACTATTGTATATGGAAAAGAATCTATGTTTCCCCCAAACATTTTTCTCCCATCTTTGCAGTTAGCTCAAGCCTCAAGGGGTTCCAGTAACGAAGTGCTGCAAGCCTGAATTGACACTTTGTTAAAACTGGTGGAATTACGGAAAAATGCTAAAGATAATTTCAATCAACATCAAGCTATCATCAAAATATGGTTCGACAAAAGAAAATCTGGTACAAGAAATTTTAATGTAGGAGATCTAGTTTTGAAATGGGATAATCTGCATGCAGAAAAGGGAAAACACACAAAGTTCCAACATTTATGGATTAGCCCTTATCTAATCACTGAAAAGTTAGGTCCTTCAACTTACAAATTGCAAGATTTACAAGGACGGGAAGAAGGTATTCCTATAAATGGCCTTTGCCTCAAGCATTACTTTACCTAGGATCTAGAAACCCTTTGTACATAAATAAACTTGCCTTTATTGTTTTTTTCTAGTTTGTTTTATGCTTGTTTGTTTTAACTTATTTCATAGCCTTGGCTTGTTTACTTTTTATAATCCAGCTCAATTTTTGGTGCTTGGAAGTATAGGCATCTAATTAAACTAAAAATCTTTGGATGTCAGGAACTACTTATGGGAAAGAGAAAATGGTAAAGTTTGATCATGGTGAGATTCTTTAACTGTTGACAAATGATAGAAAGGGAAGATAGTATTTAAGCCCACATTTGAATCATCATAACCCCTATGAAATAACCAAGACTCATGAGGTCTAGAGTACTATCTTGGGGTTTCATCCATTCTGACATTAATACCTATCTCAGGAAGCATATCATGATGGACCCATGGAAAGGAAGCAGGTCTGACTGAGGTATGGTATTCAAAATGATCCCATTACTATAAATCAAAGAGGCCAAAAGGATTAGATTGAAAAGTCATTTTTTTAAAATATTCAATCTTCAAGTAACGAAATGATGCTGAAAAAATAAATCATCAGACCAAAAGGGTTGTCAAAACAACAAATATCAGCAAGGCTCTTCTCCGTCCATGAGCATGATGAGAAAAAAAAAATTCACTCACACAAAAGGACATTGTGGATGGAAGAACCTATACCAAATTCTCAAAGTAAAAGAAGTAATCAAGGACGAATCAAAAGAAATTTGTAGTCATAAAGAAAGCATCAAAAGAATACTAATAGCATGGGAATGAGGAACAAACGAATACATCTGTCTTACTCTGTTACGATATTGTGGAGTCTTATTTGGTGGCAACTTAAAGACAAGGGGTTAAATGAACTTCATACTCTGGCCCGGGGATAGTTATCAAGACACTGAACTCTTGGTTACCTTCCTCCCAAAGAAATGGTATTAAATGTGATGCTTGAAAGTTCCATCCCTAAATAAATCTGGTTTAAAGAAGACTCGAAAAATACATTTTAAGTAATCATTGAAAATTCACAGTACAATACCATATGGAAATCTTGTTGTTTAAACAAGGTTTTTTTCAGAAATTTGTGTTCACCAGCTAGTCTCCAATTGTTGTTGCTGCAACTGCTTCCCCAAAACAATTTGCATTTTAGGGCCCCTCCTTCCATTTTTTTTATTTTAAAAGCACACTTACACTTGTTTCCAAACTCAGATAAGCCCCCCTACATACCTAGTTTATAAGTTTGAGCATAAGTTTTTTCCTAAGATTGAAGTTTCATTTTGGTAAAAATCCTTAGGCGAAACCTTAAAAACGTGCCTTATATAAAAAAATAAAAGAAAAATCCGCTTTCGATTTCAAATCAATGACCAAGGATGATTCTGCTCAAAATCAAAGGCCACAAATCGTTTCCGCCAAGGAAAAAGCGAAAAAATGTAAAAGACAAGTTTCGGTTGTGAAAATTGATAAACCCAACTTTTGCTTTCCACAGCTCAAGATCCGACGGTCGAAAATATTCCACCCAAATCAACAGTCAAGAAAAGCAGAAGTGGAAAAGTGAAGGCGGAAAGATCAAAGTTTTCTCATGAAAAAGTTAGATTCCCTCCTTCCGCTTTCCGCAGTTTCAGATCGACGGTCCAGAATCGCTCCGACATAGATCAACGGTCTGGAAAGGCGGTGGTGGAAAGTTAGAAGTTTAACTTCGAAAAAGTTGGAAACCTATGATCTGTAATCCACGATCCACATGTATCAATGGTCTAGAAAGATTCTGCATAAGATCGACGATGCGGAAAGGTTGTCGCGAAAATCCAAATCGTAGAAGTTAGAATGTAAATTTGGAGAATCTATAACTCGCAACTTTGATCTCGGAGCATTGGCTAAGGATGAATCCGGAATAAAATAAATGATCTAGGTAAAAAAATAAAGGAGCATGCTGGGACACATAATCTAACGGTTCAAATCAAACTCGATACATCTTTGAGATGATCTGGGCCATCCAACCTCTGTTTTGTGTTTGACTGTGAACCATTGGGGAAACTAAGAGATCTTCCTCTCGAAGGTTAAACTAAGTAGAATTGCTTGCTTAATAGGGTGCTAGTCATCATGTTTTTGTTATGTTTAATAACCAACACATATCACTAAACCTACAATTGAAAATATTGTGAATAGTTGCGGTATCATTGACAAACCACTGTTGTTTAATATACAAGAGAAGCTTTACACAATATTTTTGAATCTTATTTCTAGATCATATATATCTCTCATTATGTCTTCTTATGTATCACATGTACTATTGTTCTCCAAATTAGGATGGGTGATTCCGATATCGGGTAAAGGTTGCATCTTTGGATGGCTGAGATTCATGGCAGATCAAGATCTACGGTCCTGAAGAATTCTGTTGTTTTAACATGCAGGGAGAAATAAATTTCTCAATCGATGGAATGACGTAGGACCTGCAATTTTCAGTGGCCAAGATCAAAGGTGGAATTAGATCTACAGCAGAGAAAAATTCCGTTGATTCAACAAGCACGTGGAAATGAACTTTTGAAATGTGCGGAATTTGGTACAAGGTGCAAGTTTCAACGACCCAGATCATCCTTTATCTCATATCTACGACGAAGAGGGATTTCGCTGATGAAATTGCACACTTAAAGTTGGAGGGCGCCTGTGGAATGAGAAACGTGCTTAAATGAAGTGTCCCCTCCCCATTGGATATCGCACTCAAAGATTAGGGGTACAAAAGTCACTTTTATGGAGCGCGATGGTTTAAAGGGCCCACATATTTCAATGGTCAGGATTTGGGCAGAAGAGATCTATGGTGGGTGTGCTTTTCACAGCCAAAACATGCACGGAAGATCAAATATTTTGGGGATGCGAAATCATGTAGACCCTCCAGCTTTCAACAGCTCAGATCAAAGGCAGAATCAAATCTACGGTGGGTGTGCATTTCGTAGCCAAAGCATGCACGAAAGATAAAATATTTTGGGGCTACAAAATCCTGTAGACCCCGCACTTTTGAACAATGGGGATTTAGGCGACTTTTTGATCTACGACCCACATTAATTTCGCAATGAGAACAAGCAAGAAGTTAATTAAGATGAGGGATTGTGAAATTGGGTAGGACCGGCAGGTTTGGAAGGCCAAGATTTGGTAGATCTGTGATATATGGTCAGAATCGATTTCGCAATGGAAAGGAGAAGGAATTTTATCAAGTTGGCAGATTGCGAAATCGGCTAAAGGTTGCATCATTGGACGGTTAATATTTATTGTAGACCAAGATCTATGGCTAACAATGATCCTGTTAATCCAAGGTATTATTTTTCACCAAGCAGATGGACGACTCAGATTTAGGAAAGTTTTAGATCAATGATGAAGATTTGCTATGATATTCAAATATGCAGGAAAATAAAAGAAGCGTGTATTTCCAGCAGGGAAAGGCCCGTATAGATTTATTTGTTTTATGAAACCATTTATATTCAGCTAGGTAGGTGAATAAGAAGCTTGGAAATCTCCTGGGTGACAGATAAACATAGTATAAATAGGGGTGCAGAGCGCCATAGAAAGGACTTTTGGCTGGTGAAAAGAATGTTGGACTATTTTGTAAAAGAGAGAACTCTTTGCTAATAAGAAGGATCATTTTGCTGGAACAAATCCCTACACAAAAATTTAATCAGAATGTGTGGAATGCATATTGTAGAACTATTTCTTCTTGCTTCTGTACATCATACAGTGAGATTGTTATAACCTCCTGGAACTGTTTCCTTGGTCATGAATGGTCTGTTGTATGTATAAATGTATGTGTAATGACATGGTGATAAATGGTTTAATTATATCAGAGCTATCTCTGGTATTCTTTCTGTTGTAAATGTGATTATTGTGTTGGTATAGCTACCTCTTAGACTTATATGATCATTTTCGGCATATTACTCCGAACTCTAAATTTGCTCCCTGTAGAGATATAATAGATTAGTTTTAGATTTAGATTAGATATTCATTTAGCTTGGGCATATGCATTTCATTCTTTATGCAAAAAAATCACATAATCAGTGGACTGGGTCGTAACCAATAAAATATTTAAACAAATTAATCCATGGTAGCCGGACCGTAATCCGGACGGATTCCCTACACAAAATGGTGGACGATCTAATTGGGATTGCTTACTAGGGAGAATCCCTATTGTCGGTACCTAGGATTTTTCTAGGCATCGACGAGGGGCGACAACGAAAAATATCGAGAACAAAAGAAAATGATTAATGTGATACTAATTGCCTTTCTTACCATGTCAGCACTTGATTCTCATGTGAGCACCTTTGTATCTTGAGTGTCATCCATTCCCTCCATCTATCGCCCCACCATGAAATATTTCAAGATGTGTGTCACTTGTATCACTTGAATCACTTATAATCAATTTTGCATGAATAACATTGGTATATAGCTTCAATATTCTCTGCTTGAACCATGACAATGTTGATAGTAACGACATTTATATGTTGGAAAACATAAAACATGGGCATTAGGTCACAATCTGTACACAATCTTAAATTGAAAATCCAAAAGAGATTTATTTTTTAATTTCTGACCTCGAGATATATGCAATTTTTAATTGTGTTGCCAATTTGAGCATGTAATGTCCTCGTGTGTAGAATTCAATGGATGATGTTGCACACCGTCAATAAAACTAATTAATGTTATATTTTCTTAAGATTATAGCAGTATATTTTAATTGCATTTATCAATAGGATCACTAGAAGATAGAGAAAGCACAAAACAATAACACGAGTATTTTTCACCTGGGAAACCCAAATGGGAGAAAACAAAGCAACCTTCATCTAGAGATAATAATTCTAAGATCATAGTACAATGAAGAAAGAAAAAGAAAAATATGGAAATGCTTTCCAAATATAGAAACCCTGAAAATAGTCTTCTTCTGCAATGTATGAGGACTTCTCTCTCTCCCATAAAATTGTGCACTTCTCTTATGCTGCTGGTGTGCTGCTATGTAGAATAATGAGCAGGAGTGCCTCCTATTTATACATATTTTCCACTAATATTTTAATTGGGGTCGACTTCTCTTGGGGGAGCAACATAATTTATATTTTTATACTTTTATTTTGTCTTTTCTTCTGCTTGTTTTTCTCCCCAAGGTTTACATTGTTCTTATAGGTTTTGTATGATTTATTACAATAAGTTCATCTCTCGTAGGAGGCACAATACGAGAACAATAAGAATAGATTATGAAGTTGCACAAATTCCAACACTCCCTCTCAACAAGGAAGGTATTCTTCAGTCTTCATCATGACCATATAAGTTTTATATGTACATCTATGTTGTCTCTATCATTTCTAAATGTATTGAAGGTGCTATTTATGAATTTGGTTTATCTGGATGTCTAAGAGAAAATCTTCTGCTACCTATTAGTCTCTACTGTCGATGGAATACTTCCATGCCTGGCTATTATCCCGGATAAGAAAATGTGTACGACCATCTACTACATGTTCATATCATCTGTCGATGGGGTACTCCCATACCTAGTTGAGAACCTAAACGAGTAAATGTGCATGACCATCTACTTCATGTTCGTCTCATCTGTCGATGGGATACTCCCATGCCTGGCGGAGAACCCAAACAAGTAGAGGTACTTATGCAATCACATGACCATCTACTACCTTTTCGACTCATTTGTCGATGGGATTTCTCCCATACCTGGTTGAGCACCTGGACGAGAAGAGGAACCTGTGTGAACCCGACCATCTACTACCTTTCCATATCATCTACCAATGGGATTTCTCCCATACCTGGTTGAGAACCTCAATGAGCAGAAGTACCTGGGAAAAAGTATGGCAAATGTCTCTGAGTCATCTCTCCCTCTCAAGGAGGTATGTGTTCTCTTCTACTCCAAGTCTTCCGTGAAAGTATTCAAATTTCACCCTGGGAAGAGGCTTGGTGAGAACATTTGCAGTCTGATCATTTGTCAGAATATATTGTAGCTCGACCTCACCTTTTTGCACCACAACATGTATGAAGTGATACCATATTTCTATGTGCTTTGACTTCTTGTGAAAACAAGTTTCACGAACATTTGCACACAACTCTGGTTATCACAGTGAATCATGGTTGGCTATGGAATCTAGCCAAACAATCCTGCAAGAAGTTTACAAAGCCAAAATTATTCTCGAGATGCATAACTAGAAGCCATATACTCGGCCTTTGTAGTATTGAGAGCTACTGATTTCTTCTTCTTGCTGCACCAAGAAATTACTGTAGAACCCATACTGAAACAACATCCTAAAGTACTCTTCCTATCAGTAGTGCATCCAACCCAATCTGAGTCTGTAAACCCTTGCAATTTCAAGCCATATGTTGAATCATATCGTAGACCGTATCCCACATTTCCATGTAAGCATCTGAGCACATGTTTTGCAGCAATCTAGTGAATCTGCCTCAGTTCGTACATGAACTGACTGAGGGAATTCACAACAAAACAAATATCCGGTCTGATGTTTGTCAGACACATCAAGGACCCAATCAACTGGTGATGCATAGTGGGATCGATTAAAATTGAATCTGAAGCAGAATCTCTTTGCTTCTTCAAATTTGCATCCATTGGAGTGGCTATGGACTTGCAGTTCAACATTTCGAATCTCTTAAGTATATCTATGGTGTATTTTCCTTGAATTGGGAAAATGTCCTTCTGCCTCTGCCATAATTCTAATCCCAAGAATTAATGCATCAATCCAAGATCCTTCATTTCGAACTCAAAGGCAAGTTTCTTCTTACACCATATGATAAGTTTCTCATTTCTAATGAGAAACAAGTCATCAACATATAGTACCAAAATCAATGGCTCACCATCCACAACCTTGCAGTAAAGGTTGGGGTCTGCGTCACTCTTGGTGAATCATAAACTCACCAGGAATCCTTCTATTCATCCATATGAAGCACGAGGTGCTTACTTGAGTCCATATTAATCTTTTTTCAACTTGCATACATAAGACTCCTTTCCATGGACAAAAACCCTTCTGGTTGTTCAATATATACTTCTTCCTCAATAATATCATTGAGAAAGGTTGTCTTGACATCCATCTGATGCAAATTCCATCCCATAGTTGAAGCAATAACAATGATTGATTTGATGGAAGTGTATCGAGCCACAGGAGAAAATGTCTCATCATAATCGACTCCCTCTTTATGAGAGAAGACTCTGGAAACAAACCTAGCCTTCTATTTTTCAATACTACCATCTTCTCCATGCTTGATTTTGTATAGCCATCTGGAAGTTACAACTGACTTCCTGTCAGGTCTCAATACAATCTACTACACTTCATTCTTCATGATGGATTGATATTCTCCCACCATGGCATCCTCCCAAACTTGGTGCCTGGATGCTTCTTCATAAGTAGTGGGTTCTGATTCAATGATGTGACTCATCAATGCAACATAATTGGAGAACCTCTGAGGTCTTTTTATTCATAAAAAAGTACCATGTGGAGCTTCATGCCCCTCAACATCTTGTAAGGTATGTTGTGCCCATCTAGGTATTTTTCGGCTTACTTCCATATCTTCGGGATTATCAACTATCATGACTGGATCAATGGGATCAATGGGTTCATCTTTATTTGCTAATTCATTCTGAACTGGAGGGGGATATGATCTCGTCTCCATTTCCTCAACATCGATCTCCATGTTTGATCCTATGCCTTTCCTGACATCCATTTCTTCTTCAAATGTCACATCCCTTCTAACTTCAATATGTCTAGATCCTAGGATATAGATTCTGTAGGCCTTTGAAGATTCATTGTATCCCATGAAAGTTCCCTTCTTGCTTGAAGGTTCTAACTTCATCCTTTTCTCCTTTCGACACATGTATGTACACTGGACAATCAAATATTCTGAGGTGAACCACTTCTGGTTTTACTCCTATAAAAGCTTCTTCAAGAGTCATATTCTTCTCTATCTTATGTGGGCATCTGTTCTGTACATATACAGTTGTCCTGGATGCTTCTGCCCATAAGAACATGGGTAGACTCTGGTTGTGTATCATGGCTTTGGATGCCTCCGCTATTGTTCTGTTCTTTCTTTCAGCAACCCTGTTTTGTTGGGGATTGTAGGGAACTGTAAGCTCCCTCTTAATTGTTACTTCTTTGTAGAAATCATTGAATTCTATAGAGGTGTATTCTCCACCATTATCTGATAGTAGAATCTTGATCCTCTTCCCGGAAAAATTCTTGACTTGTTCTTTGAACTCCTTTAATTTACTGAGTACTTCCTCAGATTCCTTGGTCTTAAGGAATTAGATCCAAGTCTTCCATGAGTAGTCATCAATGAAGGTCACATAGTAATGATATCCTCCCAATGAGTCAACTGGCATTGGACCACATGAGTCAGAGTGCACTAGGTCTAAGATTTTTTTGGATGTGCTCTCACAATATGGGAAGGATTTATTGGCATTCTTGCAAAGTGCACATCCTCTACATGTTCCATCATGGTCTACCTGTAGCACTGGTATAGCTAAAACTATGTTCTTTAGTGCGAGGAGAGCTCTGTAATTTAAATGAGATAGTATTTTGTGCCATAGCTCACCCATACTTGCAAATTCATGGACTAGGGCTTGGACTAGTATAGTTTTCAGTCGATACAAGCTCTCCTCTCTCATACCAATTACTTTGGTGATATCCATGCTTGAGTTATTCTGTCAAGCAAGTACTTTTCCATCTGAAAATGCTACCTTATATTCTTTGTCTTCTAAGGATGAGATGGATACAAGATTTCTTTTCATACCAAGTACACATAGCACATCACTTAAGTGTAGAGTATCATTAGACTCTAGCTGAAGGGAGGTATCCCTAGATCCCTTCACAATGTAGTTGGCATCACCTCCAAGTACAACTTGAAGATGAGAATCCTTCTCAAGTATTTCTGAGATATTTTCTTTATATCTAGTCATGTGTCTAGATGCACCACTATCTATGAGCCAAGTATCACTAGTGGTGGGAACGATACTTGATAAAGCTGATATGAAGAAGAATTATGTATTATCTTCAACCTTCATGCTGATCATCTTGATTGTAGATCTGGATTTGATACCCTAGCAGAGACTAGGTCAAAACTGAAGGTTGGAGTTTTTGAAAACTGACTCCACGGATAAATGTGCCCTAGAGGGGCGAGTTGAGAAGAGGTGGAGTCAAGACAAAACTATGGAGGGTGTAAGCCAAAAAACTGAAACCCTAATTTATGTTGTCGTTGTACAATTAGGTCAAAATTGAAAATTCTCAAAAATGAATTATGTCTTCACCAGAATATGCGTCCTCCTTAGAGCAAAATTTCCAAGGCTCTTTTTATGCCAAAAGGGTGAGTGAAGACCTTGAAATATGAAACCATAGTTCTGACAGGTTTTTGACAGAGTTCTAGAAATGGATTCTTCTAGCACTACTCTGATACCATGTTAGATTTTCTTAAGATTATAACAGTATAAATTAATTGCATTTATCAATAGGATCACTAGAAGATAGACACAACACAGAACAATAAAACGAGAATTTTTCACTTGGGAAACCCATCAACCTTCGTCTAGATATAATAATTATGAGATCATAGTACAATGAAGAAAGAAAAGAAAAATATGGAAATTCTTTCCAAAGATGGAAACCGTAAAAACAGTCTTTTTTTGCAGTGTATGTGAACTTCTCTCTCTCCCAGAAAACTGTGCACTTCTCTTATGTTGTTGATGTGTTGTTGTATACAATAATGAGGGGTGCCTCCTATTTATACATATTTCCCACTAATATTTTAACTGGGACCAACTTCTCTTGGGGGAGCAACATAATTTATATTTTTATAGTTTTATTTTGTCTTTTCTTTTGCTTTCTTTTCTCCCCAAGGTCTACATTGTTCTTCTAGATTTTGTATGAATGATTACAATAAGTTCATCTCTCGTAGGAGGTACAATACAAGAACAATAAGAATAGCTTCTAAAGTTGCACAAATTCCAACAATTAATTTTGGTTAGGCTTAATGTATTCTATAGAAGTTGACCAAAATTGGCATGTTGGTAGTCGGTTGGTACATCGCTCCTCTTTAGCCTTTGTTAACATTGCATGTGCTTAATAACTTCTGGTTAGTACTCATAATTCGTCAATAATGGATCAAATGCACACATGTAAATATCATCTTATGTTCTTCCATTCATATAGAGAAATGAGTATATGATTATGATACGATGCACTCGCTATTTATAGCTTTTGGTTCGATAAAATTGACACTAATACCCTTTCTATTTTTCCAAGCTGGATTTCCCTTTCACAAATAGCACTGTGGAATATGAGGCTCTTATCATTAGTTTATGTGTTGTTATTGGCCTTGGGGAAAAGGAAAAAGGGTGAATCCCGATCGAATCGACAAGCAAGTTAGGGAACCCACATTCTAACTTAGTTAATCCAGAAATAGCAATCTTATCAACTAACGCCTTAGCCAACCGGATCTAGATTCAATCACAACCGGCTTATTTTCATCAAAAGACTACCTTTTCTTTTTTAAGGGAAGGAGAGTCATTTCTCTCCTCTCTAATAACAGAGAGATTGAGGTGTATATATATGTATGTATTGATGTATATATGTATGTATATCTACATACATATGTGTGTGTGTGTATATATATATATGTGTGTGTGTGTGTATGTGTGTGTATAAAAAGATATGTATATATATATATGAAGGTTGTGTTTAGGGCGATACAGCCTCTAATTAATGATCAACAACTATATGGTCGAGGTCAAAGGTCAAGGAATTCGACAATAGTCCATTGCATTGGTCTAGTTGGTGTATAGTCGTCGGTCTCTCTAGTCAATAGGATGTTAATGAGTGTAACCAAGGCACTAATCAATTTTATCTTTTGATAAACTTCTTAATCTCTAGGCTACTCGTGTTTGAACCTTGTATACATGTTGACCACTTTACTATAATTGATCTTCACTGGTCCTAATTCACGGTCAATCCTGAGATAAAATCTGACTTCTAACACACCAATTTCTACAATCAAATGCTCAGAAGTTCAATTCCTACACCTTCAATCCACTAGTTCATAGAGTAGAGTACGGTCAACTACGTAGATGGTGGAAATACATCGATGACTGGTGGTCGATGGACTATGTAATGGTATAAAAGAATCGAATGATAGCATACCACGCATCAATTCTTTCATAATTTTCAAGTCACTTAAGATTAGAATCATTTACATAAACATGTAGTATATCAATCAATTTTTAATAGCTCTAGGAGGACTCGAAGTAATGAATTCTTTGATATTAATGCCGATTAGAAAAAATACTTGGAACATCTTCAAAGACTTGTTCAATAATTGCTCCACAAATATGGCCCGGATGTTGGCGCATTGCTGATAAAAAACTGTAAGTTGAGATTATAATCATGGAAGATTTTCCTTTTGTTTCATATGTGCAGGAAGACTTTGTATGATCACCTTTGAATTTGCATAAACCAGGAGTGCTATGTTTCTTCGCAAATGAAAAGCAATTCTTCATCTTCCTCACAGGTTTCTGCTATCTCAAAATTTTACATAGGTTTGAACCGTCATCTCACCCATACCGAATTGAGAGCGAAAGTGTTGAACGGGCAGGTTTCAACACAACATTTAAGCAAACAATAATAATCACTTGCAACAACCCACTAAGAATAACAACTAGACATAATGTTCTGTCGATTATATTCATTCATAGATCGTATCATACTTCTCAAGATTTGCAGTGGCCATATTGCCTTTGTGTTAGAAACCTTGGCCATATTGCCTTGTAAACTTACTTGTTTTTAAGTACTTTACCTTGGTGTTTGATGTGGCAATTGTGTTTAAAGCTTTTGATATTCGAAACCTCCACCATATTTCCTTATAAATCTACTTGCAAGTAGAAATGAGGAGCTAGGAGTCTCTCAACACAAGAAGCTGGAGTATCTTTGTCATCGATATTCTCACATAGTTTGACAAATTTCATAAGCAAATCATGTCAGAGACTGTTGCAACACAGAGATAATCACTAAGTAGAGAATATTTTGTTCATAATAACCCAACTTTGTCATGACAAACTCTAATGCATGTATCCACTACAGATTTGCAAATTTCTTCATCAATGGATAATGCTAGTGTATAGTCACTTCTTATGTCAATGATATGTAGGGCTACACCATTTCCAACAACCAAAAATTACTTTCTATATTGAAATTAACATCACCAGAGTTTACACACAATCAACATAGTACAATAATATGGTAAAAAGTTTTTAAAACTATTATACATAATTATAAGTTTATGTAGCGAAAACTGATTGATTTTAATGATTTACATTGTAACTGAGAGAAGCTTTTTTCCATGTCTTACACAACACTATATAACCCAAAAAAAAGCTTATATATTATTTTGATGAATTCACATATATCTTATAACAATCATAAACTTTTGATTGAGTATTTTTGTCACACTAGAGAATAACATAGAAACATTCAAATCATGTTAATTTTCTAAAATGAGTACATACTTAATATGTGAATTTTCAAGTATGGTATTAATTAAGAATGTTATATGAACTAAAATTATGAAGGTTAGAACTTGAAACGGTTAATAACAAGAGTCACGAAGTGGCATTGTCATTGCAATCGCTAACAAATATTACTATTTTATCACAAATTTGTTTTAGAAAAGAAAATTCTATTAATACTATGAGGATACATCTAGTAATCTTATTTTTCAGACTTGAGAGAAGGAGTCATGCACAAAAGACACAACTAAGAACAAAATTTAGGGTTTAGTTAAAGAGTCTTTATATACTCAAAATCTCGACGGCATCTATAGATTAAATAGGAAAACTAGCTTCAGTGTAAATATTTTAAATATTGATGCTCGAATATAAAATAACAATACAAATAACATCACCAAAATGTGTAGTAGTTAAACAAAAGTAACTATTACAAATTCAAGTTTCATACATAATTTATACTTTATGTTATGAATACAAAATATTCCCATTATTTATAGATCAAACCATTGAGAATAAATCAACTGATTTTTCTATGTAAGAGTGTTGTAAGGTCAAGGGAGAACACAATATTCTTTCGATCAAAATCAGGAGAAATCTAGCTCTTATAGATAACTAAATGTCATAATGTATAGATAGATAATCTTGGTTAACTACTACATATTTATAAGAATTTCATTTAGATACCAAATCATAAGAAAATTATAGTTTTTAATAAAAACATGTATGAAAAACATCCAACCCGAATATCGAGTCAATGACCACTAGTCAAGTACTTAACCAATAATAACTTACGATTTTCCAAGCTAAAATTAGTGATTATGGGAACCATAGTTGAGACTCTAGAAACTCTCATGCATAGGAAACCTAGGCGTGTGAAATATAAACAGTAGTGAGTATCCATTACATTGAGTTTAAACCAAACTACAAGGAATCAGTGGAAGTATAGAAACAACCTGATGAAGAGTCTATTTCTAAGCAAATTCCCATAATGTATTGAGACATTAAACAAGTTATTAACATAACATGTGTAAATTAAAATGAAACACATAAGCAATTGAATAGTTACCCGGTTCATATCTTGGTAAGGTGTCGAGATTTTAGAGTTGCAAAAACTCTATGATATGATAAACCTGTAAACAAAAAAATGAGTGTAATAAGGAAAGAAAAACATTTTATGATGACTGATTAATACAGAGATGACTGAAAACTAAAAGCAAGACCTGGGAGGGTACTTCTAAACATACCTTCATTGTACAAAATCCCTATATTGAAATTAAACAAATTCATTGTAAAACCTCATCACATGGATTACTTAACCACAAAGGAATGATAACTAATACTCTATGTAATCTATAATTACATGATAAAACCAACTATAGCAAACTCTCTTGTTTGGTAGAGAAATATTGTCCAAGGGTCGACTAGTTACATAAAAGAAACGGAAAACTATGGATTAAAACGCTCAGAGATCCAAACCCTCACGTTTCCAGTAGAAAGACTCGATATGAATGTGAAATATTTACCACATTTACCATTCCTTACCAAACCTAAGGCTGAGTACTACAGATTACCTCCTTTGCATTTAAAATCTAGGACACTTGATAATGCATCGAGGAAATAAGAGTTAACATGTGGCATGTAATTCATTATGGATTCACTCTCTATCTTACATCACCCCATCGCCAACGCCTTGGGTGCATTTCACAAGGCAGACGTCATTCATTTTTTGGCCAATTAACTGTAGAATAAATCTATAATTTAAAAAACAATTTATTTTTATTTTTATTTTTTCTAAGATTAATGACGTTTAACATTAGTTTTCCAAAATTTTAATAACTGTACAGATAAATTAATCGAAATAGTCGATCCATATATTCCACCTACAATGACATAATAAGAAGAAAAAGTAATAACATAAGCAAATAAATGCAATAAAGAAAATGTATACAAAATAACAAATCCAACATTGTTTTATCTATGAAGTTCTATAATAAGAAGATATATCTTAACACATGGACAATTAGATAATAAAAGAAATGAAAAAAAGCCTAAAAAATTATGATTTTATGAGAATTATTTACTAGAAGGTTTCGAATGTAAAAGGATTTAGACCACTTTGAAATTATTATTAATAATCATAATGCTTAGAAAAAAAACATTTGTGAAAATAAAATTGCAAGGTAGTAAAACTAAGAAATTGTATATAAGGGAAGAAGAAAAATTAAATATTACAACCCAATACGAAATCTGCTATTCCCACATTCTCCCATTATCCTTTCAATCTTCCCCTTTCACCTTATTCCCTTTGTACCCTTTCACAACAATATCTACTAGGAGGGTTACACTTTGAGGTTTCCCAATTAGGTATTTGTTCTCGATGAGGGTCGGCCCCCAATGAAGGTTGTTTCCAAGGAAGTTACACTTATAAATGGATACACAAGTGATAAGGTTCAATTAGGTATGATTCTTGACGATACATGATGCAGTTGGTTTAATGCAAGGAAGTAGGTTTCCACGATGATGTGTGTTGAGGTAGATGTATATGTTGATCTCAAATGGTGTTGGACATGCATATTAGTTTGAAATGGAATACGATTGTATTTGAAATGGAATATGATTGTACGCATGAAATTCACATAGGTTTAGGCACATAAAGGCTTACAAAATTGGAAAGTTTTGCATCACTCTTTTGGTTGGAACTTGCTAATTTTATGAAATTAATAGCTTGTTCTTAACTTCAAAATCTAACTTCTTTGGTTACATGATGATGACCTTCAAGAGATTTATGTTTATAATGTCTCCATCTTTTTCGAAAGCATGAATAAGACTTGCTTGCATTCAACTTTGGAAACTATTTCTTTGGTGGAGTTTGACTCACAATACAACAAGTGCATGTCTTTTGCACTAATTCCCATTAGTTCGATTGTTGTATCCTCAAAATCAATAATGTTTTATAGGGTGAATCCATGAAAATGGTAAGTCTTTTTTTCATGGCGAGTGGGGAAGGATAGGTTTTCTTGATGCTCGATCAAGTTATTTGAAGCTCTTGATTAATCTAATGAAAGTTCTATAAAGAGATTTAATAACCCCTCGATCAAGCTAATTTGGGGAGAAATTCAAACCCTTTTATCAAAGGTTTGGTTAGATGAACAAAACACCCAATCAAGTCCTAGAGCTCGATTGAGCTCTTGTTTTTATATAAATGGAAAAAACAGGACTGCAACTCATTCTCACTTTATAGGTTACTATATCCCTTGATCAAGCTTCTAGTTAGGCCTTAATTGAGCTTCTAGAACCCTTGACTAATATTTGAATCACATCCTTCCATCATGGCATTCAATCTCGAAGGTTTGTGATTTTTTAAAGAATAAACTAATATTGAATTTTATTTATTTTTAGTTGCCCAAAAGTCGTTATGCTACTGAAATTTTAAATTTTTTGTGTAACCTTAATTTCCATATTAATATACAATGAATTAATTTTTAGTGACTACCAACAGTTATGTTACCAGGATTTTAAATTTTTTGTTACAATTATATCAACCAACATCGTTAATGCTACCATTGTTCTTTCCAACGATGTATAGGCAAGTAGAAATGTTGTTGATTTTTGTTCAAACCTCGAGTGACCCGCAAAGGATTGAAAATTATAGCTAACATGCTATTGATCAAGTCGAGGCAATAAAAACTCAAGCAAACTACCCTACTATTAAAAACCACCAGTTAAACAACAAACGAGCAAAATAAACCTTTTTCCCAATTTTCCAATACAAAGATATATTGTTGATCATTTAAATGATTCACTAATATATTAAAACCTTACTATATTATTTACAAACTCGTTTTATACCAATGTAACCTAAAACCATTTTAATAGATTGATATCTTACCAAAAACTAGGTGACCCACACCTAAGAGATTCAGTGCCTAATGAAAAAGACCACTTAAATCCGGTGTGAATATAATCGAGACGGTGTCTTCACTCAGTGAAATTATGCCATAGCGCCTTCGTTCATGGCATATTAAAGAATACCCCTAATTTCATTATATATTGATAAATACCTACCAAAATACTTTTATTGAGCCCCCCTCCCAATACATATTTCCAATTAAAAAACATTTTTAATGAGATATTCCCTATTTTTACTAGATACCTCTTTTATACCCCCAATACCTATAAACCACCCATAAATTACTCCTCGCCCTGCCCAATACCTACAATATATTGACCTTATTTTTCACAATTTAACCCCCCCCCCCACCTCCTAATGAATGAACGCGATAAGATATTGGTCAGAAAGGTGAATACCCTGTGATAATTGACATTAAAGAATCATTGACATTGTAATAAATATGAATGAGATAACGTATGGTTCTTATGTCTGTGTTATGTTACACATACTTTAGTTGGTATGCTCGAGATCAAATCACGTATACTCTAACCTAAGCACTTGGACCTTAGACCTATACATAGCTAATTTATATTTTATTTTCTAATATTCTAAAACAATGTCTATTAATTATAATACCCTACCATAATTAAAATACAATTAAGAGGAGAACCTGCTTTCTAGTCTCTTGTTCATCTATAAAAAAGAATTGTAGGAGACATGAATCAGGGAGAGAACATGTAGGCTGAAGTTATGATAAATTCCGATCTTCCGTGTGCTCTTAAATCTATTTAAAGAAAACACAAATTTGATGGTACGACGATTCACACCATGTTCCAACCACTTGAGTAAAATTGTGTTACCTTCCCATATAAAGTAGATACTATTATCTTCATTAAATTCCATGTTAGTTTTTTATTTCATAATACATGACCAACCTTTGTGAAATGATAGATCACTTCCAATCAACCTGGGTGATAATTGCTAGGTCAATATGTATAACCCTTAACCTAAATCTCTTATAACTTTTAAACCTTAATCATATAGCATACAACACCAAATAAGAAACCCCTATAAACTCCTTAGGCCTAACCTTATTTTACCCTTACTCAATAACCCATCTAAACCCTACCTTGTGACCCCTAAACCATATATCCTTTATCTAAAAAACAATCATATTTCTTAAACCATTTAAACCTTAAACACTAACCTACATAGCTTGTATAACTTTTACCCTCAATATAAACCCTATATCTACCAAAACCTAGTAGATATAAATATCAAAACTATAACCTCTAACTCAAATAACTCCTAACTTTCAATCACTAATCACTTAAACACAAATTCTAATAACCCATGGCTCCTAGCTCCTAATCTATATAATATTAACAGCTAACCTATATAAACACTAGTGTTACATCACATAACCACTAAAGTTCTAAAGTGTTATGAATCCTATTCCTATAACTCTTAATCTCTAACTTATACTACCTTAATCCATAATCTACATAGCCTCTACAATCCCTAAGCCATATAAGCATTGAGATCTATCATTCCTATTTGATATTCCTTGCATATCATATCTATAAAACCTTAACTCTATAAACAATATTATACTAACACCTAACCTCTAAAGTTATAAACTACTTTAAAACATGTCCCTATGACACCAAATCCTTAACTCATATTATCCTTGACCCTTACAATCCCTAATCCATATAATCCCTAAAACATATCATCTTTAAATTTTATTATTCCTATCTCCTAATACCTATAAATCCCAAGCCTTGAAATACCATAATTACTATCATGCCTAAACCTTAATGTTTATAATAATTAAAACCTTATCCCTAGTAATCCCTAACTCAAAATATCTCAATGTTAACCCCTATAGATCCTATAACCATGAACATGTAACTTAACCCATATACCCTTGGCACATATAACCCTAAAAACTAACCCTTAACCCCTAAATTCTAACCACTACACCATATAACGCCCTATCCTTTATAACATTTAAATATTATAACCCCTACCAATCTAACCCATATAACCTCTAACACCCACTCTCTAATCCCTCCTAACATAACCCATATAGATAGAGTCATATATGTTAGTGAAGTACACTAAGGACATATCATAGCAACCAATAGTTATATGGCTTAAGTACGACACAACTTAAGAAAGCCAACTTGGTCATAATCCTAGGTTTTTGCCACTAAGATACCTTCCTTGAGTGTGGATAATATATTCATCCTTAAACGGTCATGGGTAACCATTAAACAAGATTCAAGTGGTTCAAGAAACCTTAGAGAAACACTAGACCTCAACTTTAGTGCCCTAGGGCACCATGTCATTCTTATCTTATATTTTCACACTTGGTATAGAAGCATTTCAAGATCCCTAGTAAAACAACTATGTTTCATATGAGAAAATATTAAGAGGCAGTATTTGGATGCATGTCCCAACAATATTAACTTAAACTATTGTTTTGTGACCTTAACAAAGAGGAATTAAGTTGTTTAGTTACATTGATTGCTTAAGGGTTTCAAGTAAATTCTTAATGAAAGAAATCCACATGAAGAATTATAACTATATGTGCATTTTAATGGTTAAATAGATATCTAAAGAATTATCAATATTTCCCTCAATTGGATGCCCAAAAGAATCTCTAGTTAAATGCACTGAAGGTTGAGCAATGGGTTGACCTATAATTTATTCATGTTTTCTCTCAATTATGTTCATCTTTGCCTCAATCTCTCTCCAACATTCTCTTGTACTTCATTTTCATCAACCCATTGGTGATCATATTTCCTACTGCACTTTTTCACATTCCCCATATTAATTGTTGATTAATTTATTATTTCAAGTAGCTTTTCCTAATGTTGATTGTTGATTGGTTCATGTGTGTTTTTTATATTCATTTATAGTCAACAAATATTTGGAATTATCATGTGTTTGAAGGAAGTTGACAGTTGTGCAACAACTCGATCGAGCTATGGAGCTGAGTCATCAAAACCTAGACTAAGGGTTTTCTTGGTTTAAAATATAGCTTGAACAAGCTATTTTTTTAACCAAAAGACCTTTGATCGAGATATTTCAAAATATTTATTAAGCCCTTGATCGATGCTTAAAATTATCAATTTCAGCCCTATTGTTGCAACATTTTATGTAGCTCCAAGTTCCAAAGGTTGAATCCCCTTCATTTTAGGTTGTGGAGTTAAGGCCAATGGAGTTGTCAATTAATCCTCTATCCAATGGCATATCGTCTTCCAACATTTGATTTCATATTATATTTTTATTTAATATATTTTAAAACTTATACTGAAAGTTTTTTCCGCGATTAGAAAGGTGCTCAAAGAAAAATCAATAGGATAACAAATACATAACCAAAAGATTATAAAAAAATGTGTGGGATCCCCATGGATATTTCCTCTTAAAAAAGGTATTTTTGGTTTTTTATTAATGTAAATAGTTAGAAAAATATTGTTGGAAAGAAAGGTGTATAATTTGTGATTCAAATATCAATGGCTAAACTTAAATAATAATATATATAATATATATAATCCCCCCCCCCCCCCCCCCCCCGCAAATAGTTGGATCTACTATGCTCTGTGCACATCATATTGTCATAGATCAAATCAAGACTTCTTCGTTCATCATGATGGTTCAAAATATGACACTCAAAGTGTCACTATTCGCTCACCAATACTTGTGGATGGAAGATCTTATGATTGACCCTCAATCATGGTCTTGATCATTAAAATTGAAACATCGGTAACTACATTCAATTCAGAGAGTTGTAATGTCAAGAAAGGGTGAATATGTGCCTTTCCTTTGTATATGATGTGAGTCATTCGTGTGTTTCCTTTGAATCAAGAGTGAATTCCCGATAATAACAAGAAAAAAAAAATGAAATTATGAAAGTTGAGAAGTTTACAAAAACCAAATTTGCTCGTTTGCAACTCACAAAACCTCCGAGTAACCATTTACAACTATTTTCTCTAAACATAACAGGAAAATTAAATGGAATATGGGAAGACAATGTTTAATTTAGAAAATCTCCAGGATCTTCAGGTTGGAATGAACCTCACTGTGAAAGAAGGTAGAAGGAGGAATAAGCAATTCAGTGTACAATGATCAAACAATCATGGTGAAATTGAACAGTCAAGCGACAAAGTGTAATACAATCATGATACAAATAAGGAAATTGGAATCCACTAGATGTGATTCGAATTCCACGGCTTGTACTGACTCCAGAGCTCACTAATTGTAGAAAAACACCACTAGAGACTCTCTAGTGCAACTATGGAAAACTGAATCAGTTCAAAATTAGTTAACTAACCAAGGTAGGTGAGCAAAGGCACCTAACTCCCATAAATCAAGAAAATGTGTCGCTAGGATAACTAAGGATGAACTAATTGATGCTAATTGATGTCCATCGAAGGATAACTCAACACAGACTAGGGTGAACTAATGGTGAGACTCCCGTGACTTAGTGTGGGTTCCTAGGGATTAGCCTTTGGAAATCCTAAAATCATGGAAATTGGTGCATAAAGTGGTATGTGGGCCCCAGATGAGTTCGACATGGAACTAATGAAGTGGAAACATAATCCTAAGCTAGGAAATGACATTTAGACTATGGTGGTCTAGGGAGGATTATAATTAATCCTAACACCTCTGCTTAATCCAAACTTGGACAACCTGGGCCCTAGCAACTAAGACCAAAGGTCACCCATACAATCTAATGCAAAAAATTAATTTCTCAATAAACCGAGGGAATGGGGAAAACCTCATGGGAAAAAACCCTCCTAAAAAGTGAACAATAGGGAATTGGATCAAGCTTTCACACAAAGAGACGATTTCCTCCTGAGCAAAAAACTTGTGAATATTTTCTGCATTCTGCATCTCTGTGGAGTAGTAATGCAGTGTGATGGTCCTTATCTGCACTAGTTCGTTGGTATAGTGCATGTGAACCTCTCCACCTTCGTCCAATCTGATGCCATATAGGAGAAGAAATGTTGTTGCTTTTGCAGCCAAACTTGCATTTTTCAAACCTATTTGAAAGTATAGAAGAGTTGAACTTGAGATGCCATGCCCTGGGGCCTTTCTTGATCCCATATAATGGATTCCTCAACTTGCATGTCAAGAGAGAATCATTGATGTACCCCTTAGTATTTTCCATGTAGATTTCTTCTTCCAATTTACCATGTAGAAACTTAATTTTTTCTCTTCTTTCTAGAGGAAGAGAGACATGATCCAATGTATCATTATTATTCAATGACTCATATTCCTTATCCATGGATGCTTGTTTCGGTGAATTGAGACAAGGCACTTTGTAGAACTGTTACTTAGACTTCGCCATCATGTAGCATCTCTCTAGGAGTTTATAGAACCTCTCTGGGAGAAGGGAATTTGCATGACATAGCACAAGGATCTCATCTTGAAACTAATATCCTGTTCTTCTTTTGTAAGACGACTCTCCAACCATGTTCCCAGTAGCCTCAATGACCTTTTGATCCCATTTAGTCCTCGGATTGGGAGTAGGGACTAGATCTGAATTTGGATTTGATTGAACTTCATCTTCAATTCTAAAAACTAATTCAATTTTTTCCTCTGCTTCGAATTCTGAATCGGAAAAATTAATGGAAACATCATCATATGCAAAAGGTTTAGGTGTAATTATTTTACCTTCCCTTTTAAATGACAGCTAAGATTGCATTAGATCTAAGTATGGAAAAAAATGTGATAATTCATATTCCTTGGAGGCATGGTTTGCAACACCTTTCTCTATCAGCTTCCCAATATACATATATGAGATTTCCACTAAGTCAAGATCAAATACAACTCATTTTGGTGAGCCTATATGAGTCATTTGGTATACAAACAACAAAGTTTTGCTAAAGAGGGAACACATAAGACATTTATTAACATTCCAAGCTCTAATTTTATTGTACCCTTCCCTTCAGCTTGGATTTGAGTTACATATCCCATGTGAATAGTTGGACCATCAGTAATATTCAATGAAGAGAATGATTATTTGGATGCAACCATGTGATTTGACGCTCCTAAATCAATGAGGAAAGCATGAGATTTTGAAAATCCAACCTTCAGTGCATGGAAACTCTCATGATATTTAGTTTTGTCTCTAGAGTCATCCTTCCTTGCGACTTCAGGGAAGAAAATATTGTGCTACTCAGGGAGTCTTGACATCTGATCTATTGTCTTCTTCATACAACCTTTCTTTGTATGGTTTCCTTTCTTACAGTAAGAGCACTTGCCCTTGTCAAACCTCTGATGTTTTTCCATCTTAGAGTATGAGGCTCCATCTGATGGATCAAACTTTACCTTATGTTTGAATTCAGTGTTCCTCTTATTCTTTCCTTTCTGCTTCCTCTTTTCTTATGCATTCATTGTCTCCCTAGCCAAGAGAGCTCGATTATTGGAGGATCTGAGGGATCCCATTTATATAAGCTTATCTTGTTCCTAAATAATATATTCTGTGAAGGCATCAAGTGATGGGATTTTCCAATTTAGATTTATCATCCTCCCAGAGTGAAAGGTGAATACGAACACTAAGAATTATTGGCCAAGTTTGTTGAAAATAGAGAGCACCAAATGCTCATCCTTCTTTTCAATCCCACACTGCTTGCACTGCATAACCAAGGATTCGAATTTGGAGAAGAATTGTTGGATGGTTTCTAAGTTGTTGGGCTGAAGAGAAATCAACTCATTCTCCAGAATATGGCCCCTTGTAACACCCTGGTTTTGACCATGTTGCATTAATGTATGTGATGTAAATATTATATCAAATCATGACAAGGAGCTCAAGGCCAAGGCCATGTCACTGATTGTTGTTGGTGTATAGGTGATCATGGTTGATGCCTATGTTTTCTATGCTAAGTCAAGCACACTTGTAAACATCATCTAAATATGCAATATAATGAAAACCCATGGCCAGCTAGGTCAACACAATGAATAATGAGATGGGGGAATGATTTTCCTAAGGATAAAGGGGTGGGAATGTTAACCTTGAGCCTGTTTGGGGAAAATCCATGTGTCATGGGGAGAACCCATCAGAACTGTCAACTACCCTCTTTCTTCTCTTTTCTTCCTAACCATTTACTCTACCAAGAACTGGTTGAGGTAGTTATTTCTTGGAAAGGGAAGAGTATCAGAAATTTTGAATGGGGCAGAGCACCCAGCTCTGGAGTGTCGTTTTTTGCTTGTAGGGACAAGAAACATCAAAACCGTATGTTAGTTTGACCTATGCATTCACTCATGGTTCCTACTCTCACGTTTTGAGAGTTGTAAGGGCATTCATTCATTCATCATTCATCTCATTCAATCATGGATTCATCAACTTCACTCCCCGGTCATCGTGTAGAAGCAACAGAATAGCAGAGCCTTTCTCTTTGCATGTATCCTTCGCGTTCTGCGAGTTGTTTTTCCTGGACATTGTGGTAATTGTTGTGTTGTAGCATTAACCTAGATACATAGAGCATATGAGACCCTATTACTTGTGTTCAGAGTAAGCCGGTGACGTAGAGTCTCCCTATGGTTGTTGTGTTGTGAACCCTGGTTCGGGTCTGACTATGTGCGAGACTTAGGAATGGGAAAGACATAGAATGCACTTGATGAACTTGGTGTGGAACCTCACAGTAAGATAAGAGTGGTTGGTGAACCTGCCATGCACATCCTTAAGAGCACTGGAAGGGAAGGTGTAGCCTGAGGGACTATGGAGCATAGAAGGGGACACTTCCTTGTGTTAGGTGTGTAGGCAGAGGGGGATCCAGGCCAGATAGATCTTGTGAAGGTGTCCTTAGCTCTATCAATGAGCTCACTAGCTTAGTAGTTCTTCATGCCCATTTACTTAGAATCCTGATAAACCCTACTGGAAATATGGCTTAGCTGGTAGCATGTTAAACCCATCTGTTGGCGTGGCTGTGTCTGTTGCACCTGACCTGGTAAGTAATATTTGGCTGGACAGTCTGAGAAACCCAACTGTTAATGCTAGCTTGGCTAGGTAGCCTAATAAACCCACTAGTGAGATGGCTGGATTGTGAATAGTCTGATAAACCCATCTGTTGGCTTGACTGGTCCTTAAAGGTGAATGTTGGCTTGACTGTGAACAGTCTTTGAAACCCAAATGTGAGATGGCTTGGCTGAGTGGCTTGTGAAACCCATCTGAGGGATGTTTTTCCCTTACATCCTGTGAAACCCAACTGTGTTGGCTTGGCTGAGTTTAATTTCATCCTTGTCTATGTATGAGCCTACTAGTGTTCCCTTATCCCTGTAGGAAATCATGCCCAACTCGAGGGTGGCAATGTTGCTGAGAGATTAAGGAGCACACTGGCCTATGGTTGGGTGGAACATTGCAGCGACACAGCTGGTTGTGGGACAAGCTTTCTTCAAGATAAGTGTTCTTATCCACATAATTCTCTGTAACTGTAATGCTTGCATTGCATTTGCTTGATGGAATGTGATGAACATGTTGCTATGTTGAGTTAAGATTTGCTTCCTAAATAACTGCAATTATAGGCATCTATGTATGTTTTTCCTTCAATGCATTTTACTAAGTTGTAGGGTAGATTGGCCAGATTGATCTGAGAATTCAACTTAAAAGTGGAGTTTTCTACTAGAAATCCTCCTTTGTGCAGTTTGCGGGATTAAGGATTTTGCAGGATGCGGGATGCGGAACGTCATTTCGCAGATAGTGGTTTCCGCAGATTTCCCTTCCGCAACTTGTGGGATGCGGTATGCAGAACGTCGTTTTGCAGATTTTGGGTTCCGCAGATTTTCTTTCCATAACTAGCGGGATGCGGGATGCAGGATGCGGGATCGTGGTTTTGCAATTTCCATATTTCCAATCCCGCAAGTTAAGTTTTCGCGTCATCGATCTTCGCGGGATGATTCTCTGTCATTGATCTGTTTTCGATGCGGGATACGGGTTGCGGGAAGTGAGATCAAGATTTTGTGTAACTTTCGACCCCGCATCTCGGGCTTTCCACACCGTTGATTTTTGTGGGAAAATTTTGAACCATTGATTTATATCTGGCTATGGGATCGTTCACAATCATTGATTTCGTCACGTTTTCTCTCCGTCGTCCGATCTCCTCTGAGATATTTCCTTGCAGATTGTTGAACTGATCTATGGAAGACGGGAGGGAGCGTGACAATGTTGGAATTGTCGAGTTGTGGTTAACAACCATGCCCTGTGTTTCGATGAACAGTGAAGGTTCTCGATGAAAATTTTAATTCCACGTAAGATGGGGTATGGGTACGTGACAATGTGGTATCAGAGCTGCGGGTTGCAGCATTGGGCCTGGATGGGTCGGAGAGCAGTCAAGGATACCTCTAATGTAAATTTGTAGTACACTATAGTGTGGTATCCAAGCTGTCGGTTGTAGCATTAGGGCCTAGATGGGCCAGGTGACAGTAAGTAAATGGTTTTGATTTTTTTGAATTACGGTGTATTTAACAAATGGTGTTGGTAACACATTTTTCAGAGTCATAGTACATTTGGAAAAGTAAGTGGTGGTTCAGCCATGAGAACCCATGACAGATATGATGCTCGGGACTCCTACAAGCGTGCGCGAGATGACATGGGGGAAAATGTCTGAGTTGGAAATGATGACATATATTCTAATGGAAGGAGATTCCAAGAGACACCGCCAGATGTTGCAGCCACCATGAGAATCTTGATTAAATCCCAGGAAGAGCAGCATCAGTTGAATGCTGCTATGTTGCAGAGTTGACAGACTTGCAAAGAAATATAGACTCTGGGCAGGGTACAGTGAAACCCGAAGGCAGTAAGAGCAGTACCAGAAGAAGAAGAAGGACTTCTAGTAAGTCATCTAACTCAAAGGATTCTAGTGGGCATTAAAACTCTTCTTCTCACAAGGGAAACAGAAAGAGGCCCCATAGGGATCGCACTCGGGATGAATTTAAGAAGGCTAAACCTCCTACGTTTGATGGAGAGGTGAAGACTAGACAAGAGGTTGAAGCTTGGCTTCTTGGAATAAAGAAGTACTTCCAAGTTCAGGATTATTCGGGAAAAATGAAGGCAAGGGTTTCCATATTCAATTTGAATGGAAGGGCATCCATTTGGTGGGAGCACTTCAAGCAAGTAAGGAAGATCGATGAAAGGAGACTTAAGTGGAAACGGTTCCAGAAGTATTTCAAGAAGAAATATCTCTCTGACAAGTACTATGATGACAAGATCAAAGAATTCCATAAGATGAGATTGGGACAGTAGACCATGGAAGAGTATGTGAACAGGTTCCTAGAATCGTTGAGATATGTCAGGTACATCAAGGATGAAAAAGTGAAAATTCACCGTTTCCTAAGTGGATTGCCTCGGTCTTACAAAGATAGAATTGAGTTTTATGAACCTAGAACTCTTGAAGAAGCAATAAGGAAGGCTAAGTATTGCTATGAACAAAGCAAAGGGAAACATGATTACCATAAGGCATGGAAGGACAAGAAGAATGAGAAGTTTGACCCAAGGAAGAAAGGGTTCAAACCTTCTAGCTTCAGGAATCAGCAGAAGCAGCCATCACAAGCTGAGAAGCAGCTAGCTAGAGTGGTGGGAGAGAAACCAAGAGATCCACAGCAGAACAGAGAACCACTCCAATGTTGGAGATGTGGAGGACCCCACATGCGCAGGAATTGTCCACTCGAGAATGAGAGTGCAAGGCTAGCTTACAACATGCAAGGAGCATAAACAGTGGGTCAAGTAGCAAGGGTCGTCCCTAGGATTTATGTAGCACTAGAGGACCGCCAGGCAGACCACCAGTCCACTGTGATTAAAGTTGCAAGTAAGATTGTGGATCAATCTGTTTCTATCTTGATTGGCCCTGGTTCTATTCACAGTTACATTACTCCTAAAGTAGTGGAGATTTGTGCCTTTAAGAAAATAAAGCATAACAAATCTTGGTTAGTTCAGTTAGCCACTTGAAATTAAGAGAAAGGTTAGCGAACTGATAGAAAAATGTCCATTGAGTATGAATGGATTGGTCACTTGTGTAGATCTAAATGTTCTACCGCTTGGCTCCTATGATGTTCTCATTGGGATGGATTGGTTAGAATCTCACAGAGTAAAGCTTGATTGTTATAATAAGGCCTTTCAGTGCTGGGATGAGGAAGGCAACTCAAGGATTGTGAAAGGCATTCCAAAGGTGATTTCTGTGAGGCGGGTTTCATCAATGCAGTTGAAGAAGTTCTATAGGAAAGGTTGCTAGTTGTATGCAGCTCTTATTTTGGAGGCAACCAAAAGTGAAAATCCTAGGTTGGAGGACTTTCATGTGTTGCAGGATTTCAGGGATGCGTTTTCTGATGAGATTCCAGGGCTTCCTCCAAAGAGGGACATTTATTTCACAATTAAACTTATGCTGGGAGTGGCACCAGTGTCCAAGACACCCTACAGAATGTGCACGCCAGAAATGTTAGAGTTGAAGATGCAGTTGCAGTAGTTGTTGGAGAAGAAGTATATCAGACCCAGTATGTCTCCTTGGGGGGCACCAGTTCTTTTTGTAAAGAAGAAAGATGGTACACTCAGGTTGTGTATTGATTTCAGACAGCTGAACAAAGTCACGGTGAAGAATAAATACCCTTTGCCTAGGATTGATGATCTCTTTGATCAAATGAGAGGAGAAAAGGTATTTTCCAAGATTGGCTTGAGGTCTAGTTACCATCAGGTGAGAATCAAGGATGAAGACATTCATAAGATAGCCTTTAGGACAAGGTATGGACATTATGAGTTTGTAGTGGCACCATTTGATCTCACAAATGCACCAGCTACATTTATGTGCCTTATGAACAGTGTCTTCAGTAGGTATTTGGACAATTTTGTTCTTGTTTTCCTTGATGACATTCTTGTTTATTCCAAGAATAAGGAAGAACATGAAGAGCATTTGAGATTGACATTGCAATTGTTCAAGGAGCATCAGCTATATGCAAAGCTGAGCAAGTGTGATTTCTATAGAGATAGAATTCAGTACTTGGGTCACATTATCTCTGAGGAGGGTATATCTGTGGACCCTAAAAAGATTGAAGCCATTATGAATTGGCCTACTCCAAGAAGTGTGACAGATGTGAGATATTTTATGGGAGTTGCAGAATACTATAGGAGATTCATTGAGGGATTCTCCAAGGTTGCAAATGCCATCACTTCTTTGCAAAAGAAGGGGGTAAAGTTTGAATGGACCTTGAGGTGTGAAGAAAGCTTCCAGCAGTTGAAGAATCTTCTTACCAGTGCACCAATGTTGAAGGTTGCAGACCTAGAGAAATATTTTGTGGTGTGTACCGATGCATGCATACAAGGGCTTCGAGGAGTCTTTATGCAAGACAACCACATTGTATGTTATGAGTCAAGAAAGTTGAAGGAGCATGAGAAGAACTATGCCACTCATGATCTAGAGCTTGCAGCCATAATACAAGATTTGAATATGTGGAGGCATTACTTGATGGGTAGAAGATTCGAGCTGAAGACAGACCATTGTGGTCTAAAGTATTTGTTAGATCAGCCTACTCTAAATGCTAGGAAAGCTATATGGATGGAGTTTTTATGTGAGTTTGATTTTGAAATCAAGCACATAAAAGGAAAAGAGAATAAGGTAGTTGATGCACTCAGCAAGAAGGTGCAGGAAATGCATGTGGCATCTCTTAGTACTTGCCACTCAGATTTGAGGCAACAGATTGTTAATCATACTACTATAAATGAATTGTATGTGCAGGTCAAGGACAAATTGCGGCAGCAAATTCTTGAAAAGAGGTATGAGGGATATAAATTGGAAGAAGATGGACTTCTTACTTATAAAGGTAGAATTTATATTCCAAATGTAGCAGATATGAGGAGAGTTGTTATGGATGAGATCCATCAAGCTCCATATTCTGGTCACCCAGGATATCAGAAGACAATTGCTACAGCTAGAAAGCAGTATTTCTAGCCAGTAATGAAAAAGGACATGGCTGAATATATTTTGAGGTGCATGAAATGTCAGCAGGTAAAGGTTGAGAATCAACACCCAGGAAGTTTGTTGCAGCCTTTGCCAGTTCCAGAATGGAAATGGGAAGTTATTTCTATGGATTTTATTACAGGATTTCCAATGACTTGGAGACAACATGATTCCATCATCGTTGTAGTGGACAAGTTGACAAAGGCAGCACATTTTATACCAGTGAAGTCTACGCATAAGACTGATACATTGCAAAGATATTCATGAAGGATACTTTCAAATTGCATGGATTGCCTAAGGAAATAGTCTCTGACAAAGATGTCAAGTTCAGTTCCAATTTTTCGAAGGGTTTGTTTGCAAACTTGGGTACAAAGCTGAACTTCAGCACCACATACCATCCTCAAACTGATGGTCAGACAGAGAGAGTTAACCAAGTGATTGAAGACATGCTTCGCATGTATGTGATGGACAAACCAACCAAGTGGGAAGATTATTTACACTTGGTAGAGTTTGATTATAATAATGGACAGCAAGCATCCTTGGGGATGAGTCTATATGAAGATTTGTGTGGCAGAAGGTGTAGGACACCAGCGACTTGGAATAATCCCGTGAACAGGATTGTGCTTGGTCCTGAATTTCTCAAGGAAATGGAGCAAGAGGTTGTAAAGATCATGCAGAATTTGAAAGCATCCTAGGACAGGAAGAAAAGTTATGCTGATAAGCATAGCGTGACCAGAGAGTTCAGTGTTGGGGATCATGTTTACCTCAGAGTGTGGGCAAAGAAGAGCTCCTTGAAGCTGGGCAGTTGTGCCAAGATGTCCCCTATATATTGTGGGCCGTTTGAAGTGATTGAAAGAATAGGTCCAGTTGCATATAGACTTGCATTTCTTGCTAGCACTAGAGCTCATAATGTTTTTCATGTTTCTTTGCTTAAGAAATATGTACATGATCCTAACCATGTGATAAATTGGGATGTGATTCAGGTGGAACCCGAGGGAGAGTTCCGAATCGAGCCAACATGCATCCTTGACAGGAAGGTCACCATGCTCCGGAATCGAGCCATAGGACAGGTAAAGGTGCAATGGGAACACTACAGTCCTGAAGAGGCTACGTGGGATTTGGAGGATGCCATGCGATTGGCACATCCATTTTTGTTCAATTTTGCGGAACACTGAGGCGATGCCAGCGTATCATTTTGTTCAAAATTTTGTAAGCACTAAGGACAGTGCTATTGAAAGGGGAGGGGAATGTAACACCTTGGTTTTGACCCTGTTGCATTAATGTATGTGAAGTAAATATTATATCGAATCGTGACAAGGAGCTCAAGGCCAAGGCCCTGTCACTGATTGTTGTTCGTGTATAGGTGCTCATGGTTGATGCTTATGGTTTCTGTGCTAAGTCAAGCACGATTGTAAACATCATGTAAATATGCAATATAATGAAAACCCACAGCCAGCTATGTCAACGCAATGAATAATGAGATGGGGGCATGATTTTCCTAAGGATAAAGGGGTGGGAATGTTAACCTTGAGCCTATTTGGGGAAAATCCATGTGTCATGGGGAGAACCCATCAGAACTATCAACTACCCTCTTTCTTGTCTTTTCTTCCTAACCATTTACTCTGCCAGGAAGTGGTTGAGGTAGTTATTGCTTGGAAAGGGAAGAGTATGGGAAACTTCGAAAGGGCCAGAGCACCCAGCTCTGGAGTGTCGTTTTTTGCTTGCAGGGACAAGAAACATTAGGACCGTATGTCAGTTTGACCCATGGATTCACGCCTAGTTCCTACTCTCACACTTTGAGAGTTACGAGGGCATTCATTCGTTCATCATTCATCTCATTCGATCATGGATTCATCAACTTCACTCCTCGATCATCGTGTAGAAGCGGCAGAATAGCAGAGCCTTTCTCTATGCATGTATCGTTCGCATTCTGTGAGTTGTTTTTCCTAGACATTGTGGTAATTGTCATGTTGCAGTGTTAACCTAGCTACAAAGAGCATATGAGACCCTGTTACTAGTGTTCAGAGTAAGTCGGTGATGTAGAGTCTTCCTATGGTTGTTGTGTTGTGAACCCTGGTTCAGTTCTGACTGTGTGCGAGACTAAGGAATGGGAGAGACATAGAATGTGCTTGATAAACCTGGTGTGGAACCTCATAGTAAGATAAGAGTGGCTAGTGAGCATGCCATGCACATCCTGAAGAGAATTGGAAGGGTAGGTGTAGCCTGAGGGACTATGGAGCAGAGAAGTGGACACTTCCTTGTGTTGGGTGTGTAGGTAGAGGGGGAACCAGGCCAGATATATCTTATGAAGGTGTCCTTAGCTCTATCGATGAGCTCACTAGCTTAGCAGTTCTTCCTGCCCATTTCCTTAGAAGCTTGATAAACCCAACTGGAAAGATGGCTTGGTTGGTAGCCTGTTAAACCCATCTGTTGGCTTGGTTGTATCTGTTTCACCTGACCTGGTAAGTAACCTTTGGTTGGACAGTCTGATAAACCCAACTGCTAATGTTGGCTTGGCTAGGTAGCCTGATAAACCCAGTAGTGAGATGGCTTTACTGTGAATAGTCTGATAAACCCATCTGTTAGCTTGACTGGTCCTTAAAGGTGAATGTTGGCTTGACTGTGAACGGTCTGTGAAACCCAAATGCGAGATGGCTTGGTTGAGTGGCCTATGAAACCTATCTATGGGATGTTTTTCCCTTATATCCTGTGAAACCCAATTGTGTTGGATTGGCTAAGTTTAATTGCATCCTTGACTATGTATGAGTTTGTTAGTGTTCCCTTATCCCTATAGGAAATCATGCTCAGCTCGGGGGTGGTAGTGTTGCTGAGAGATTAAGGAGCACACTAGCCTATGGTTGGGTGGAACGTTGCAGTGACATAGCTGGTTGCGGGACAAGATTTCTTCAAGATAAGTGCTCTTGTCCACACAATTCTTTGTAACTGTAATGCTTGCATTGTATTTGCTTGATGGAATGTGATGAACATGTTGCTATGTTGAGTTATGCTTTGCTTCTTGAATAACTGCAATTATAGGCATCTATGTATGTTTTTCCTTCAATGCATTTTACTAAGTTGCATGGTAGATTAGCCAGTTTGGTAATGGCCTGGATGATCAGATCGATCTAAGAATTCAGCTAAAAAGTGGAGTTTTCTGCTAGAAATCCTCATTTGCGCAGTTTGCGGGATTAAGGATTTTGTGGGATGCGAGATATGGAACATCATTTCCCAGATTGTTGTTTCCACAGATTTCCCTTTCGCAACTTTCCTTCCGTTGTGGGATGCGGGATGCGGAACGTCGTTTTGCAAATTTTGGGTTCCGCGGATTTTTTTCTGCAACTTGCGGGATGCGAGATCGCGGTGTTGAAATTTCCATATTTCCAATCCCGTAAGTTTAGTTTCTGCGCCATCGATATTCATGGGATGATTCTCCGTCGTTGATCTGTTTTCGATGCGGGATGCAGGATGCAGGAAGTGAGATCGAGATTTTATGTAACTTCTGACCCTGCATCTTGGGCTTTTCGCACCGTTGATTTAGATCTGGCTGCGGGATCGTTCATGATCGTTGATTTCATCGCGTTTTCTCTCTGTCATCCAATCTCCTCTAAGATCTTTCCTTGTATATTGTTGAACTGATCTATGGAAGACAGGACGGAGCGTGACAGTGTTGGAATTGTCGAGTTGTGGTTCACGACCATGCCCTATGTTTCGATGAACAATGAAGGTTATCGATGAAAATTTTAATTTCACATAAGATGGGGTATGGGTACATGACACCCCCTACTCATCCTTCTTTCCAAACAGTGATTTGAGCTTATTTCATACTTCCTTTGGAGTTTTTAATCCATCATGATGGACGAGTAGCTCGCTAGAGATATGAATGCACATGAAGCCAAATGATTCATCCAACTTTTTCAGATACTTCGAATTCTCAAAATTTTGCTAGAGTTATACCTCCTTTCCCATGGTAACCCTGTACATACCTTTGTTGTGCAACACAATCTGCATGTCAGCCCTCCAATCAAGATAGTTGAAAGGTGTGAGGATCATGGGTGTCAAGGCTACTAAATTATTCATCTTCCAGCTTCAAGGAACAACACAATTCTTTTAAATTCTTCAATTTACCTGTAAAAACACTTCAATTTGAAGGAAAACCAATTCAATCACTCTATACTTAAACATGTGCACATTCTCTAGGTGCATCACACCTTCCTAGACTTCTCTAGACAAAATCTAGAGGGATGAAGGAAAAGACACCAGGAGTTATGTGGAACCCAATTGCTTCTGGGGCATCAATGGAAATTTATGAGGATTGAAGTTGGCCTAATCACATGCTTTGATAACACGTTTAATTTAGAAAAGATTTAGTAAATTCATGCTGGAATGAACTTCACTGTAAAAGAAGGTTGAAGGAGGAAGAAGCAATTCAATGTACAATGATCAAACAATCATGGTGAAATTGAACAATCAAGAGACAAAAACTGGTCAGCATAACATCACTCTCATAATAATTCATCTTTGTGTAATTCAATCATGATACAAATAAGGAAATTCAAATCCACTAGGTGTGATTCCAATTCCACAACTTGGATTGACTCCAGACCTCACTAACTGTGTAAAAACACCACTAGAAACTCATTAGTGCAACTAGAGATAATTGAATCGGTTCACAATCAGTTAATTGACCAAGGTAGGTGAGAAAAGGTGCTGAAATCCCTTAAATCAATAAAATGTTGTGTTAGGATAACTGAAGATGAACTAACTGATACTAACTGATGTCCATCGGAGGATAACTCAGCACAGACTAGGGTGAACTGATGGTGGGACTCCCATGACTTAATGTGGGTTCCTAAATTAAAGGGATTGGCCTATGGAGCTCCTAAACTCATGAAAACTAGCGCATCAATTGGTAGGTGGACCCCAAATGAGTTCCCCATGGCACTAATGAAGTGGAAACATAATCCTAAGCTAGGAAATGACATTTAGACTATGGTGGTCAAGGGAGGATTATAATTAATCCTAACATATACCTAGACACCCAAGTTATCAAAGGAATGCTAGAGTAATCACTCATACATCCTTCATCCCTATTCATCAACAATCCCTTTTACTAACCCTTATATCCCTGAACATTGAAGATGTCGCCCTCAAGTACATTCACCCCTCATATACAACTAGTGGATCGGGGTGGGATCGTTGGAGTGCATGAGAAAAGAGACCAGAATATTTATGTTTGATAAGTTTTTGATCAGTAAGAATGTATACCTTGTACTTGTTTCATTGATATAATTGATATTTGATACCGTTCCCTACCCCAATCAAGTGTTCTTGTGATTGTGGTTTGACATAAAGATTGTTTTGTCACTTATATTGACATTGATTAGATAGTTAATGTTCTTCTCATTTTCAATTCATTTACATTCTTTGTTACGTGTTAAACTGGATTGAGAAAGGTTGGCATTGTTGGTTTTGCAAGTTGACATTGGGAATCAAGGAGCGGATCTGGAGAAAGACAAAGGAGCAGCTAGGACAACCTTCGAAAAAGTTACATACCTCTCTTCTCCCTAATCTTTTCTCCAATTTAGATTTGCTTGTTGAAGTCGATTTGTGGTCTTATGTGTGAATACGAGTCTAATATACCTATAAACATAGACATTTAGGTTTGTCTCATCCTAATCAGTACGTTGGTGATCTTACCCTAGTCATAGGATTTATTTCTAAACAAGACATACTCATATATTTTGTTTTTGAAAATTATGCATTGAACATTGAATTCAATTGTTATTTTTTTTTCAAATTTGCAACGATAAATGTTTAACTAAATGGGAATTTGACACATTAAATTATATTAAAAATATCCTTATAAATACAACACATTTCTCCACAAATCATTTTTCACTTCACATCAAAATTCACAAGCTGTACATGAGTTTTGAGGTCTTCAATTGGAAAAAAGATGTAAATGTTAAATTTTCATCACCACATTTCACTAAAACGTGTTACATATTTTCATGGATTCACTCTTTATCAATGTCTAAAAAATGACCACAAAAATAGGTCGATATTACATTAGAGATATAACATGTTAAAATCATATCAAAATAAATAATTGCAAGCATATAAAAATCAATAACTACAAGCATATATTATTTATTACCCAAGCTCATCCTTATTATCAAATCATAAAATTGTCTCATCTTTGTCTTCTTCCAAGATAGATCCTCATCTATGTTCTTTGTCACCTATATTCCATGTACTCCAACATTAATATGCATGTCATAGAACAAATAAGTAGAATGAAAAATGCAATATATTATATTCAATATCACTCTATTTTTCACTTAAAGATACAAAGTAAATAATACCACTACTAACATAATCATATGTATTGTGACCAAGACCCGTGGGACTTGATCCCTACTACAATGAATGCAAGTAATCAATATCTAGATACAGCCTCTCTTTTAAGTTATACTCTTTATAAACACTACAAAAAAAAAT
The DNA here is from genome assembly GCA_001517045.1 of Pseudotsuga menziesii. Taxonomy (NCBI): domain Eukaryota; kingdom Viridiplantae; phylum Streptophyta; class Pinopsida; order Pinales; family Pinaceae; genus Pseudotsuga; species Pseudotsuga menziesii. The sequence continues at coordinate 474,974 of LPNX010666751.1, forward strand.
CGGTCTTTTCTACAACATAATGCATACTATAATAAGTAACAATTAAAACTATAAATGCGACTCTTCAGAAAATAAATATATATTTTCCAAAATTATATTACAATAATAAATTATGTAATTACATGTCACTAGGTGATTCTTGCTATTGCTTTTCATGGAGGTTTGCAAGGTCCAAGAACTCGTCACTTGACATAATTATTATGTTGATTAGAAGCCTGACTTGAAGATTTCAATTGAAAAAGATGAAAAACTAATCATTGTATGGAATATTTTAGAGTTGATGTCAAAGAAAATTGATTTGGAGGGAATAAGAAAAAAGTATTCCAATCCGATCATTCTTACATGCACCAATTCATTGGAGTTATTTACTATTGAAATCTCATTCTTGTTCTTCTTCTTTTAATTGGTGGAATACACATCATAAGAACCCTTCTAGGCACTTCTCCTCATTTCAAGGATGGTACATGGGCTTAATCTTTTGGTTGCAATTTTGGAAACCTAACACAACAAGGACATCAAGTGAGGCCCACAATATTCACTGAAGTAGCCAACCCAGGGACTTGACGCTATGACCTCCTACTTTCAATTCACAACACTCAACCACTTGAGCTAACACATTGGGTTATTTATTGGTGAACCTAACATAGAAATAATAGTAAAACTGTTAGTAGTAAATTCAAGATAATTGTTGACAATCTTTTGGAATTTTAATGATTCATGACTATGTATTTATAGTTGCTTGAACACGGTTTCAAGTCTATATAGAACAAATGGTTATGATCAACACAAAGATGACTAGAGAATAACACTACAACACAATAATCCACGTGTCTCAATCCTCATTAGTGTGAGGGAATTTTTATTATTTTAAATAAAATATATTGTTTTCCCTCATAAAACCCCCTCAAAGCCTACTCTTTCATTCTTTTCTCATTTCCTCTCTTTCTCTCGTCTCTTCTCCTCCCTTTTCATTTATCGCTCAGGGTTTCCTCTCTTAGTTCTAATCCTCGTCAATGCTGGGGATTTGGTTTCATGTAGGAACCTCCATGAGGGCGGTAATGGATTCTCTCTCGCATTCTCCTCCTTCCTTCCTCTTTTTACTTTGTTTCTCCTTTACTCATTTACTAATTTTTATTGTGTTTTGTTGTTGTAAGTTTAATATTTTATGCATGGATAATAATGATTCTTGGAAGAACCTCCATGATGAAGGTAACAACTTCTCCCTTCCTTTATCCTATCTTCTTCCTTCATCTCCTACTTTATTGATTTGCTAATGTTTATTATTCATATATTGCTATAGGTTTAGATTTTCATCCATGTATTCTAGGGTTTGATGGTGATATCTCCATGAAAATTATAACAACCTCTACCTTCCATGCTTCTCCTTCCTTCCCCTTTTACTTTGATTTTCTTTTATTGATGTATTGATTATTGTTGTTGTTTAAATGTTCCAATTTTATAAATAAAGAAGAAAAAAGTGGTGTTTTCGGCGTTCTAATTAATGCATAGATTTGGTTCATGGTGTGGTCTAAGGAAGGCCCTTACATTAATGTATGAATAGTCGGGTTCAAATCTTTGCACCCATATATTTATTATTACTTTCTATTACATGTGTGCTAATTGTTGATATTTATCTAAGATCTACATTATCCATTTGTTTGGATGCATAGGTTAAACTAGTTTCAATTTAAATCGACACAATTAATGGCATATATATATGGGAATGTAGCTCAAGTAGATCTCTTTCCTTTCATCAAGTGATATAGGTTCACATCACAACATTCCCTTACCATTTTCCATTTGTGTTTTCATTTTTTACCACTTTCCATTTCTATATCATTTTTTACCATTTTTTGTGCTTTATTAAGTTCTAATTTACACTTGGTTGGTCTTGATTTAATTTGGATATGCACTTTAATGGTAGAATTTTGGGGGAATACACCCCAAGTAGATATCCTACCTACTTGGGTTCAAACCCAAGCATTTACTTACCATTTTTTACTTTTATTTCTGTAACTTTTAATTTATAGACAAATGACTCTAAACCCAATGTTATTCCCAACATTAAATTCAACATTAAGTCTGATTTTATTCATAGCGTTAAACCCATTGCTATTTTGAAATTTTGATTAACACCATCTTTTGCATTGACAATCATGCCAAACGGAAAAACAAAACACTAAAATATGGCACTAATGGCATGTTTAGTTGCAGTGTGGTCAACTTGCTACGTGAATCAATCCTGTGTGATTAATGGAATTCAATTAAACTTTAAGAAAATGATAAATTTTGAAACGTAAAAAAGTATAAAGTAGAATCAAGTTCAAATAATGAGACAAAATTCCATTGATTGAATATTCTTACCAATGGTGGAATTAGATTTTTGGGGGAGGTGGTTATAAATATGAAACATGTATTCAAACTTTGTAAATAAAAGTATAAGAATGGATCTAAGTGTTTCAATGCCCATTATTCCCTAGAAAAATCTGCAAAGAGATAAAATAATTCTTCCACTTCCTCACCAAAGAAAGAAATCTAATATCATTCGTTATGATTCTTAACCTTTAAAACTGAATAAAAATGAATATATAAAAAAGGTCTCAATAATCCATTCAATATCAAAACCCTTAAGACAGGGAAACACCTTACTATGATCATTGGATGGAAGGAGTCCACTCTTGTTCATTTGACACTTTGAGGGTGAAACCTCCTAATGAGATAATATCCAATACAATATGCTCCAATACATACTCCATAAGGATTACTCCATCCTTATTTATAGCTATCTAGAGAATCCTAATCATAACTATCTCCTAGCTACCTAGGGCACCGTCTTTAACAAGGACATATTACACTTAGTTAATGCTAAGTTCTAACTACCTAGTGGAACTTGTTTAATATAACCAACATAGTGGACCTAGTCCACCTAACATTTAATCATCATTATAACTTGAATATTATTACTTTAATGGGCCCTTTGTCCCCAAATTACACCCCTAAGAAGGATCCCAAGACAACATTAAAGTTCATAAATGTGCATATGCTAATGTTCTTAACCTATGACATCAATACAACAATGTTTACAAAATGAAATGAAATCAAGTAAAATTGAAATAGCATGATTTTCTTGAATGGCTCAATTTATACCTAGTGGGCATTGTTTAATATAACCAACATAGTGGACCTAGTCCACCTTACATTTAATCGCCACCATAACTATAATATTATTTCTTTAATAGGTCTTTCAATCCCGAATTACACCCCTAGGAAAGATCCCAACACAACATTGGCATTCATAAATGTCTATACACCAATGTTCTTATATCCTATGACATCAATATATCGATGTTTACAAAATGACATCAAATTCAAGTAAAAATGAAATAGTATGATTTTCTTGAATGGCTCAATTTCGTCGTGTAAACATCAAAACAATATCATATAAATATCATTTTTTGACATGAAATGTAGTAGTGCTAATGTTAGGTTGCCAATTGAATCATTTGTGTTTCGAAGTTTTCAAGGATAAAGACAAGATATCCATCACAAAAATTGATTGCACCTAAAAAGGTATCCAATTTTCAATAATCACAAGATTTGCAACAACATCAAATGTAGGTTTCCCACCATTGTTGTAATACACCTTCTCTATCCTCGAGATCATGTGGAGAAAATTTGAGGCAAAATTTTCTTTACAATCTAATTAAGTGAAGAATGGATTTCCCAACATTAGATTAGCCTCAAATATACATAGCCAAATATTCTAAATCATTTATGTAACATAATGTACTGAATACATTTTTTCCAAAAATAATGTAAAGCACATAATTCAAATATTTAGCATAAGTTCTTAGCACCCAAAACAAAACTTCATTTACCAACTTACTTTCAAAAACTAAGATGTTAATTCACCTTCTCATTACACCATGCCTTCCCACTTAATACACATGCAACATCCGTAATCAATTAATGATCATATAAAACAATGCCTAAGACTATATTATCATTAAAGAAATATATGTACCTAGTATCATCGTAGCATTTTTATGTTAACTCAACATTTATATTTGATGGTAGAATCTTAGGTGCTAACTGTTCCACGTCACCATGAACTACAAAACTTGAGAGGTAAGAATTCACATGAGATTCAACTTAATTCAAATAAATATGTATTTTCCTTCATGCAACTAGAATAATGTTAATCGTGACATGATCAACCATACTAGATCATAAAGCATATGCATCACTTGCATTAATAATAAAAATCAATCATATAAAATGTAGACTCATAATGACTCATTTTACTTCATCTTAATTCAATATTTTAAAGTATAAGGTCAATTAAGCAACCAAAACTTAACACAAGGAATGCAAGGACATTCTGAAATTCCATTTTCATTATCAACACCTACTAGTAGTTTGCTCATTTACATAAAAACCTACACCATTATAAAGTCTAAGAATATCATTTACCATAATTTGTTTACATATGCACTTCATTCATTTACTCATATGTATATTTCATTCATTTACTAATATGTATATTTCATTCATTTACTTATATTTAATAAACTATATTAATGGCACTTCCTCAACAACATTTCCATCACACATCAGTATCTTAACTAGACATGAATAAAGGAGTCTATATATTTCAAAACAATTAAAAGTAACAAAATAACAAATAATTAACATAAAAATAACAACATAACAAATAGTTAGCACTTATCTTGATTAAGTTGGCCTGGTGACTGAATGTGCAACTACAACGTTCCACCCAATCGTAGGCACTTTGTCCAATCTATACTCTTTTAGCTGAGAGGCCACCCCCAATTTGGAAAAGGTATCTACTAGGGTAAAGAACTTAGTATGAATCCTTCACAAGAATTCTCAATGTGATTGGAACATCACAACCATTTTTGGACTTGTTTCCTTTGATTGAATAACGTCATGTTCTCAATATTAATGACTTGTTTACTATTGCTACATTACCAAGTATCACCTAATTTATGATAACCTCATGAATAAATAACTCAACTCTTTAAAATTGGTTATACAATAAATTTGTATTCTTCCAAACTCAATATCACAGAGTTCAATTCCTTGAAGCCGAACAATAGTTTTAAAATTAAGATAGCTATAATCAAATACCTAACTAACCTCTCATGTAATATATTTTTTAGGTTTTCAGCAAACAATTTATATGTGTTGCAATATCTAATATTTCAATGAGCCTCTCTTCACTCTCGGGATCTCCTGATGATGGTCCTAGCGAGGATCAAAACATGTCGAGTATTTTTCTTCTATACGCAAAGATTCCTCTCTTTTAAAGATTATATATAATCAAATAAAGTTCCTCTTTCTTTAACACTAGAATTTGATTATTTATGAGAATCAATAGACCTGACATAATTTCACCAAGTAGACTCAAGCTCGAATCTAGAGGATTGCCACTATAAACCCCAAGTACAACGCACTCTTTTTAAAATAGTTCTCATAGTATAGTGAATTACTAAGGGTAACCCTCCATAAGTGAAGTGAGACTCCCAAACGAGACTATCTCCAAAATGCATTTGAACCATCTTCTAATAAAGTCCTGCTAAATATAAGGAAATTATTTTCCACGTGATAAGAAACCATAATTTAACCAGTATCACCTCGCCACCATATGTGACCCTCTATTCTACGTAGATATTTTCGTAAAAAAAATAGGGGACCTCCCTTTATCCGAGAAAATCTCTCTCTCTTTCCTATGCGAAGATATCGACCGGTAAGAAATGGAGTTGTTCCTCTACTTGCATCATATGTAAATAGTATATATATGTAAAATGGAAAAGAACATAATAAATATATTCTCGACCCACAAACACAGGATATAAATCTACACAAACACTAGCAATAACAAAGTTTGGCTTTAAAAATGTAACCTGGACTTTCAAATCAAGGACAATGGGTCGATTGAAACAATAATAAACATTGAAGAGAGCATGGCGGACTCTCTGCAGGTCTGCATCTCCATCCATCATGGTTATGGAGGTTTTTCTCTTGTGCCTCCCTATTACCCCGGCTAGTTGTGACCCTCTCCTTGTTCCCTTTGCCGGATCTCCTGACTCCTGCCCTGGTTTTGGTTGTTATTCCATCCCTTTGTTTCTGTGCACTGGGGGTTTTGGGGCTTCCCTTCGTTCCTGTCAACTTACATATGGTGGCTTATTGGAGTCCCTCCCCTTACCAGGGGAACTAGTACCAACCAATTCAAAAAAGTGGGAAGGAGCTTGCCTTTTTTATCCGCCTCTGTATTTTGATGTTTTTGTCTGTGTATTGGGGTTTTTTGGTGTCCTCGGTCTATCACCCTACATGGGTTTCCTCGTTTATGTATCCTCACATTTCTCCCTACCGTCAGCATGTGGGGGGTTGACTTCTGGAACTCCATGATTTCCTCTGGATAACTAGGGTTACTGTCGATCCCGACCTTTATGCACGGATATTTCTGATTATTTTGTTGTGGTCTCTGTTGGGTTTATATTTGGTTTGTTAGTAACCCTAGCTCAAACCCTTGATCCGACTAGCGGGTTTTGTCCATATCTCAGTCTCATTTACGAGTTGGTTTGTGTTGTGTTATTCCGATTTTCTTTGTGGTTTCTGGTCTATATTGAGCCCGGGCTCAGGGCTTCCAATTTTCTGTTTGGTTTCCGACTATCACCCTCCCTTTGTCGGGATTTATTGTGGTGTGTCTTGGTGGTCTGTCCTGGTGGTAGCACCGTTGGTTGACCCAGTTGTTTCACATGTGGGTACTTTTGGGGCCTCTGCACACTCAGGTTATCCCAATGTGACTGTTTTTTTCTTGGATGGTCGTATCTTTGGGCTGTTTTCGGTCATTGGGGTTCTATGTGTTGTTTCTGGATTTTAGTGGTATCTCATCTGGATTGTTACTATTTGGGTTTAGGGTTAGGGTTTTCTGTCCCCTTTCTTAACCGTTTTCGGTGGTCGGTAAGTGCTGACTAGTTTACTCCCTTTCTGTTGGTTTTCTCCTGGGCATTCACCCAATATGGACAATGGTGGTTCCTTGTCCTATGCCCATCATAGGAGACATGCAAAGAACATCAAAACTCATGAGGGAAAGTTCCACTTCGTCCTTGGACACGATATCTTCATGGACAGGGTTTCTTCGCTGTGCTCTAGGGTGCTTATCGAGTGTCTTGAATATTGCAGACTGGGTGAGAAGGCGCGGATCGACTAGGCTACATATTTCTGGAAGTTGTTATTGACTTATACTCCGACTATTAGCCTCCTATCCAATGGATGGATCGTTTTCGTCTTCTTAGAGGTTGAACATACCTCTCTCATCCTGGATAAGATTTGGTGTATCGGTTTGGGGTCATTAGTCTAGGGACGTTGGCATACACATTTTGACCCAGTCCAGGAGCGGGTGACGAAATGCCACCTCTGTGTATTGCTACCACACCTACCCTTTCCTCTCTGGAGTTTGCATATTCTCGAGGGTATTGCAAATACTATCAATAGATTCGTAGCAGTTGACGAAGACTTCCACCTGTCATTTGACAAAAGAGTGGCTCGGGTCCTAGTCGAGATAGATGTTTCCATGGGTCTTTCTGCTGATGTGGAGATTCTCTGTAAGGACCACCTCATGATTTAGAAGTTGGACTATTTTCACGTCCCATTCTATTGCAGTAACTACAGAGACACTGGCCACCTTCGGAGAAGCTTCCCCTCTCTCAGGAATACTCCTCACGATTCCTGTCTGAATGATACCCCTTTGATATGTCCTGGAGTCGAATCCTCTCAGTCAAGGGATGCAAAAAAATGTATGTATTCATAGTCTCTTTCACTCTTTGGGGATGTCTCTGATGTTATGATTGATGACATTGATGTTTTGGTGGGGGCACCTGCTACTGTTGGTGAACCTGGCCCAGTACTGGATGAATCCTTCCCTGTGGCATCTCCTATTAAACCCTTGGTCATTGACTCTCTGGACTCCCCACTTTCATCCTCCTTTTATCCTTTGGTTCCCTTAGCTGACTCTGTCGAAGTGGCATCGGATGAGCCCACTCCTTTGACTCCGGTAGTGGCACCAGCGTCTGTTGACCTCATTGATTCTTTCCCCATTACTCCTTCGAGTGCATCACTGCCTCCTGTGGTCCCTGTACTCTCCTCATTAGTGGATTTTCCTCCACTTCTCACTGCTCCCACATCTCCCCCAACTTCCCCCTCACCTTATAGTCCTCTCTCCTCCCCTTCCTTCTCGGATCCTACCCTTCATAAAACGTTGCCGATTTTCTCTGTCGTTACACTGTCTTCCCCAAATACCCTCTACCTCAACTTGATCTGATTCAAGAATGTGACTATAAGAAAGAAGAAGAAGGAAAAGAAGGGCTTTACTGATAACCTATCCTCAGCCTCTCCTCCATACATCCCTCTCTCTATCTGCATCAAGGATGCTGCAAGAGGGCTAAATTCTCAGGGACTTATAGCATCTCCTCCCCACCCCCTTGTTCCTTAATGTTGATCCTTTCTCTCAATGTCAAGGGTCTGGGGGGTAAGACCAAACAGAGTAGCCTTCGCTCTCTCTTTTTTTCTCTTCACCCAGATATGATTCTCCTCCAAGAGACAATGTGTAGTACTTACCTTGCTTTGCATGCTTTTTCTAAGCTCCTTCCTAACTGGGAATTTTGTGCCATTAGTGCCTCTGGTCTCTCGGGTGGGCTACTTACTTCTTGGAACCATAGTAGGGTTAGATGTCGAGCATATGAGACTCTCACTGGTATTCTTGTCAAGGCTAAATTTCATGGCATGGCTGCCATCCTTGACATCATCAACTGTTATGGCCCCTATAAGGACAGGGATAACTTCTGGGATAAGGTTCATAGGGGGGGTCTACTAAATTATCCTCACTTGATTCTGGGTGGAGACCTTAACTTGACCATGAATGCTTCAGAGATCTGGGGAAAAATGGTTGTACATGATCCCCTCGCTTCCTTCTTTAAGAACCTTTTTGACTCAGTAAGACTTATCGATGTTTCCCCTTCTATTGTTGGTCCCACCTAGAGGAATGGTAGGGTGGGGGATCATGGAATCAGCAAAAGGCTCAACCGCTTCTTAATTGCCTCCTCTCTGATCCCTTCCCTCTTAGTTCATTGGGTGTGGACTCACCACTCTGATATTTCTGATCATTTCCCTATCTGCTATGAGTGGAATAAGTCTCATGGATCATGTAATTACCCCTTTAAATTCAATAGATCATGGCTCATGGATCGGGATTTCTCTACTTGGCTCATTGATAGATGCCCTAGAATATCTCCCTCTCTGCCTAGATCGGTGATGGATCACCTCTCCATAAAACTCCGCTCACTCAAGAGGGAAGTTAAGGCCTAGATAAAAGAAAAAGGTTTTCTCATGGAAGCTAAATCTCTGAGATTGGATGAGGATATCAGTTCATTACTCTCCAACTCCTCTTTTGGTATCCTCTCTCAGGAGGAGCAGTTATCTCTGTCTCAGCTCAGGACGAAAAAGAAGAAGATTTTGGAGCACCACTTATTGACCTGGTAGATCAGAAGTCGTACCAAATGGGCACTTGAAGGTGACTCTAACACTAAGTACTTTCATGTTGTTGCTTCAGGTAGGAGGAACCAAAACTATATTTGGTCCCTTTTGGATGATGGGGGAAGGTGTATTGAGGATGAAACTGAGTTAAAGGTATTGGGTCAGGTACACTTTGCGAATATCTTCAGAGATGATAATAAGACTTGTCTATTGGAACAACTCAAAGTTGTATCATTTTACCCAGTTATGATCTCCGTTGTTGATGCTCCTTATCTCACACAATCGATCACATTATCAGAAGTTGATTATGCCCTTCACTCATTCAAGAAAGATAGGAGCCCCGGTCCAAATGGCTAGCCTGTCGAATTCTATCTCCACTTCTTTGATTTGTTGGGTGAAGAACTGCTCTCTGATGTGGATTTTACCAGGGTTTCTGGCTATATCCCTCCCTCCCTTAACTCCACCTTTCTTACACTTATCCCCAAAAAGGAAAATCCTTCTTCCTTCGCCAATTTTAGTCCCATTTCCTTGTGTAATCTGCTTTATAAATTGATATCCAAGGTCATTACTATGAGACTAAAGCCCTTCTTGGATTCTCATATATCTATTGAACAATTCGGTTTTTTAAAAAATCGCCAGATTGTGGAACCCATTGGTATTGTACAAGAGGCCCTTCACTCTGTCAAGACAAAGAATTCATGTGCTCTTATCCTTAAATTGGATTTGGTGAAGGCCTTTGACTGGGTCAACTAGTCCTTCATCAGGCTTATATTGATTCAGATTGGGATTCCTCTCCTTGTTGTTAATTGGATTATGGATTGCATTACATCAGCAAATTTTGCAGTACTTATCAATGGTACTCCCTCAAAGTTCTTTTCTGCCTCCAGAGGTATCAGACAAGACTGTCCCCTCTCGCCCTTGCTCTTTATACCTGTGATAGAAGGGCTCAGTCTCTTGATTGCAGATGCTAGAGAACATCGACTCATCAAAGGTATCAAGTTCTATTCTACCTTTGCTCTTACTCATCTCCTTTTTGTAGATGATGTGATCTTATTAGGTTCTGGTACCTTATATGAATGGATGGCCTTTGAAGTCATTCTAAGAAAATTCTGCAAGGCTTTGGGGATGTGTATCAGTATTGACAAATCCTGTTTTCTTTATAACAATGTGGATGTTGATATCCGAACTGAGATTTCAAAGGCTCTTCCCTACAAGATGGAGACTATCACCACCGGATTTATGTACCTTGGCTATTTTCTCAAGCCTCTGGGTTATAGGGTTCATGACTGGCATTGGCTGATTAAGAAATTTGATCACCGGATCTCCCGTTGGGCTCACAAGCTTCTCTCACTTGGAGGCCGCCTGACTCTTGTGCAAGCTGTTTTAACTAGTATTCCTGTCTACTGGATGGGCCTATCTCCCATTCCTGTATCTGTCTTAAGCAAACTTGAGAGTCTAGCATTTGCCTTCCTCTGGGGCTCCTTGGATAACAAGCGCCGGTATCACTTAACCAACTGGAGGGATATTTCATGGCCTAAAGAATATGGTGGATGGGGTATTAAGCATCTAAATTAGTTTAGTGTTGCACTTAGATTGAAGAATCTATGGCTGGTACTCCAGAATGATGGTTTATGGCACCATGTTATTAGCAGTAAATACTTGAAGATGTGCTCGGTAGAGTCTTGGCTCAGAGGCAAAAAATTCATGTCCCATGGTGTATCTGCTATTTGGAAAGGGTTCCTGCTCACCCTCGCATGGCTTGGTCGACATCTTGCTTGGTAGGTTGGTAATGGAAAGAATGTTCTTCTCGGCATTGATCTGATCGTTGGTGTATCCAACTCGCTCATGATTCCTATTGGGCTTCACGAGTACTTGGAATATTTAGATATTGTGACTCTTGCACAGGCTCGGAATACCCTCCCGGATGCACATAAATACTAGTATTCTATAGGTGATCTCTATGTAGGCGGTGTCTGGAAGGAAGCATGGAATTCTTTCACGAGAGGTCTGGAAACTTGTGGCTTACGACTTATTGATCAGATGGATGCTCTGACTTCGTCTTTCAAAAAGTCAGATGGAACTGTTTCAGCAAAACTGATATATGAATGCATTATCCTTGCATCTTCCCCTCCAGTTGGCAGCAGACTTCTAGCTTTTGTTTGGAACTTCGTACTTCTCAGGAAAATTTGTTGTTTTTTATGGTTGGCACTGAAGAACAAATTGCTTACTTGGGACAACCTTCAAAAGCATGGATGGAAGGGGCCTGGTATACGTGTTCTATGCAGAATGGATACTGAAAGTATCGAACACCCTTTTTATCATTGCCCTGTATGGAAAAATTTACTCTCTGTCCTAATGGAACAACACCATTTGTCCCCTCCTCTCCAGTCTGATAGTTTCTGTTCTTTCCTGGATAGGTGGACTGTTTCATTCTCTAAGCATTTTGAATACTGCTATCTCCCATTCCTTGCCATGTGTACTATATGGAAAGCAAGAAATGTATCTATCTTTGAAGGGAAAACAGTTCCTGTTATCAGCTTACTCCATCAGATTTCTTACTCCTTGCAGCTTTACTGCCCTACTGTCACTAGAGTAAAAAAATCTAGACCCAAGTGACCAGGACCTATTCTTGTATATCCCTGTGGGTTTTTTTATGGAGCATCTACCAATAACATTGGAGGGGTTGGCTTTAGTCTGCATCTGAATGAGTTACATTCCTTCGAGTTTGCATTGGGGGCAGGACTCGGCACCAACACTAGAGCAGAATTGATTGGGCTCTGGGCCCTTCTGCATACATCCCAAATGATGGGGTTACCCAAGCTCAAGATTTTTGGTGACTCAATGGTCATCATCAATTGGGCAAAGGGTACTGCTTCCCTCACACCACCTGAGCTTACCCATTGGTGTAGGGACATTAGGAAGATCTGTTCATGCTTCCTTGAGTTGTCTTTTTGCCATGTCTAATGTGAACACAATCAGACCGTAGACCTCCTATCTAAAAAAGCCCTTTCTTTGGCTCTGGGATTGGAATTTTACTCTGAATTTTTTGATGGTCATTTGACCTCACAAGATATTTTTATGCTCTTTTGAGCTCGATGTTGTATCTCCACTTTTTTATGCACCCAGATGATAGTACTGGAGCGGAATATTTTATATGGCTGAGCTACTCTTGTTGGTTCACGGTGGATATGGTTATAAGGGACAAAATCTTCGTTACTGATGGGAATTGTTTGCAGCTTTTGTTCTTGCCCCCACTCTGCTCTGTTGAGTTGTATCTCTGTGAGGTTGCTTCTGAAGTTTATAACCTTTGACTCAACTTCATGTGTGTAACCCATATACTGGGATGGCAAGTCAGATGCCCTTTGATTCTAAATGAATATCAAGGTCAGGCTTCTTTCTTCTGAAGAAAAAAAAAACAATAATAAACATTAATAGGATATGACAGAGACATGATTAGAACATGTAATTCAAAATAAAGGAAGGATTTAAAAAAGGAAGGCCACATCGATTTTGTGATAAGAGTTAACTTCACAGTATACAAATTTTATTAATTACAAAACTTGGTGTATTAGTATATTGGTCGAGATGTGTGTAGGATTTTATTACATATCATATATACATTTGGAGATAGTCTGCACCACATTTTATCACTATTCTCTATGCTTATGAAAGCTTGAGACATTTGGCACTAGGAATGTGATCATTGTATTCATGATGTGGCTCCTACACAGGTCCTCTTTTCGCACTTCGACAGTTTCACCACATGTTGATAGTTACCATTATACTTGTAGCATGACCAAAAGCTCACAACTTGTGAAGGTAAATTCCATTAAGTATTGTTTTAGTATTATCATTGTTGTGACAGATATTATCTTAAAGGACAAACAAAATGTGTTGCCTCGCCAGGTGTCACTGTTCCTGCACTAACTCACAAACACAGAACACGGGGTAGACACAAAAAAGGAGGGAGGGAGAGCCTGTTTATGATATAATCAACCCTTAGGACTATCAAGAGAGAATGATTAATAGGTAGAGAATTTTTTTATCATAACAAACAAGGGGTATTCAGTAACATGCATTCGTAGGTAGAGAAACTGAGAAAATAAAACATCGGCATATGTTAAACAGAGAATTTATATGTATAATAGGCTAACAATGGTGGGTTTTGTAATCCCACCATGTATATTGTGTTTACTATGAAAATTGTGAGCCATTGGAATGCAATCCCTCTATTGTTGAACGATATGTTATATATAAAGCCGGGGAAAAAAAAATAAAGCAAAATATGGAATCTCCACAGAAATAGGAAACACCATGTTTAATCCATGCAAGGTGTGGGATTCCCAAAGGAAACCACCACCACCACATTCAGGCATGCACCCTAGGTCCCCAAGGAAACCACGAGGTCTCTTGGACTTTGCCCTTTCAACAAGATTGCAATTACACCACTTATTAAAATACTGCAATTACAAACATTTCTCATTATGCTTCTTTATTTGCAAGTCATAGATGGGTTGAAAACCTCTAGATCTCATTACAAAAGACCGAGATTTAAACCTACACTCAATTCAATGCTCTAATATTGGGAAGACAAACTCAAATATGTTGGAAACTCCTTAACAAGTCAATTTTTACATGGGTATAAGCTCATGGATATGGTTCAGTGTTTCCTAGTGTCCACCATCATGGGAAGACTCTACTCTTCATAGAAGATGTTGGGGGTCATGATGGGTTGGTTTCAATGTTGTGTGTTTCCACATAATAGCAGTCCCAGATTTGCAAAGCATTGAAGGTGGTTGATAGTAGATGGGATGGATTCTCCTTATGGAAAGAAGGATTATTCACAGTGATGGCTTCTCATCCCAGCATGGTAGTGTACACAAGTTCCAACACTACAATGAAATTGTCACCAAAATCCATGAAAAGTAAAATATTTTAAAGGCGGAGCAGTGGTGTCACAAATGATATCCATTGAGAAAAGTATGGTAATTGCACAACTATTGTATAAATTGATTCTCTTAATTATATAAATCTAAACTAAAAAAAACAATTTCATATACCCACTTGATTGGACTACAAATCTTGAGAACATTTTGCGTAAGGATCCATGGCCTGTAGCATTTATATGGTGCTTGCAACATAGTGTCTCCTATTTTGATAACCTCGATGAGAAAATTTCCCATAAGAATCCATGCCAGGTATAATTTCTATGGTTCTTGCAAATTAGCCCCTCCTCCTGTTGTCATTTCCTCAGTCTGACGTATGGATAATTTGGGCACCCTTTGCACAAATTTTTTACCCCCATCAACAAGATGAATCCTTTGAGGGACAGGGATTTGTTCCTTAATTGTAGAATTTTGTCTACAAGGAATAGGTTGTGCTAGAAAGTGGTGAAATTTCCCAATATTTGAAGAAAAAGTTTGAGAATCCACGGGACTATCCCAGGATACCTCGCCATGAAGAGAATTGGATTATGCAATTCTACTGCTTTGAATGAAACTGTAGTGAAGCAAACTTCCTTGACGAGATTTGTGGTCATTTCTTAGGCTAATAACTACCTATTCTCCATTGATAAAAAAAAGTAGCTCGACCTTAACCAAAAATTTTCCATGTCGATAATATGATTTCAATGATTGGATGTGATGAAGGGATTTCCAGGTCCTTAATAGTCTTGAGATAAGTCTTGAAGTTGTAATATAATCAAGCAAATGAATCGAAAGTTATTTATTGAGATGAAAGGAAGGAAATATCGGTTGTGACGGAATTATGGCATTATAAATCCAATAAATATAAGAAAGGCCTTGCTCCCAGAAGGTGGTGGCAGTGGCAATGGTGTGGTGCTAGCTGAAGCTTTCACAAGACTGGCTGGAAGTGACAAAGGCAGTGGTTTTCAATGCATGGAAATGGAGACCACTTTATTTAAATAAAATTATACTATATAATATAATGATGATTTAAAATGTTTAAATTATTCTTAGAAATGGAAATTGGCTTCCATCAGACACCTCGGCAAAATCTTAGAAATTTTTTAGAATTAATATCCATTTAATTTTATAAACTAATAACCAATAATTAATAACACCCATATTAATTAATGATTGAAATCCATGTTCCTAACTTTTGACCTTAGGAAAATAAGTGAACATTAACAATTATTTTTCCCTTCAATGCCAAAGGTATCAAGATGACTTTCAGTCATCGTCAATTTTGAATTCTCGAGGCTTCACTAGCCTTTACCAACTCCCCCTAGAGGATACCATTTCCCCTCATTTAGTTCCCTTGCACATTCAACCCCGTAGGTATATTTTCCATCAATTCATCTTTTGTAATCTACATTATACACATGACGTAACCATGCTTAGTTGCGCATGGTTTTAATACAAAATTAAAATGTTTCAAAGTTCACTAGCGGGGCCTTAGACTTGAGCTTCTCGCCATGAACTAGTACATACACATGTTTACATCAATTAAGTTACAATTCTAAGGCTTAAGAACGAGGTATATTACATCCTCTCTCCCTTAAAGTAACATCATCCTCAGTGTTCACAGATTTTTAGAATTTTGGATATTACTTTCAGCTTCCAGTTGCTCACATGCAACAACACTTCTATCTTCAATTTCAGTTGCCTTTGCTGGGATTTCTTGGACAACTGCATGTCTTTCACCT
This sequence comes from Pseudotsuga menziesii, assembly GCA_001517045.1. NCBI lineage: Eukaryota > Viridiplantae > Streptophyta > Pinopsida > Pinales > Pinaceae > Pseudotsuga > Pseudotsuga menziesii. The sequence continues at coordinate 491,199 of LPNX010666751.1, forward strand.
CCTTGAGATGTCTTCAAGTCTTTTTCCTTCTCATATGTGTTCGACAACAAACACATATAAGGTTTTTCCAAGACCAAGTGAAACATATACATATGTAAGATTGCTTTTAAATACAAAAGAAGGCATCATAAGGATTTGTTTTCAAACTTTTCATGGGATGATTTTACTTTCATCCTTTTATTTACGCCTTTCGACAACCATTTTTAATTTCAACAACTTAGTTTGTTTATAATTTTTATGCATTTCTATGAAAACAACCCAAGGCATCACAGTCTTTTGCAACTACAATATTTATTAGTATCATAATATATATCATGATCACAAGTTATACATTAACACTTAAATATCCAAGCATTCTTGTCATGACACAATGAAATTGGTATTTTCAATCATTCTTCTTAACACTTAAGAAATCATGTCAAACTTCGCACATATAATACCATTAAACAATATTCAAACATATACTATCATTTGGTTATACCATTCCAAGGTACTTTCGCAGCAAGAGGCATCCTTAGCTTTTCTTGGAAGTTCTATGATTTTTACACATGAGGGTCATCTCTTGATGGAACCACCAATTCTCGTGCAAGCCTCCTCATGATATACATGTGTACATGAAAATTTTACAATCATTATTTCAAATTATGTAAACATAATACATACCCTTGTTCATTCACCTATTGTTTACTCCCATCTGTCAAGTAGTGAATTCCCTTAGAGGAATTGTGGTCTATGTTACAATGTAATCCAAGATTTCTTTACGAACTGTTTTGGGTTTCCCAGGCCTAGCTAGACTTACTACTACATTACATACCCCATCCAACACGAGGACGATACCCCTTCAATGTTATGCAGTCCCTATGGTATATCTCTTATCGGTGCCCTTCAGGATGTGCATACAACCAAGGCGTCCCCACAATTGTTACTCATTTAGTATTATTAAATATATCAACTTATTTGTATTTGATTTAAGTATCAATCTCGGGATAATATACAAACCCAACAAACTTTCAGCCTTCCAACATCTTGGTACCCCAACAATAAAATTCAAGGATTTACTTCCTTTATTAATCCTCTATTCAAGTATATAACCAATCTTTTACCATAACAACAGTACTCATGCTTGTTATGCAGACAGTAAACTCCTATCTTAGATAACCAGACAATAAACTCCTATCTCAGCATAATTATCATTGCACTAAATTCCAGTGATGCAATAGAAAATCTAAACTGTAGTTGAACACACAGGTCATCTATTACAATATATTTCAAATCTGTCACAATTTTCTCATTTTCCCAAGTCTTAGGTATTTTCTCAATGTAAAGTTTCAATGTAACATTTCAATGTATTGTCTTAGTGAAATGCTTCAATGCAATGGTCATTGTAATGTTTTCAATGTAGTGTCTCAGTGAAAGGTGTTAATGTGTCATTTCAATGTAATGTCTTTGTGTAAGGTAAGGGTTTTCATTCATTAATCATATTTCCAGATTATAGAGACCTTGCATAGACTCGACTAGCTTGGGGTCCACAATTTTTCCCCTACACAACACTAAGAAGGTACCCCTTCACCGCACAACGGTCTCGTAGGCATTACCTTCCTCTAGGTGTTATTCAATTTGTGCATAGAAATACCACCCAAAACTCAAATCATCTACCTAAAGTTTCTTCCTTCTAAGGCTTACAAATCAAGGTTGCACACAACGAATTAGCTCAATGAATGGTCCCAATCGTTGTCCAGTTGATCACTCTATTACAATAGACTAACTAGAAACCATACTCAACATGACAATAACAACAAGGAACTAGGAATATTTTGTACGTGATTGTTACAGGTAAGAATTCAACACTTCCAAGGTACACTAATGATTACAATGCACACTATAGTGAGTTTTATAGACAACTTACCATTATGATGTCATACTTAGACCATCACAAGAAAATATATGTGCAAACATTGGGTTACAACACCTGGCTATACTTATCCTGCATACTCATAATACTTATTCAAAATCCTAGTTAAAAGTTGATTAAGGTTCTAAAATATTATAATAGCATATCATTTAAGACACCTATTTAAGATGTCAAAACTCTCATTTATGTTCTGTTACTAGTCTTGATTCAAAGGTAGGCTAATCTAGAGAATACACAAAGGTTCAATTCTTACAATCAATGGTTTGCTTGGTAGGCAAGGACACCATCAAGGTTTCCATTATTCAAGGCACTCAATTGTTATGCCCACATATTTCATTAATCCATGCTAAAGTTTACAACACCATTATCCACTATCGATCTATACCATGCCATACTCACACATGCACAATATATTATTGAAACTCATCATTCAATCATACATGAATCCAATGGAATTATACACCAACATATACTCATTCCATATGCATTTCAAGTAATCAGATATGGAACCCATGCAATCATGCATTCATACCAGTCATCATTCTTCAAGCATATCAATGATATGCATAATGTTGATTCACGGCTTGGGAAATATACAAAAAAAAGAGAGAACTGAAAGAGCTCATAGAGTAATTTAAAATCACTTAGTTAGAGGTTTTACAAATTCTTCAAATCAGGTGGCTCTCTAAAGGGAAGACCATGGAAAGACCCATCAAATCCATGCTCATTTTGTTAAAAGATTGACACTTAGAGAATATATATATATATATATATCAGTTGACAACAAATATTTCAAGTACAATTTTGAATCCATTTGCTTACAAATGTGCTCATTGAATTAAATTAGTTGAATCAAAAGTTACAAGATGATCATGTTGATATTACCTCTATTAGCACTATTTTAGATGTTGTTATTAATATGCTTCATAAATAGTTTTTGGAGGCATATTTGGGGCATATGCAATGCAAATATCCTTTTTTTTAATTAGAGCACAAGGAGGAACTCTTGAGTTTGTAGATAACATAGGTATGGTACATTTACATCCATTGAGGTTTAAAAGTTTGTCAAAAATACAAAAATTAAGGACACTAGATGATTACGTTTTTTTAGGAAAATGTTTTGTAATGAAGGTGATTAAATCTCTATATAGGAGGTTCAAAAATATACCTATTTTAATGTTGCTAAGTTTTTAATTCCTTGACATTATTATGAGGAAATGGATGATAGAGACTCTCAAACAAACAAAAAAGAGTTCAAATATTTATGTGAAAGTTTAATGTTGGGGACTCACATATTGAGAAAATTGCTAAATGTTTGGGTGAAATGAATGGATTTATTTTTACTATTTATAATTCATATCCTGGAAATCATATGTTTGGAGCATGGATCTATGTTTAGATGAACCTGAATGATTTGAAGGCTTTCCCTATTTTATGTTATTATGGCAATTTATCCTTATTATTCTAGCAAGTACAACAGTGTGTGAAAGAGGCTTCTCAAAATTAAACAACACAAAAAATGATGATACATTAAGACTTGCATTAGATACATTGGTTGTGATAATGTTTCTCTCTTAGTGCACCTCATGCTCTAAATGAGGTAGAGTGTAATGTTATTTATGATGTATGGAAACAAATGAAATCTATAAATCCTCTTTCATTGGGCAAATAGATTGATGTTGTAAATTATATAAGCTCAAATACTTTTGAAGAATATCAAATGAATTGAAGAAAATATGTTTTTATTATTTTTGTTGTAATGTTGTCATTTATGTAAAACTAGCCTCATCCAATTTAGCGAGGTATATTTTTTTTAATTTTAAACTCAAAAAATTTGATCCCTCTCTTACTTGTTCGGATTGTAAGTTTTGATTTTTTATTTCATACACCAAGACATTTTTTAAATTATTTTTCATAATTTTTTATTTTATGGGTGGACATGAATATTTTTATTTATTTTGTATTTTTGGTAATGTAACATTGGGTTAAGTGACAACATTTCCCATAGGTTGTAGCCCACTTTGTTCATCTTGGTGCAATGAATATTTTATATACTTTTTATTTTTGACAATATAAAGTTAAGTTATGTACTAGCTTGTAGATGGTGCAATAATAACTCTCATAGATCCATCCATCTTAAACTTGGAAATCCAATTTCAGCCCGCATCATTTTTCTTATCTTAATATGTTTATATATCAAAAAAATGTTTATACTATATGGATAGGGTTGAAGATGGACCTATATTCGTTTGCTAATTGTAAGAGACCTCCGTATTGTTTATTTATTATTTAATTATTTAAGATTGTAAAAATTTGGAAAAACAATATTTATATTTTGCTTTTTTTTAAATTTAATTAATTTATACTTATCCATTAAAATGCATTATATATATATATAAATATAACATTAAAATATTATTAAATTTAATTAATTTATACTTATCCCTTAAAAAGCATTTTGTACATTAATCTATAACATTTAAAATACCAAAAAAAATATACACTTCCCTTTATCACTATTATACCATATTGATTTCAAAACCTTTGATAGTATTATTCCAATGTAAGGTTACAAGTATTGCCATTGCATTGACTCACAAATGTCAACGAGGCTGGCTCTTTTCTTACCATAGTAGAAAAAAAGTCTTATTGACTATTTTATGAGCGCCAACAATGGCGAATAAAGTGAACAAAACAAGGTCCATATTTAATTTCAGAACAAAGATAAAGCATCTGCTAGCGTTAATGAGGAGCGGGGCGCCCATCTTTATCGCACACCACAGCAACCCAATCACCTCTATCTCGGCTTTTGCTTTCTCGGCCTCCAGGACCGGGGTCATATATACAAACTAAACTAGGTAATTTGTATATTTATTTACTGATTGTATTGGAGCAGCAAGGTCATATATACAAACTAAACTAAGTAATTTGTATATTTATTTACTGATTGTATTGGAGCAGCCAGATGAAATGAGAATATTCAGAATTGATTTCCTTCAAAGGTTTGGCCGAACTGCCAGTCACTAGGAGCTACGTCTGAGGAAGTGACACTCTTGCCATCGCTGGTACTGACGCGGAAGGAGAGACTTTGGCCAACTAGCTGAGAATTCCCTGTCTGCCAATTCTGGCCCCAATTGTGCGCCAGTTCTTCCCACTTGTCAGAGTTGGAAGGTTTCACCGATACAGCGATAACGTCACCGGCTCCTCCAACGTTGGTCACCACCGTCATTATGAAGTAACGTTGCCCAGTTATTGTGAATCGGATTCCTCCATTCTTCTTGCATTCCACTCTGCAATGTTTCACAGAGAGTTTAAGGACTCTTAAGTTAATCAAACAGATTCATATTTAATAACTAAGGTAATAACAAGAATCGATTAATGTTAACTAAAAAAGGATGGTGATAACTTGTAGCTGAGGCGAAGCAGTGATTATAACTATGCATGATGTAATAGAAGGAAATGATAACATGTAGCTCAGAGAGTTTTGCAATGTTTTACAGAGTTTAGGGACCGTTAGTTAATCAAACATATTCATATTTAATTAAGAAAGGTAATAACAAGAATCGATTAATGTTAACTAAAAGAAGAAGGATGATAACATGTAGCTGAAGCCAAGCAGTGATTATAACTATACATGAGGTAAAAGAAGGAAGGTGATAACATGTAGCTGAGACTCTTCTTGCATTCCACTCTGCAATGTTTCACAGAGAGTTTGGGACTCTTAGTTAATAAAACAGATTCATATTTAATTAAAAAAGGTAATAACAAGAATCCATTAATGTTAACTAATATTAATTAAAAGGAGGGTGATAACATGTAGCTGAGGCGATGCAGTAATTATAAAGGCATGAGGTAAAAGAAGGAAGGTGATAACATGTAGCTCAGACAGTTTTGCAATGTTTTATAGAGAGTTTAGGGACTCCTAGTTAATCAAACAGATTCATATTTAACTAAGAAAGGGAATAACAAGAATCCCTGAATGTTAACTAAAAGAAGGAAGGTGATAACATGTAGCTAAGAAAGGTAATAACAAGAATCCCTGAATGTTAACAAAAAAGGAATGTGATAACATGTAGCTGAGGCCAAGCAGTGATTATGATTATAACTATGCATGAGGTAAAGGAAGGAGAGTGATAACATGTAGCTGAAGCAAAGCAGTGATTATAACCATGCATATAAGAGAAGCAGTGATTATAACTATGCATGAAAAACAAAAAAATGATAACATGTAGCTGAAACAAAGCAATGATCATAACCATGCATAAAGCTAAGCAGCTATTATAACTATGCATGAAAAACAGATAACAAATAACTTGTTCTTCAAACTTATAGCTTATATGTTCACTAACCAAACCACAAATTAGATGGATATGATAATTACCTTGTGAAAAGAACAGGTACTATGCCTCCTTTCATCTTTGCTATCTGCTTAAAGGCTGGAACAGCCATGTCGAAATGGCTGAGAGGCGGGTTGCACCACCCACCATTGTCGTTGGGTTTGGCGTAGTTTGGTGGGCAGAAGTTGGTGGCAGTGACAATGACAGACTTACCTGGAAGGCACCACTGTGGATCCTCCTTCGCCTCGCATTGAATCTTGTAGCACCCTCCGCAGCTCAACCCATCGTTGAATAATGCAGTGCTCAGAGCGGCCGTGTTCGTTCCGTATCCTTGGGTGTATAAATTTCCATATGCACAGGCCCCTCCTGCATTAATAATTGCATTTTGGTAAATGAACACACAGGATTGAGAAAAACAGATATGAATGCATAGGATGTGAACCCAAATCAATAGATATGTTGCTCAGCTATAACACAGATCATATCCAATGATTCTATTATCACATAACAATATCAATTAAAATGAATAAAGGTAAGATGAATCTATGCAAACCTAATGTTCCGGAAGCATCGGCTCCTCCATAAAAAGTAGCATGTGCATGTTTCCACTTCAATGCTCCATTATCTCCCCAAGTTGCAGAAACCACACTGGTAATGAACAATGCGGCACCCAACGCCACCATTAGTTCTGCGAACGCCATTATGATTTAGGCGGATCAAGAACTACCAAAACAATCGGCACCCAGAGATTGATTAACGTTGATCCTCCGTCCAAATTAGCAGCAATACTCACAACAATTGTTGCACAATGAATATCGATTCTAATTGAAGATTGAATATTAATTCTGAGCTGAAGAATGACACGGCTTTCTCAAATATTTATAATAATGGGATGAGATCGAGCCTCCTTCAATCACCGCCTTGCGCATACCCGGAACTCCGCCAAATTCACAACTGAGTTTGACATGTGGTTAGACGTAGTGGCCTCTTGTTTTGTTAGCCGCGTTCAAATTGATTTGTTCATTATCTCATTGCCTTAACCGATGATCTCCCGATCCCACGAGATCAGAAGCCTTGGTTCCCACTTGCTCCAGATGTAAGCAGGCCAAAAACATGACGACGCATGCAGGGAATTTAAATCCTTGAACTCGCTCATGCAGGCCAATCCTCAACAAAAAGAGGGCCTATATACTTAGTTCTAATCACTTTGTTGTGATAGGCATGGAAACTTAATTAACATCCATATGCCCTTGGCTTAAAGGCTTTCCTAAAATGATGGAAGTTCTTCAATCCCCACTCCCTATAGCTTGATGACCATGGCTAACAATTTCCTACCTTTCTTGGGCCACACCAACGGCATCATGTCTGGTCCATTTTGTCTATTTCTTAGTGACACCAAACTTCCTACCCTAAATCTTCCTAAAAATGAACTCAAAGCCTTTAATCTCTTTAACCCTAAACCTTCTTAAAAATGAACTCAAAGTTTTTAATCTCTTTAACGATAACAATAACCTTAATATTAGAGCACCTGAGTGGGCCTAATGGTTAAGAGCATGTGTTATCTCCAAGAAGGTCACAGGTTCAAAACCGGCGGGGGGTAGAGTTGCTTGTTTAGCCCATTGTGACAAGGCTAGAAGGGTAAGCGACCCCTGGATAGGTGGTCCACCTTGGATTATATCCAGAGTGGGCTCCGGGACGTCTCGACCCCTGTTGAGTCACAAGTTCCTGGTATATCTGACTTGCGGGCTGTTGGATATTATGAACACCTTGGATTATGAAACCAAATTTCTCAAATTATTAATGACCTCCTTTTATAAATCTAGCTATAAATCCCTCTTCCATAGATCCCATTATTAAAAAAGTGTCTCATCCCTCACAACCCTCAAACTCCCAAAATTTGGGTTCAACCTAAGATCCATAAAAACTATATTCATCTTCGACCCATAGTTAGTGCCATCAAAGCCTTTACCCATATCTTACGTAAGTTCTCAGCTAAGAAACTCCAACCTTTCACTAGCCAAACCCTCTCTTTCATAAAACACTATATTGACTTCATTCAAAAAACTTGTGATATGCGCCTTGATGAACAAGACTTATTAGTAAGCTTCGATGTCATCTCTCTTTTCACTAAAATCATGTTCTAAAAGATCGTGATTTTATTGTAAAGCTTGTCAACTTGGAGACCTTAATCCTAATTAAGATCTGTGTCAATTCTTTTTTCTTTAGCTTTATAGGGAAAATCTATGAACTAACTAAGGGCACTGCAATGGGATCTCCATTATCCTCGGTTGTCGCTAACATCTTCATGGAGCGAGTTGAAGATTTATCCCTTAAGAGTTATTCCCTTCAATCAAAATGTTGGTTCTATTTCGTGGATGATAGTTTTGTCATATGGCCCCATGGCCATGCAAACCTAAAGTTGTTTCTAAACCATCTCAACAACATTTCTCTTCTCATCCAAATCATTATGGAGAATAAACAAAACAACTCTCTACCCTTTTTACATGTTTTGGTTTCTAGTGAACCTCATGGCTCCCTTTCCCATCAAGTGTATTGTAAAAATACTCATATAGATGGATACCTCCATGTCATATCCCAACACCACCTAGTGAACAAAAATGTGATCCTTAAAACACTCATTTCCAAAGCTACTTGAATCTATGACCCCCGACACTTTAAGAATGAGAGGGACCACCTTACAAAATCCCTTCAATCAAATAGTTACTCTCTCTCCCAGATCAACATAGCCTTCCAAACAGTCCTTTTCCCCAAACCAAGAACCCAAAACCCACTTCTCAGTCCCTCATCCATATCTCTCTTCCTTACATTCAAGGCACCACTCGTTGTTTATCTAAGATCCTATCTAAAAAGAACATAAAATATCTTTTCAAACCTTGTAAAACCCTCAAGCAAATATCCATGAGTGTTAAAGATAAGCCTAACCCCTTCATTTCCGAAGGATTTTACCAAATCCCTTGTTGTTATGGCAAATCCTACATTGGCCAAACAAGTGGATCCATCCAAACTTATTGTAGACACTTTTAATAACCTTATTTCTAAATCTGCATTTGTGGAGCATTCAGATAACTAAATATTTAATTTGTTTCAACCAAACCGATGGCATTGCTTCTACGCCTCTTTACATGAATCACATTTCATATTTCATATTTTTGTGGCAAGTTGTATTGCAATAATTGTATTTCGGATATCCCCTAATCGCATTATTGGAGAAGCCATTGAAATTGAAGAACACCCTAACAAATTTGACTGTGAGGACAATCACAAATTAGGCCACTCCTGAAAGCCATTAATTCACAAATTCCATCAATAAGTCTCATCTTCTTTATCTCCCTTATTATTATTGTGTCAAGGCAGGGATATATATTCCGTTGACTTACAGGGATATCAGATATGAAGAATCATCCAATGCATTTTTTCAGGGAACGAACATAGTCTCTATGAAGAATCATCCAATGCATCTTTATGGTTTCTATTTTTACGTGGTGAGAGATGATTTGGGAATTATGATCCCTTGTTGGATCCGCTGAAATTTAGTCTCCCTGATCCTCCCAAGCGCAATACATTGGGCATTCCTGCAAATGGATGGACTACCATCGGATTCAAAGCCCTACAACCAAGGCAAGATTTAGTATTAGTTGATCTAACATTACTGAATTCTTACAATTCATGAGCCCGATTTTCAACTAATTATGAGACTATATTGTTGTTGCAGGAGCATGCTTTTTGCAACGGGATATACGACAAAGCCATGCAACGCACCACCACCGTTGTTATGTGCCTTCCTTCCCCCAAAGATGCAATCTCCTCCCAATAATCTGCTACTTCGATTTCCTAGAGGAGCATGCGTATTTCCATAATCAATTTCTGGGCTTTCAATAGGAGGACTTCTGGTCATTGGAGAAAATAGTGCTCTGCGAGAAGCATCAGAGCACTATTCAATAATGGTCAGATGCATCTGATAATGCTCACTATGGGATAGTGCTCGGATGCATTTCTTATCTTTGGGCTTTGCGCTACAACCGATAACTTCATTGGTAAGAAAATTTCAAATTCATTTATATGGATTTTATTTTATTTTCAAGGGTGAGCAAATTCTCAATCAGGAGGAAACTCTGTGTCAAAAAAGTAGAGCTGTCTAGTTAAAAGCTGGTGACAATAACTCAAAATTTTTCCATAGGTTTGTTAATCAAAGAAGATTGTCCAATTATGTTTGGGAAATAAGTAATGAGAAAGGTGAAGTTTGTCTTGATCAGAAGTCTATTTGAGGTGAGGCTATTGCTTTCTTTAAAAATAAATTTTCACAAGATCCGGATCTTAACTTGGAAAGTTAGCTAAAAACCATAAAAAAATTCTCTTTGATGTTTGAACAATCAACGACAAAAGTCCTGGCCTCGATGGCTGGACGATGGAATTTTATTAGCACTTCTTCGATTTATTTGGTTAAGAGATCTCTGATGCAATTGATGAATGTCGTAGACAAGGAAAAGTTAATGAGGTTCTGAACTTTACCTTTCTCACTAAATTATTCCCAAAAAGGATCGTCCTGACACTTTTGGAGATTACCATCCAATTTCTCTCGGCAACTTGCTCTATAAAATTATGTCTAAAATCATTGCAAAAAGATTGAAGCCTTTTCTGAGTAAGTTCATTTCAGAAGAGCAATTTGCCTTTATACCTGGTAGGCAAATTATTGATGTTGTGGGGATTGTCCAAGAATGTCTTCATATTGTAAAAAGCCAAAAGAAGAATGTTTATGATAGATTGGACTAGTCTTTTATAAGACTAATTCTTATTCATATTAGGCTTTCCTATGATATTGTCGAATGGATTATGGGTTGCATTACTTTTGTTAGATATGTTGTGCTTATTAATGGTGTTCTGTCGGTTTTTCTTTAAAGGAAAGAGAGGATTAAAACAGGGATGTCCGCTTTCTCCCAATTTGTTTATCCTAGCTATTGAAGGACTAAGTCTTCTTATTCGTCAGGCAAGGGTTCAAAAGTTCTCGGGGATTAAGATTTTGAGAGGGGTTTTCATCTCTCATCTCATGTTGTCGATGATGTATTTATTGTTGGTGGAGGGTCTAAAGATGAGTGGAGCTTCTTACAAAGTATTTTAAAGCTTTTTTGTAAGGCTTCGATTTTAGAGGTGAGCGAGAAAAAAACTCATTTATTTTTCAATGAAAGGATCAGACTTTGAGAGATTTGATGGTCAATCTTTCTCATTTCAGAGTTGATAAATTAGAGGATGGTAATTCCTATCTCGGATTTCATTTGAAACCAAATGGCTACAGCTAAAAGAACTGGGACTAGCTTTTAAAAATATTTCAGCACAGAATTATAAATTGGACTTATCATTATCTCTCCTTGGGTGGAAGACTCATTTTTATTTCGTCAGTTCTGCAAGGGATTCTTGTTTATTGGTTTTGGTTATTCAAGATTCCAGCTTCTATTATTACCCAAATGAGAGCTATGATGTTTCAATTTCTGTGGTCAGGAAACCTGGAGTCTTCTAAATTCCATGTGTCTTCTTGGCAAAGTTTGTCGATGCCTTGTGTTTTGGGGGGCTGGGGGATAAAGCATCTGGAAAATTTCAATCTCTCTTTATGTTCCAAATCGTTGTGGTGTTGTCTGTTCATCTCTGGTTTATGGAGTAAGCTCATAAAATCCAAGTACTTGAAAGGTTTGGATCTGATCCATTGGTTCAGGGAAAATATTGCGAAGAAGAATGCTCGATTGACTTTCTGGAATAGTTTTTTATATTGTCTTCCTATCATCAGTAAGGATTTAAGCTCGTAGGTTGGGAGGGGTATCGAAATATTTCTGGGAATTGATCTTATCTGTAGCCTGGAAGGTAAGATTGAATTATCGAGGGAGCTTGTTTTGGAACTTCATCTTAAATATTTTCATGTCTTAAAACAGGTCCAATTGGGAAGCAAAAACATCATATGGGCTCTTTCTTCTGACCTAGGATTATCTGGCCTTCTTGCGAAGGAATGGGATGAGTATGTTTCTAATCTTTATCAAGGAAATATTTCTATGAGTACAAATCCTGATAAGCTGGTTTGGTCTTTTAATTCTAAGGAGGGTAAGGTTTTCGCTTTGTTGGCTTATCGTTCTCTTGTTTCAGAAGAGAGATTCAGCAATTTCGATCGATGGATGTTTCAGATGTGGAGAGATCAGTTACCTCTTAAAATCAAATTATTCATCTAGTCATGTCTGAAAAACAAAACTATGTTGTGAGATAATTTGCAGAAAAGGGGTTTTTATGGGCCACGAAGATGCATTATGTGCCAATCAAAGGTTTATCGTGTCTTCTTCAAAGAAATTTGGTTTTTATTAATGAACCATTATCTACTGAATTTTTGGTGGGATGGTGTCTCCTTGGGAGAAAATTTGCGGAACTAGTTTAAAAGAAGAAATATTGTTATTCATCTTCCTTTTTTGTGATGTGGGAAGTTTGGAAGGCCAGGAATAAAGCCATCTTTTCTAATTAGTTGCAGAAGGCTGAGGTCATTTTCATGAAAATTATTTCCTCTTACTCAGAGTGGAGCATTGATACTTCTACTAGGCACTCTAATGTTAAGCTTTTTCCCTCTCTTTTGGTCAAGCACCCAGTTGGCTTCTTTGATGGGGTTGATTGGCAAGGTTTATGTGGTGTGGGGTTGTTTTTAATGCTTGGAAGGGACAATGTTCTAAAGGGTTGGTTTAGAGATGGCAGAGGCTCTAATACCAGAGCTGAGTTGGTGGCATTATGGGGATTACTCTTGATTTCCAAATGGTGGGGTCTGCCTTCTTTCAAGTTATGGGGGATTCTCAAGTCATTGTTCATTGGGATTTGGGGCAAGCTCAGGTGTAATCTCTGGTTTTGTTTCATTGGATGGAAAGAATCAAGTGATTGATGAAAGACTTCTCTTTTCGATCTCTTCATCATATATCCATATTATAATTTCAATGCCATTTAGATCTTCAAGTAGATAGTTCTAATAATGTTTGTAGTAAATGGAGAATGAAGATACAAACTAAACTAAACAAACCACATAGGAAACGGATGAGTACTGCTCAGGAATTTATAGTATCATTCACAATAATAATATTCGGTGTTACAATACTTTACATAGGAAAAGAATTTGAATCAATTAGGGATGGATTCGAATCTATCCACTGGATGTGACTGTATCTAACTCATGGTGTTTCAATCAATATTAGAGTCCAATAGATCAACTCCTAGATGTCCAACCAACTCAATCAATCAGTGACAACTAGTTAACTCGGTGCAACTGAGTGTGGTAGGTGTGCAAAGGCGCCTACTTCACATGCAGCCATGCATAACTAGCGCTAGGTAACTGATTGTGAACTAACTGAAACTAAATGGGGGATAACTAAGACTGACTAGAACTAACTCCAACTAAGTAAAGTAGGTTAGTGGCGGGACTCCCAGTGGCTCCTAAAATGTAGGGATTGGTCTAGGAGGCACCCAAATTGATGCATGCACATGCAATAAGTGGCAGTTAACCTCTAGCAGTGTTCCCCACACTCTAGTAACCGATACATGTGGCCCCATTAGGCCAAGTGGACCAAATGGTACTAGTGGACCCAATTAATTAATTAAGGTTCCTAAGTTAGGCTAAATAATCTAATAGACAATATGGCCAAGGGAGGATTAATAATCCTAACACCCCCCCTGAATCCTAACTTGGGAAACTGTGGGCCCTGGTAACAAGACCATGGGTCACCCAAATACAATCTAAAAGACAAGAAATAAAAATGTTGTTTAATACAACTGTGGAAATAAGGAAAAACTTCATGGGAAAAACCCTCCCTCAAAATAAGCAGGAATAGCAAACTGCAAGCTATCTTTAGAAGAAAGAAGCTTCCTCCTTAGAAAAATAACTTGAGAAAAAACACTGCTGCAAATTTGCAGCTCTATGTGGCAGCATGGTCCATGAGTGGACCTCTCAATGTACTTCTGAACTGATGACTATGTTTGTCTCTTCTGGATGGTGAAGGTAGGGAATGATAAAGTTTCTGCTTATGTGGGCCATGTAGCTGATCATTCGCCATCATCAAGTAGCACTGGCCTGGAACTTTGTTGCGCCATACTATAGAGAGCGAATCTGTGAGAGATAGTGTAGCATGCTCATTCTGATACTGGGACCTTGTTCTTCTTCTGTCTTCTGGATCTCCAGCATCACTTCCAGCTACATCAAGAAGCTTTTGAGCCCATCTGGGTTTAGTCTTCTGATTAGAATAGGTACTGGATATGGATCTAGAATCTCTTGAGATTCAGTCTCAATAATAGGATCATGTTGAATGTGATGTTCTTCATCTGAATCTAAAACCTGTAGCACATCATCATCATCAAAAATAGGTGGAGAAATAGTTATACCTTCCTGTGCTACTGGAGGTGTGGCATACAATTGATCTTCTTCGAACTGGACACTTCTTTCAATGAAGCATCTTCTGGATGCAACCTCGATCGATTGGTAAGATTTTGCATCTTCTGCATATCCCAACAAAATGCATTCGCTACTTTGGGCTTGGAAGGCATTCCTCTTGTCAAGTGGTATTCTAGCCCAATCTTTGGAACCAAAAACTCTCAGATGAGATACATTGGGCTTAAACCCATGCAGTGCTTTGAATGGAGTGACCCCACCCATTGACTTGTGGTGCGTCCTATTCTGCAAATACGAAGCACGGTTTACTGCTTCATCCCAAAGAGAAGGAGGTAGATGTTTGGCATGGAGAAGGCATGTTTCCATCTCTTTCAGTGATCTGTTCTTCCTCTCAGCCACACCATTCTACTATGGTGTGTATGGAACTGAGTGTTCCATTCGAATCCCCTCTTATTCACAGAAACTCTGGAAATCTCCTTTGATGTACTCTCCTCCTTTATCAGATCTTATTAGCTTGGTCTTCTTATTGAAACTATTCTCAACCATAGCTTTAAAAACTTTAAAAGTCTCAAAAACTTCTTATTTTTGTTTCATGAAGTAGATCTAGCATTACCTAGAACAATCATCAATAAAGGTGAGGAAGTACCTGCAACCATTAATGGATTTTGTGGGCATAGGTCCTGCTACATCACTATGTATCAAATCAAGTATAGAGGCATCTCTATGTGCCTTCCCAACATCATACTTCTTTTCTAGATGCTTACCTACCAAGCAAGCAGCACATACTCTATTGGAAGTTTGGATGGAGGGCAAACCTTCAACCATTTTATCATTGTGGAGTTGCTCCAGATAATTGAAATTGAGATGGCCAAATCTCTCATGCCAAATCTTGCTGGTGTTGTTAGCATGAGACAATAAAGCCGTAGGAGGAGAAATAGGTAAGAAATGTGAGAACTCATAAGCTTTGGTAGAATGATTTACAATACCTTTCGCTACAAGTTGTCCAATGGCTTTTTCTGTAATCTCAATTGTTTCTTAATCAAATGTAACTCTCTTGGGAGAGCCAGTATGAGTCATCTGATAAACAGACAACAAGTTAGCAGCAAGGGAGGGCACATAAAGGACATTTTTGAACTCACCATGCTTTGCTCTGACTGGGCCCCTTCCTTCTGCTGGAATCTGGGAATCATCTCCCATGTGAATGTTAGGCCCCTTTGACAGTGAGAGGGTAGAGAAGGATTCTTTGGAGGAAACCATATGATTGGAAGCTCTAGAATCAATTATGTATGATGTAGACTATGTAAGTCTTGCTTTCAAAGCATGGCACCTTTCATCATCTTTTGTCTGTGGTTCTTCATCATGCTTCTTTGCTCTTGGGGGAGCAATTTTATGTTGCTTGAGAAGATTTGTCATTTCATCCAGTTGCTTCCTCGTACAATGATCTTCAAGATGGTACCCCTTTTCACAATAGGGACATAACTTATTTTCAAACTTCTTCTTCTTAGAGCCAGAGGCCCCTTTGGAAGTTTGTTGATTATGTTTAGGCTTTGAATCAACTGCTTTTGGCTCCTTCTTCTTTGATTTCCCCTTTGATTGCGCTTTGGAAGAGTCAATAACGAGGAGAGCTTGATCTTTGGAGTTCTTGATGACTCCCATTTGAATCAAGTTGTATTGCTCCTTGATTAAGGACTCAGAAAAAGAATCTAATGAAGGAATTTTCCACTCGGGGAAGCCATCCCACTTGGAATGAAATATAAAAACAAATACAGAATACTCAAGGCCTAGTTTACTAAGTATGGAAAGGACATTCTACTCATCCTTTCGCTCTATTCTGCACTATCTGCGTTGAAGTACCAGAGACTTGAATTTAGTAAAGAACTGCTCAATAGTCTCAAAACTATTGGGATGTAAAGATACCAGCTCATTCTCCAGAATGTGTCCCCGAAGCTCATCTTGTTTGTTAAACAAGCTATCAAGCTTCTCCCAGGATTCTATGGGAGTCTACATGCATTCTAGGTGGAAGAGGAGATATATGGATATATGAGTGCATAAGTACCCGAATGCTTCATCACAACGGTTCAGAAATTTGTTCCTTTCAACTAGCTGATGGGGCTCAGCCTCCCATCCATGTATGATCTTATGGCAGTCATGCTCACACAAGGCTAGCTACATATCAATCCTCCAATCATGATAATTGGAAGTTGTAAGGATCCAAGGAGTAGGAGATTGACAACTCGTAATTGCTCCGACTGAAAGACTACAAAACTTCACACAAGCTACATAGCACCTGTATTTTTTCACTATAAAACACACTAAAACATTTGAACTGCTAGAATCATGCTTTTCCTCTCGACATGAACATATTTTCATGGTCAGTCATGCCCTCTCCACTGCTATGAATAAATCCAGAGCTAGGAAATCATCATAGGGGACTTCTATGGAAACCTAGCTGCTTCTGATGTTCGATGGGGAGAAACAAGCATGAAACCTACCTGAGAAGTCTCTGATACCATATTAGAATTTGAATGCCATTTAGATCTTCAAGAATATATTTCTAATAATATTTGCAGTAAATGGAGAACGAAGATACAAACTAAACTAAAAAAACCACACAGGAAACGGATGAGTATTTCTCATAAATTTACAGTATCATTCACAATAATAATATCCGGTGTTACAATAGTTTACATAGGAAAATAATTTGAATCAATTAGGGATGGATTCGAATCTATCCATTGGATGTGACTGTATCTAACTGACCATCTAACTCATGGTGTCTCAATCAATATTGGAGTCCAATAGATCAACTCCCATATGTCCAACCAACTCAATCAATCAATGACATCTAGTTAACTCATTACACCTGAGTGTGGTAGGTGGGAAAAGGCGCCTATTCCACATGCATGCATGCATTAGCCATGCATAACTAGTGCTAGCTAACTGATTGTGAACTAACTGAAAGTAACTAGGGGCTAACTAAGACTTACTAGTACTAACTCCAACTAACTGAAGTAGGTTGGTGTCGGGACTCCTAGTGGCTCCTAAAATGTAGGGATTTGTCACATGCCCCAATTTTGCAAAATAATATTATCTTATTTTATTTTATTCCAAGACATTATGTTAAATTATATGCTAAGTTGTAAATGATGACTCAACAGAGTCAAGGATATTGAATGTAATTCTGAATATTTAATTATAAATAAATAAAAGTGGAGACAACAGCTTGGGAGAGCTGTTAAAAAGAGTGTTACCGGTCAAGTTGGTGGAGGAGACTGGGTGGAGAGAAAATAGACAAGTGGCAGCATCCTCAAACACTTCCAATGTTGCAGGTGGCAACTGTCAAAACCCCAAATTTTCACAAAAAATTAAAATTTTGAGATAATAACAAATGCTAAAACCTGCGGTCTACTAACAGCTAAAGGTTAGCAATAAAAGAAACAGTC
The DNA here is from genome assembly GCA_001517045.1 of Pseudotsuga menziesii. Taxonomy (NCBI): domain Eukaryota; kingdom Viridiplantae; phylum Streptophyta; class Pinopsida; order Pinales; family Pinaceae; genus Pseudotsuga; species Pseudotsuga menziesii. The sequence continues at coordinate 509,304 of LPNX010666751.1, forward strand.
AAGTGATTAGTTTTACAAAATCTTAATTATGTTAACTCAACAGTTCATTTTTGTAACAAGAATAAGGTTTACTTGCGTATTGTTTCATTTCAGTGTACTGATGAGTCTCTTCATGTCAAGTAGGTGGAATCTAACTTTTGAATCCGGGGATTACTTAGCAATTGTGCTAACGCAGAAGATTACTGGTTCTTACAGGTTTACAGGTATGATCGAACGAGTACGTTTTAAAAATTCTTAAAGTATCCAACAGTGTTTTATTTTCAATTATAAAGCTTAGTAATTCAGCTGCTAAATTCTAAACAACTTCCGTGAGGTAAAACCATTTGGCTTCCTTCAGTTTTTCTTGTAATAAAGTTTAGAAGTACGTAGCGACAGTAAGATATGTTTGTGGCTTTAAAATTATAATCTCAGTTACAAAGTACTTCTACTGTAGTGTGTATAACTTGTAATGTTATAATGGTTGTTTTGTCAATATGTTAACAATAATATATTAACTTATCTTTGTAACAACTGTTTCAACATTTCGCCTATGCGAGGAAACTTACAACCTTTAACCTTCTTGTCATTAATAGTTTGAATTTGTGCTAACAACAAAATAAACCATAATGCTTTCCCATATGAAATCAATGTTTGCCTATACTTCTTAACTTCATGTTGAACCATGTGGTTCTAATAATTCTGGACTCAAGTAGGATCATTCCTATTCAGTTTCTTAATTTTATATGATACTTCTCTTGTGTTACAATACTGTCTACAAACAGTCTTTCTGAGATTGATACTTTCGAAACAAGTCAACTTTCTAGTTATTTTGTATAATTCTATAACCAATTCACTAACCAGCTCTCCAGGAGTTGGTAGGGAGGAACGGCCTCCCAACGCTATTGTCATCCAGCTTTAAAACAGGTTCTACAGTCTTTTATTTTTTGTGTTAAAAGTTTATATCTGAGAATGAATGAATAATTAATGATTTATATGTTTTGCAGTGAACTGTTAAAGCTTGTAATCTTTTAGTTATTTGAATGTTGAATCTGTATTTGATGAAAATAACCCTACCTATGTTTTTCCCCGTCTGGAATAAACCAGACAATACTCTAGCAAAGGTAGTGTGTTTAAAATAGATGAAGATATGATAAGAATCTGAAATTAATAGAGTTATTTATGTTTTTCAGAGTGTTGGAATCTTTTCTTTCTATAGATAGTTGCTTCCAGAGAAGAATATTAATCTGCTTAGTTAGGTTATTGTTAAAACCAGACTGTGTATTAAGAATGCTAGAAAAATAAATAGTCATATTACTTTACTAATAGCAATGTGTTCAAATAGGTAAGTTATTCTTTACACAGTACTTTCTTTTACAAACTATACTTCTAATCTGAAATAGAGGAAATAGAAATATCTCAGTTATAATGCTTAATTATTTATGTTAGGTAAGGGTTTAAGTATGGTTATGTTAGTTTATATCTTTAATAGCTAACTTAACCTGCAACTATTCGAACCCTAGTTTAATAATACCTTTGTTTTAACAAAAACAACCAAGTCCTAATCTAGTGGTTGGATTTCATGTACAAGCATAAGCAAACAACTGTTCCATAATAGTCACAGTCTCATTTAAACAAGTGTATGCACAAATACAAGTTAAAGTATTTGTATTATATACTTAAGTATTGTAATATATACAGATAATATTTTTAACATAAATATTATCGTTTATAAATCAAAAAGAAATTCTTTTTACAAACTGGAGAAATCTTTAAAGAAAGAACAAAGATTATTTCCATAAACCCTAATCTGGAATTCCTCAAGCCATTAAAATAATTTTTAAATTCTTGTGACAGTAATCAAACTTAATGAAATAACAATACAGAAACTATCATTATAAAAGTTAAATAGGGTAAAAACCCTAGCTCTTATTTCTGAGCAGAAAACTACCAGTATTCTTTTATATGCAAATCCATTACAGTAGTAACCTGGGATAAATAATAAGCTTAGTTCTTTTCATATAACCATTAAAAGAACAAATTAAATTTATTAACACAGAGATAAAAATATAAATATATAAAGAAGAATAGATTTAAGCTTAAGACAAACAGTATTAAAATTATTTACATTATATCAACAAGTCTGAAGACTGAATGTAAGCCAAAAACTTTAACAGAGTACAAAACCTCAACAAGGAGTCGAGCACCCATATTCAGATATGGAGTATACACGAGTATTAACAACTTATTACAAAACTGTAAGTTCATTACAACCACGAGAGGAGCTTTACAAGTCACAGCTTAAAGTTGTAGTCACCTTGCGACAAGCAAGGGTTTTAACCAAAACAAACACCATAAAAACAAAGGACAACAACCCAATATTGGGTGCAACACGGCCGAAACCATCTCCAACTGCAAGAGTCTGTACAAGTAGAAGAAACCCTATTTGAAACCGGAGCTTACCGTGTACATTTCGTGGAGCCATATTTACAGCACGACGGCCAACCTTGGAGACGAGCCAACCTGCATAATAAAGAATCAAAGTTTATTTAAAAACCAGAAACCCTTATGTAAAATAAAGCAATAAACGGTAATAACTCTTAGTTATTGTTTTTACTTACCTAACTGAAAGTAAAAACGATGAAGCCCTTGATGAACAGTAACACTACAACTAGCATCAAGAAGATTCAAACCCTCATCCTCGCCGAGGATGGAGACGACGGACTCTGGTATTTCACAACTAACAGCAGAGGGGGTAAGCCTGAGTAATGGCTGCAAGGAATCTGCAAGCATGGAGACGGACTGTCACTGCAAGCAAATAGGTAAACTAAACTCCAGAACCATAAGACAAAGGAGCAACGCCATAACATACATTCAGCTCAAAGCTGTCACCATTGACAGACTACAACAAAGGAGCAGAAAGGAATTTAAAGCAACCGTAAGCCATGTGCAACGAGAAGCAGCGAACTGTGACCAAATGAAAGACATTGTAGTGAAGGCGAACAATAGAAACATACTCAAGGGAGAAGGACACGACAAACACCAGCGAAGGAGTCTCTACAACTCACAGCCGCCATGGGAGCTTGTAGAGCAGCCAACAGGGCCAACGTAATTATCGAAAAGAAAATAAGCCAAGGATTAGGGTTGACAACTATATAAGCAACCAGTGCATGGACAATAAACTTCCACGTATCCACATCAAATAAATCATGCAATGGGTCGACTTTCCATAGTCACCTGCGTTCCAAAAATCATTTTAATCACCAATGATTTCATCAAAAACCACATTATAGTTGCATGGGATTTCAAGCATACAATAATCGTTTCAACGCTTAGTGCATACCTTGTCATCAACATGGGTTCACAACATTATAATAATTGTTAAACGTTAACATCTAGTTCATCATTGGCGTGGGTTTGCAACATTGTTATAACGTTGACTTATTACACAACATAAACCATAGCCTCGTAACCCAAAGAAATACCCTATGTAATATATCAATAACCAATGTTTTGAGTTATCGCTAGTAAAGGCTAGTGAGGTTTATTTTTGTATTTGCATAGTAATTTATACTAATGTGTATCGTGGGAAAACATCACAAAGTTATTTTAACATTATCAATAGTGATATGCATAGTATACATGTGAGCTTTAACCCTTTATAATTGGTTACAACTCATCGAAGTTGGTATAATAATATCATCATAGTGAAATAGGGTGTAATAACTAAGTTATTACTTATAGTATTTTATGATAAATTATGAAATCTTTGACTGATAAATAGTTTAGTGAATAGTGTTAAAATAGCTATCTTTTAGTTCCAGTTCTTCTCATGTTGATGTAAATAAATTACACAACTTTCAACTTATGTAATTTTGCATAGTGTCGTTTGGGTAGGATCATAAGCATTATGCAAATATAACACTAATAAAACCTTTTATGTCGCTAAACAAATAGTTTATGCACACTTCTAAACCTTAGAAACTAGCCAAGTTTTGATAGCAAACTATGTAATAGTAAAGTGAAAGGTAAGAACAGTTTTCCTATGAAATCTGTTACTTAATATAGATCCATGAGATCTCATCTTAGACGTTGTGGCAGTTTCTCATCACTTGGAGTATAGTTTTACATTCTTACCAAATTACTAAGGTTAACGTAAGAGGATAAAGATTGACTCGATAAGAACAACATCAACCCTGGAAGTTGTTCTTAGACAGAACCAAATACAAGAATTGTAATATGGAATTGCTAGGATATGGTTTTTGAAAATAAAGAATATCAAGCAGATAAATAAATTGTTCGGAACCAAAGGAAGTAATACCGTCGCTACATGTTCTACAGGAAGAAGTACAATCATCTTAACTTCGTTTACAATAGCAACAGAAGAAAACAAACTGTGTTACCTTATGGAAGTGGGTTGGATCACAGCATCTTATAATCTAAGCATATTATTTGTAAATAGAAATATTGCAGGATGCTTTATAAAGTTAAAGACGATACTCGGTCATTTATACCTGTAAACCTGTAAGAACAAATAATCCATCTACGTTAGCATCAATGCTAAGTAAGCCCCGGAATTCAAAGTCAGATTCCACCTATTGTCATAAATAGAACTCATCAGTAAACCAAATATAGAATTTATGCGCAAGACAAACTTAAGATCGTGTTAATAAGAAAACTGTTGAATAAACATAATGGAGTTTGTGCAAATTTAATCTATTAATTGTTTCTCTTTTTGTTAACCGTTAACTGTTAATACACTGTAGTCTCAGCATTTTATGTTAGTTCAAAATTTTGATTTTTTGTGAAAATTTGGGGTTTTGACAGGATTGGTCTAGGAGGCACCCAAACTGATGCATGCACATGCAGTAAGTGGCAATTAACCTCTAGCAGTGTTCCCCACACTCTAGTAACTGGTACATGTGGCCCCATTAGGCCAAGTGGACCCAATGGTACTAGTGGACCAATTACTTAATTAAGGTTCCTAAGTTAGGCTAAATAATCTAATAGACAGTATGGTCAAGGGAGGATTAATAATCCTAACAATCTAGAGTTTATAATAAGGAAGTTGATAGTCTGTCCAAAAAGGAGTTGGGATCTATGGATGGTAAAATATATTTTAGGTTTTTCTTTAGGGGAAGCTTTGCATGGTTGGGAGTTTGAGATTTTTTTAATTATGTTTGGTTTGATAATGGATCTAGATCTTCTCCATCTGTTTGTGAGGTCTCTGCCTCATTTTTATCAGTCATTTTGGTGTAGTTGAGTTTCCATTGTTGATGATGTTTGGTTTGGACGAGTTTTTTTTTTGCTCTCTAATCTGGTGGGTTGTATTTTGGTGGTGGATTGGAATTTTGATCCCTTATGGTTCAGGGAATCTGTGAAGATGGTTTATGGACTTTTTTTATATGTGGATACGAA
>LPNX010666751.1:515485-555987 GCA_001517045.1 Pseudotsuga menziesii
CTTAGTGATGAATAAGTATGCATTATGATTCTTCCATTGTTTCTCATATCTTCATATAATTTACAGAGAATAAAATATGTTGCAGAAACATAGAGATCAATGGATATGCATACACTATTAGTATTAAAAATTTAAAAATACAAACAAAATTAAAATAGAATACTATACAAAGGAACATAATGTTCCATAGCTCCCTAGTGGTGGAAACAAAGTTAAGACATAATACTACACAAAGGAACATAATGTTCCATATCTCCCTAGTGGTGGAAAATAAATGAGAAGTTGTTGGAGTACAAACTATGGTATTTGCATTGGTTCTTATGATATTTGCATTGGTTAGGGTCTTAATCGAAAGCATTGAGAGCATGTAAGAGGAATTAGCATGGTGAATAATATGCATTATGATTCTTCCATTATTTCTCGGAACTTCATATACTTTATAGGGAATAAAATATGTTGCAGAAACATAGAGATCAATGGATATGAATACACTATTAGTATTAATAATTAAAAAATACAAACAAAATTAAGACAGAATAATACACAAAAGAACATAATGTTCCATAACTCCCCAGTGGTAGAAACAAAATGAGAAGTCGTTGGAGTACAAACATATGGTATTTTCATCAGTTCGTATGGTATTTGCATTGGTTAGGGTCTTAATCGAAAGCACTGAAAGCATGTAAGAGGAATTAACGTGGTGAATAATATGCATTATGATTCTTCCATTATTTCTCAGAACTTCATATACTTTACAGGGAATAAAATATGTTGCAGAAACATAGAGATCAATGGATATGAATACACTATTAGTATTAATAATTAAAAAATACAAACAAAATTAAGACAAAATACTACACAAAAGAACATATTGTTCCATAACTCTCGAGTGGTGGAAACAAAATGAGAAGTCTTTGGAGTATAAACATATGGTATTTACATTGGTTCGTATGGTATTTGCATTGGTTAGGGTCTTAATCGAAAGCATTGAGAGCATGTAAGAGGAATGAACTTGGCAAGATCGTGAGATATCGTAGGTAAGCAGTGACTGTGAAGCCCCTCTTTCTTTTAATACCGGCCCCTGCATTTATGCATCGTTCAATCAATACCCACCTTGAACACTTTTCCATTTCACTTATAAAGAATGTAAGCTTCCCTTAAATGCTTATTTATTCATGATGTGGGCTATCCAGGGTTTGTTATTAGTGCTCAATAAAATGACAATTGCTTTCAGTTAATCCATTAACTCGATTTCTAGCGTCATATATAATGTAATCTATCTTATTTATTACACATCTCGCTGGTAAATTGTGCCACCTATATAAAATCAACTACCAAATCAATCTTACAGGTTTATCAGAGAGGGGAATAGTCTATGCCAACTATTTATAGATAAAAGTTTAATTGCTAAGTAATGTATGTAATTTTATACCACCAATTAGATAGATAAAAATTTAATTGTTGTAGTGATTGGTCTGTATTTTTCTACAGCCAAATCAAATGTATTGAAGAACTTTTAATCAATATGTTTGAAGTGATCTACATCTAAAACTTTCTAAAACTCCAAAATATTAGAAGAAAACATCTTTATTATTCTACCTACAAACCTTAACCATCTATCTTTCTCCTTATAATATAATTTCTTGGATTTATATTTTCACCTTTATACTAAATAATCCAAAATCATATATAACTTATTTTCATTTTAATTTCCATAAAAAATATTTTAATGATGATTTCAATAATTTACTCGTCAAATGGAATCTTAATATAAAATAATAGCGAATAAATATATATACATGCATGAAGAGGACTTACTGAGGTTATTGCTATGACTATAGATGGCGGCCTTTATAGTATCAGGTCTAATCTCAAGATTCAGGTAAGTTGAGTGAGGTGGTGAGTTTAGCTAGTTGATTCTCAACACATTCAATTAAATTTAATTGATTTTTCCTATAAGCCTGATCCATCCATTGGAAATTATTATAAATATTCAAAGTTTATTTTGTAATATATGTGAGGGGACACTGTTTCTAATATTGTGGCAGGTTTTCTGGAATGGAACAAAGATAGTTTCCCAAAATTTCAAAAGATTCATATTAGCCTGGTGTTGGAATCTGATACCATCTATGGATTCTTTGATGGGGACGAGCATGATGGAAATTGTGGTACTGGCATGATCCTCCACATAAATGAAAAACACAGTTTCAAGCTAAGGATGGGTGTTGGCAGTGGTACTAATACTTTTGCTGAACGTTTAGCCTTGTGGGGAATTTTACGGTTCACAAAAAAAGAAATATACTCCAACTTTCTATATTTGGCAACTCAAAGGTCGTTATTGACTGGGCCAAAGGTCTCACCACTTCACAGTCTCTAGGTTATGATTGTTGGTTGAAAAGGATTGGGCTCCTAAATAATTGTTTTATTTCTTTATCCTTCTAGCACTTATACATGGTGTTCAATTATGATGCGGACAGTCTATCAAAGGTTGCGCTAGGAGACTGTCCCGGTATTCTTCACTTCTTTGAGTTCTCAGACGGAATATTGACTATTGAAGGACACCTTTCATGTTTCTAGTTCTCCCCTTTGGTTTTGCTTTGGATTCTTTTTAGTGGATTTGTATGGAAACTCTCCGGAGCCTCGCTATTTGGTCTGGCAGTTTTTAGAACTTTTCTGAATTTTTGCTTCCTGAAGGTTGATGGGAAGTCATTTTTTTTAGTTGATATTAGTTAAGTCTTTCCCAGGGATTTCATATTTTTCAGCTTGTCATCTAGCTTATTTTGAAGGAGGTTTTACATGAACAACTATGATGTAATTTTGATTCTCGTGAATAACAAATTACATACTTATTACAGTGCAAAAAAATGTGAGGGGACATATGTACTTAATGTGATAGGGAAATAAGATATTGATGGCCATAATCATTAAAGTACAGGAGTGAATGGTGATTAATGACTACAATTATCTATAGATTTTAAATTCCCATGATGATAATTAAGAAGACGAACATAATTGGGTTAGAGTCTTATACATTGGTGATAGCTAATCAGGAGGAAAGGTTTATTAACACATGCTAAAAAGATAAGTAGTTAGTGGTAGTAGTGCTAGAAATGTTTGTAAAAGTTCAATGCAGTGTGAGTAAACAAAGTATAGAGGGAGAAGAATAAATTGAGATTGAAGAGCTAAGAGTACAGATGTCGACGCCCAAATGCCCATGATCCCAAATAAAGACTAAGATGGTGAAAGACGCCCAGATACCCATAGTATAAATCCATGAAAAAGAAAGTATCTACCCTCTGTTGCTAGGTAAAGTTTATCTGTTGAAGTCCTTGGATTATAATTTACATGATGAAGGATAGTTTTTAGAGTTTTGGCTTGCCAATTATGTCGATTAATTTAGACTACCAGCATTGCCAGGATATGGATTACTCCCACTTTCTCATGTTAGTGAATGCTCTGCTAACCACCCACCTTGATAGACACCCATCTTGATAGATGACCAATTATGGACCAGCAGAGAAAGACAACTCCCAGAAAGGGATGGGAAGGCTGGCTATGCGGAAAAAAAAAGGAACACCATCTAGAAAATATGTAGTTGATGTTGCTTCTTATCATGAAATTGGAAAACTTGTTGGTGCCATCAAGCATACATATTATTAGGATGCAAATAATTCCATAAATCCACCCAACCTAAGAAGTACGAGTTCCTAAAGTGCAAAGTAGGGTACAAAGAAATGGTTTCCTGCAATAATTAAAAAAGCTAAATTAAGGCTGAGGCGTGCAAAAAGAGAGGGTTCACCAGTGTATCCATTATATGCAGTGATGGTGGTTACGTGTGGTGGGAAATAAGAAAAGGAGGGTAAAGGTAAGCTTGGCTCATCCCAGCTGAAAAGAGAATGATCTAGCAATCTCCACTCACTAATCGATTCTTGAAAGAAGTGGTCAGAACTAAGAAGTCAAAGTAATATTTTAAAGTTGATCTCCAGTGGTAGTACTTCTTTTCCAATCAATACCAGAGAGAGCTTGGATTACATCTATGATGAGTCGCTATTTTGAGATCAAGGACATAAATCAACTAAGCAAAGATTGGATGTCAAATCTACAAGTTTATTGAATTATTAGATGTTCCACGCACCTAGATACCATCACTATATTTTGTGTGGCATATAATTAGGGTTCTTTTTTAGTTTAAGGTGTGGAGTGTGTTACATTTTTCAACAGTGGTGCCCCATTGATCTGCCATTAACCCTATATTGTCGTGATAATTATGATCTTTATAGCGATCAATAAAGTATTCCTCAGCTTACCTTGACATGACCTGCTTGGCACTCGAAAGTGGGGTTAATTAATCAACTCCTGTAGTGTCATGATCTTAATAAAAGCATGATGATCTCAGCCTACTGCCATGTCCTGGGCACCATTTTATGGGGTTGATATAATCTCTACGAACCAATCCCGTTTATGAAAAATAGTTAATAAAATAATGTAAAAATTATAGACTATAGTCTTGATTTTAGAAATACAAAAATTTCCTTCCACCGACGTGAATAACACCACCTTCGTGAAAACTATATTCCCCTATTGGGGACATAGTAACTTATTTAAATTCAAAAGTCTATCAAGATGTTGTTTGGGTTTTTTTTAATAACTTGTTTAAAGTGAAAAGGCTATCGCGAAGTTAAAAGCAAAATCTTGATTACACATTGGCAATATATAAAACTAAGGAATTTCTACATTCGCTTTAAATAAGGCTATCAAGAAGTTAAGAGCAAAATATAGATTACCTATTGGCAATATAAAACTAAGGAATTGCTACATTCGAATTATAAAGTCTATGGGATAGTTGAAAACTACATAAAAATTTGTCATTCCCGTGCTTTTAATTATTTGCATATATAGGAGGGCTAACCCATAAGGTAGCGGATCCTTGTGAGTTATCCCCTCGACACTTTTAAAATTGAGCATAGGAACTGCAATTGTTCAAGCTATCGAATTTTCATATAGGTCATGGAGTGATTTCTTCACACACACAAAATGTTTTTAAAAAATCCAATCAGGTTATTGTTACAACTTCTTAAAAGTTGGTAGCTTATCAAAGCACTAGTGCTTAGCACTCCACCCCCATTGTCCTTTTTTTATCTAATTACTGATCCATGGGTTATCATTTTTCACTTCGACATCTTTTTGACAAGGAATATGTTGCAATGTAGCTTTCCCTTGTTCTATCTCCTTTTAATTTATTTTATTCCTCTGCTTCAATTGTGTTCAATTTTAATTTGTTGTTTAATTCTTGACCCTAGTCTCCTCAACATATTGTTGATTTTTGTACAAATATGTTGAGCTTTTGATATTTAATTCTTTAAGTGCGGAAATACTGAATAATTGAAAGATCGATGAACGATTCATACACACAAACATTCAACCATAACACAACATATACCCTAGGGAAAAACCCTCAAAACAATGACGATGAAAAACCCCAACAAATGTTCAAAGTGTTTATGATAAATAGTAGAGAATGTCCTTTACAGTAGCAAATTGCTTTCAGCACCCTAGGTGCAAGATAAGAGAACTTCAAACACCCTAGGTATTATCATTGATCAATAGAGAAGAGAGAAGGATTGGATGATTACAACCATGTGCCCTACACACTATTTGTCTTTGCAAATTAGGTCTCATGTAAGAGGATCACCGCATGGGTGAAACTAATTGTACCTCCAACTCATTAATTTGTGCATAACACCAAGCACAATGCCTTTCGTCGTTGACATTAAATCCATGCTCTACTAACTTCGGGATGAACTCACTATACAATTGGGAGCTAGACCACTTAGTTAGAAATTTAACTTAAGTGTTTTCAATGCAGGTGTTGTAATTCAAGTGTTGTCTTTTAGTTTAACTAAAGTTTCGTCATGCAAAACACTTTTAGTTAACTAGTTCCTTTTTATTAACACTTAGTTAATTATCTTAACGAAAATCATGCTAATTGATTTACTGGAGTGACCACTGTGAGTTCTCCTTTAATTAATTGTTGCATACAGTGTTGGTTTAACTAGAGCTTAACAATATTTAACTGAGGTGGACATTGTTACTTTAACTGAAGCTTTAACAATTTGGGTTCACTTTAGTCAACTAAAGTCTTCTCATAAGCAATTTGAATTCTCTTGTTCTCTTTGCATTTAATCTTTATCTCTTATCTTGTATGCATAGTCAATATGTGCTAACTCTAATTTATCTACAATATCATATTATACTAAGAATATTTTTCGGATGTTGTGATCCTATTATATTACTCTCGGACCAAATGATCATATGCTAAAGTAATTCACTCTAGAGGTGGCCAATCTCTAAAGGAGACTTAATAACAATCGGTGACCATGGTTAGTAATACATCACACAACATTAATGCTTTAGCATGAAAAGTGTTACCTCTAAACTGGAGGTCCACCTCAACACATGAGGATCTGAATTGGCACACAACTCATGAGCCTTGTCCAACAATACTTTACAACATCCTCACTTTGATATATCAAAGAATTCACCTCAACACATGAGGAATAAATTTTTACACTTAATCCTTAATCATTCTTGATTCCAACCAAATAATTCTACTCCAAGTTCCTGAGTCCAAGTAAGGATCCCTACCTCAACACATGAAGCCCAATCCTGGATGCACAAGATTGACTTGGAGAATGACTGGTGATGTTGTAATTTAAACTCTCCCTCACATCAAGGGAGGTATTCTCTGTGATGCCAATTTTGTCTCGGAAGTACTAACAGAGACTTTGTTAACACATACGCAATCTACTCATTAGTCACAATGTACTGAAGTCTTTCTGTACTTCACTAGACCATGACTTTGATGAAGCTCAATGTGTTTTGACTTGACATGAAACATAGGGTTTTTGTAAATCTTGATGCAACTTTGATTTTCATAGAGAATGACTATAGACTCAAGCTTTTAACCCAACAAGTAGCTTTTTAAACCACACTGCTTCTCGACAGGTAGTACTATCCACAATATACTTTGCTTATGTAGTACTAACTTAAATACGCTTTGCTTATGTAGTACTAGCCGTAATACACTTTGATTTTGTAGTATTGGTCGCAATACACTACCACTCCAATTGGAGTTGGCATAACCAAGTAACTTTACCTCACTACCGGAGGCAAGTCTAAGTCCATAATCAATAGTACCTCAAATGTAGCTAAGAACATGCTTAATGTCTATGTCTAATCTCAAACATGATCTGACTCACATCATAACATATAACAGGCCTACTATGTATCAAGTACATTAAGGGACCAATTAGTTGTCTACACTTGGTAGCATCTACTGAATCTGATCCAGAATCTAACTCATTGTATTTTATTCAAACCAAAAACCAACGGAGAAGTCATGGATTTGAAATCCATCATACCAAACCTTCCAAACCTTGATGCAAAAAGGAAAACCTCATCTTGCCTTTGCCAAACTTCAAGAAAGTAGTGCATAAGACTCAAGTATTCGAACTCGGAAGTGAGATCCCTCTTGCACCAAACTCTCTGTTGTTCCTCTCTAATAAGGAACAAAACATAAACATAGAGAACTAATATCAATGGTTGGTTCTTCACAATATTGAAGTATAGGTTTGGATTAGCTTCGCTCTTAGAGTGACCCAGTCTTTGAAGATAGTTGTCAATTATCGAATACCAAGCCTTCAAGGCTTGCATAAGCCTATAAAATGATTTCTTTAGTTTTCATACATGGGACTCCTCCTACAAACCCCTCAGTTTGTTTTATGTAAATCTCTTCCTCGACCTGACTATTGAGGAAGGCAGTCTTCACATCCATCTGGTGAAGCTTCCATCCTAGAACATATTCAAGTGAGATCATAGCTCTAATAGTGGTGTACCTGACCATAGGAGAAAATGTCTCATCATAGTATATGCCTTCTTTCAGGAAATAAATATAGATTTTATACAATTCAATACTGCCATTAGTACCATGCTTGATATTATAAATCTATATAGAATTCTACTATGAACTTCCCTTCAGTGTATAGGAACAAATTCCCAAACATCATTCTTTATAATAGATTCGTATTCTTCAGCCATTACATATTTTTTTACTTGTTGCTTAGTAGCTTCTTCATAGGTGGAAGGTTCTAAATTACTGATGTGACTCATACATCAATATACATGTTGACGTCGAAATCTGGTTCGATTGTCAATGGAAGGAAAGTGATCTGATTGAAAATCCCCATAAGAATTCTTATATTTCCAAGTTGTTTGGTATGACCACTTCCGACGGATTTAATCCTTCGTTGGATTTATAGGTTTTCTCCTCAAAAAGGAGACTTATGGTTTTGTGAAAGTTATTTGAAAGTAACAGGGAAAGGTTTTTTGTAAGGGAAAAGGATAGAATTGGGGTTAATAAATCCTAGCAAAGAAACCTACAGGGAGATTGGTTAAAATGTTGAACCTAATTATATTATTAATCGTGATACTATTGAGAACCAATTAAAGATGAATCATTTTTTATCAACAAAGAATCTACTAATCATAGTTAAATCAATACATCTTTCCAACCATGTGAAGATTATGATATAAACTAGAATGCCATAGGTAATTTATTTATTTTTAACAAAAACATATGTCGATATATTTATAAATGGCTGAGCTGAATTCAACAAAAGGTTACAAAAAGGTTCAACACTTCAGAAAGAGTATCATAGTCTAGAGATATAAACATATGCATAGTTATAGTCATCCTCACATGAGAATGTCTTTGAAAAAAGACGTAAAAACCAAAACTACTATAGATTCTGACAAATTGACCAGCAACTAGTAGGAAAAAAAATTGCATAAAAGGAAACCTACAAACTAAAATCACTTTTAGAATCAGTCTCTTCAGTGGATACTTCTTCCATATCATAATCTTCATCAAAAGTACTACTAGACTTGGCAGAATAAGCATCTTCAAAATCTTCATCATGTTCAGTAGAATCGACCTCAAAGCTTGCATTAAGCTCTGAAATTTTTTCACTGTTTCCATAAAGAGAATCTTGAAAACTCCCAGAAGTTTCATCACTAACAACATTAGAAGAATTAACACCCAACATATTAACCTCAGAACAAGGAACACAGACAGGATGATCCTGAAAATTTGTGAAATCCTGAGTGAACCTATTATATCTAGTAGGGGCTTGATTTGGCCCGATTGAGCCATAATGAACCATTAGAAACGGTTGAACCGAAGGAAATTCATTACCCATATACATATGGTATTCATAATTCTAGTCTCCCTCGCAATTTTTCTCTCTTATATTATTTTCATGTTCTTTGAGCTGACCATCATAATTATCAACTTCATTCCTTAAGTCCTGAAACATTCTATTGCGCGATTTAACAACCTCACTAGACTGGAGAAACTTCTTTCCAAGGAAGAACTAATTTGAGCAGAATTGTTCAATATAGAGAATTGGTCCTAAATATGCTTCAATTGATTGTGGGACAAATTCATACTAGCAGAAACTCGTTCAACTTGAGCAGAAAGATCGTCTAATTTCTTAATAAGTTCCTTATTGAAAGCCCAATCCAAAGAAACCCTTCCCAGATTTGAAAAAATACAGTCAATTCTCAAGATAAAAGGATTATCTAAACCAATTTCAAAAAATCTAGAGGGAAAATTATCAGAAAAACCACCGCCACAAGAGGGATGTCGAAGAAGACCACCACCAGACGAGAACCAAGATGCAACACAATAACTATGATTTTGCCCTGTATCCCAGAGAGGAAATTCAGAACCGAAGTCAAACCCACTGATAAGGAATACCTATAAATTCGAGGAGCTAAATCCAGTGAAGTGTGTTCCTCCCCACGCTAAGGATAAGACTAACGAACATCCAGCATAGTCAGCCACCATTCCAAAGACTGCAAAATCCAAAATTCGGAGACGAACCAGCACAAACAACACAAAATTAACCTCAAAGTGGAACAAAAAAGGGTTTGAGGAGAAGACTTAAATGTCCTGACAACCAAGGAGTACGAGCCCCCCACTGCATTCAACATAGGCCAGATGTCCATAATGAAATTCTTTATTAAAACAAAACCACCAACTTTCCATAAAGATGTAGGAAGAGTAAACCAAAGTTAATGTAGGGAAATGGATTTCAAATTTCCATCATTATCTTTATAACCACCAATAGGTAGATGAGAGGCTAAATGATCAAGTTCATCATCCCAATGGTTTAGATCATGAAGCACATGAAAAAATCTCAGAGATTCAAAAAGAGGATAAAAGTTTAATATCCTCTTATGAAGACGACTGACAATTTGATAAAAAATGTATATGCCTTAAATAGCCTGAGAAATCACAAGATAAGAGTCCCCAATCACAATTAAGGAGTTAACACCAACTTCCAATGATAGCTTCAAGCCTAAGAATAAGGCCTTTCTATTTGCATAGTTATTTGTTCCAAATCCTAATCCATAAGCAAACGACTTAACTATATTTCCACTGGAGTAAAATAGAACCCTCGCCCCCTACACCTCCCACCCCAACGAATGCCACAGGTAATTAAACAAACAACTAACCTATAATTAGTATCACATCATGTTCCAAAATTTGCAAAGGAAAATTGACATAACTGAAACATCTGAACCAATTCATGAGACTCAGCAATATCAGTTCATCACAATACAAAAATCTAAAATGATTAATAACCTATGGAATCACTAACATCTGATATTAATTTGTACAATATTCAATAAAGGAAACTAAGAAACAAAGAAAACTTTATTTGTGAATTGTCGAATCATCACATGCAAGAATTCTTCTATCTTACATTACGGAGTCTGGAAAACAATACATACCTGGTTTTTTAGAAATACAAAGAGTTCATACAAATTACGGAGCAAGAAATTCCACCAGCGATTCCACAGTGCTACCCTTTTCTTTACCAAAAAGGTCCAATAAATACAATAACATATCCAAAAAATAAGAAGTTTTAGTAACATGAGACCCCACTACTACCAACCCTACCCAGAATTATTAACAAAATATTTCCATCTAGAGTAAACATCCCACATTTCGGTCAAACCTGGGTAATTGGCGTGCTCTATGTGTAGTTGTGCTTTACATAAGAAGACCTAATCCCTTTGAATCGGATCTTAGACCAACAGTCTAAAAATACTTGCAAGGTAACCTTGAGTTGAGTTAGAGTCAATATAAACAACCTGAACGAGGAGATATCTAATCGAGCAATATTTTGAATCATTTTTGTTGATCTATCTCGTTCTTCTTCCACTTCTACAATATTTAGTTTAGTTGGATCTAACTCTGTTAGTTCATCAACAGCAGGCATACCCAATGTCTCCATATAATCATGTGTAAGCATCCATTGTCTGGTACATATTTTCTAACCCTTTTCAATCATACGATTAACATCATCGCAGGCGAGCTCCCAATACTTTATTGATAAGAAGACCCTCATTAGCTTCATTGAATCTAGTCGAGGAAGATCTTGGGGAGCGCTTTTTAGGTGTTCCTTCCATTCACATAACTATTCATAAGCTGAATATGCCTTCTTTCTTTCATCCACGTGATCAACAAGGAGGTCTAACAAATGTTCAAAGGCATTATAATCATCATGTATTTCATTTAACCCTTGAAATAAATTACCTGGGCCTTCCTCAAATTATCATTGCAATACATAGATTCATCCTTGAAATATTGTGCAGTGAATTTAAATAACAAAGAAGAAGCATTGTACTCTTTATTTTGTTCCATTTCTGCTTTGACATCAGCAAGCTCGGTATCATGTTAAATCACCTTTGATTCTACGATGTCTTTATGTTGTGATAGCTCTTGGATTTTATATTGCAAGCCCTGTAATTATGAATGATGTTGAGCCTTGAGCTACTCCATCTATTTAACTAGATTTTCCTATATACTGTTCTTTTTAGTCAACAATTTCACATTGTTTTCTTTCTCTTCCTCTAATGCTTTATTCAAAGTAGATGCATACTCATAATTAGCCCCTACAAAGGCTCCCATGGCAGTAACCATTTCTTTATCCTCATTATGAAGATCATTAGAGGATGGTTTCCAAATGACTTGCCTATAAACTGACCTAGGAAGAACTTGACCTTCTTTGTTTCTTTTGGAACATTTTCACATTATTGCCTTTTGCTTCTTACTAAAGCAGTAATCCCCTAAAACCACCATAGCTTATTAACCAAAATCTATTGTTTCTTCAATTGTAGAATTTATTAGATCTGTAGTGCTAACAATGGGAAAGGATTGGTCAAGGGTAGATGGGATTAACTAAGTAGACTCTTGAGGATTTGATAAAATAATCTAATTATCAGTGATATTTGGTGGGCCATCAATGAGAGGTTGAGTGTTTGGAGTAGGCAAAGGATGTTGTGTTTGCAAAGAAGGCATAGTAGAAGTATTACCTTTAGTAACTTTACCATTGATTATAGGTTCTGACTTGTGTGAGTATTTGAGGGAGCATTATAAAGGTTAACAGCATGATCACCTAATTATCAAGGAGTGGAAAGAGAATGTGGAATTTGAGGTGGACTAGGAAGACGTTGAGAGGTGGTATCTTCTTCAACAGGAACTTTTGACAGCTGACCAACTGGAGATGGTTGAGAAGTGACATTATCTTTGACAACCTGAGTGCTTTGAGGAGTGGAAGGTTGTTGGGGTTCTACAGTAACTGGAGTCAGATTAATAACCTCTACAGGATGCTCTTTTCTAGGTCAATTATGTTACTGACAAAATATTCTGGAGGGATATTAGTTGGTTTGTCTTCTCCTCCAATATTTAAAGGAATATTTGGTGCAATTCCAGGAATAGGAATGACATCGTAAAATGATTGAGTGAAAGGAGATGAATTTCCTTGAAGGTTCTGTGCTTTTCGAAACAATGCATTTAAATTCTCAATGGGAGAGGTGGGTTGAGAGGTATCTACATGTTGTTTTCCTTTTTCCTTCTCCAAATGTTGTTGATATTTATATTTAGCTAGAGAAGGAGTAGATACTTTGCTTTCACTTCTAGTCTGCATTGCTTCTTTTTTAGTGTTTTCATGTTGTTCAAAGAATCTATTTCTCTCTTCTAACACCCTGAGCTTTATTTATTTATGGGCCTCATGTATCAATACTCTTTGATTCGGATTAGTCGCCTTACTCATAACTTCTTCAAAGCTATGGGAACCCTAGTATAAAGAGTCATCTGGCTCCTCCTTGTCTATATATGAATTCTCTAAATGGGATTGAGCAAACAAATTTTATAAATCCTTTGGGATCATGCATCATTTTTTATGCAATGCCTAATTTTTTTTTAAAACCATTTCCTTGGCAATGACACCACCATGGGCTACATTTTGAATTACTAAATGTCCAAGATATAAAGGGAACTTGGGCCACACTCCCCTTTCCTTGGAATGGCATTGACCATGAACAACATCCATGACAGTTTGGAAGAAAACTTCAGCAAGTGTCATTCTGTCAAGAACAACCCTAGGTAAAAGATGAATTGTTTTGCTACCCCATATTCTAAGGTGGGTGAAGTATTTAGTGGTATACCAATCACCCATAGTTTAAAATAGAGATAGGGCTTTTTTGGGAAATTCTATGACCATGCTTCTTAAAAATAGGAAAATGAACAGCATTGATAAAATTGTCAGAGATACCATAAATATGTGGCTTGTAATTACTGTCCCATAAAATCGAGAAATATATATGAATTGGCAGTTTCTCCCTTGTACAGTGCTAATTCATAATAGGATAGGAAAATGAGGCACACAAAATATCCATAAGATATTATGAAAGATAAAAACTAGGTTTCCTTATAAATGGAGCTTTTTGTACTTGGAAAATGGCATCTTTGAAGGTGATGGAGAAATTTTGTGACGAGATGAAAACCTAACCTGTAGTCGTTATGTGACATGCCAAAAGGGTCCATTCCAATTTGAAATATTGAAAATTCTCGGTGCCATAAAATCTGCAAAGCATAGCCGACAAAAGTTTATAGGGTCCTCTGAATAGAACAATGTGGTATTGCTTGTTTGGTGTGAGAATGAAAGTGCTAGAGTTATCCATCCAGGTTTTTAATAACACTTCAGGTTCAATCTTAATTTTGAATGCCTTTATGATCTCATGTGTGAGAAGATGTTGTGGAGTCTTCAATGCATAGATTTTGGCAAATGTATTTGGCTTGATGGATGCAAAGACAATTTGACTGACATCTATGAAGGTACTAGTCGAAACATCTGCAAAGTCAATTACCCACTTAACCAATCATGTATATGGTAGAACGGTAGTCAAGCATCAATTGCATGAAACTGTGAATTCTTCATCATTGAACTTGGAGAAGTCGGCGTTGTCAGATATGGCGTAAATTCTATTCCAATCAAAGCACAGCATATCAGACACCCGAGCATCTATGTCTAAATAGAAATTGAAATTGGGATCTCTAGTTTTCAAATCATTGGTAGGAGCTTCGGACCTGGTTCTTTTAGCCATAGTGTTCACTTGTTATTCTACAAATTAAAACCATGTAAATTCATGGAATTTAATACAAACCAAATAAGTTACTAAAAATATAAGTTACTTTAAGATTGAAATAGGAAATTTCAGGAATATTACAATGTTTCTCTCTCGCAGGGATGAGCACTCGATATAACAATGGCGTCGAGTTCAAATTTTGCTTAAGTTTAATGGTGAATTAGGGATAAATGGGATGGTTTAAAATGTAGGTATAATGGTTGGAAATCGACGGTTTAAAATCATAAATTTATTCAATGCAATCCGTACTCAAATCACCATGGCATACATTAAAATTTGAATTTGAAACTGAGTTCCCAATGTGGGACCCTAAAATTGGAAGATGGGGATCGGGAAAAACTAACGTGATGATTAACATTCCTACGAATTTCGAGCACCGAAATAATCATGAATAAATCGTAATATTGGGAGTTAGAATTCGAGGAGGAAAAATAGTATGTGAATCAATAATGTCTCGACTTTCAATTACTGAAAATATCTAGGATGGTGATAGTCGGTGGAGAATTCAAAAAGGAGTAGGCTAACGAGTCGATGATTTTGCCCGGCTGGTGAAATTGTCAGTTTATTTCCCGACTAATCAACCGCTTCCGTTTACTCCTTCAATAGGATGTGTTCTCCGTTAACGTTAACTTCACCGTCACAGTGTGCACGATACTGAGGCATGGCAGAAGAGGGAACTAACTTATTTCAAATTTCAAATGTATAGTTCGACCGCCTTATTTCCCCAAAATGTGGTAGTGGTGGAAACCACTCATGTGATGCTTTTCTCTTCTGTTAAGGTCATTGTGCCTTATTTTATTGAAAACTCTTCACATTGCAATAAGTTTTCACATTTATATTTGCACCTCTGTGCTATAACTCACTACATTATTTCATGCCTCCAGTGCCTCTGCAATCAACAGAGCTTCAAACAAGAACACCTAACACAAAATTCAAGGATGGTTATTTAAGATAGTGGAAACACTCTTCTTAATGTAAAATGTATAAAAGAAATTGAAATCATCCTGTAGAAATTCAAGTTTACCATAAGTATTAATGTACTTCGAGATGAAACGTGTGTGGTTTTTGGTAGTATATGTTACAATGCTTGTACCTAGAAGTTGAATATTTCACTAGTGTTAAACCCATGTCCAGCCATGTTTACAAAAGGAAATTTAAATTTCATAGAGGTTAGTCAATGAAAGAAAGATGAAGCATGGAATGCAATTGCAACCCACTCATTTGAATTTTTGTGAGATAATGAAAATGAAGATATCCAATCTGATATTAAGTTAGAAAAAGGACTCAATACACCCAGGACAAAAAAGGCGATTTCTTCACTAAGAAAAAACAAATTGCAAGCTGTACAAGACTTGCAAACATCTGCGACGATAGATGAATGAACACCTAATAAAGCACCCTCTGTGAATCCTCTCTGAATATGAAAAGAAAAATCTCTGTGATTTGTAGTTTTTTTTTCATCAAAACAGAATACTATTTAGTGTTGAAATATTTGTCCCATGACACCATTTTCTCCACATAAAAATATGTTACCATAGGCTTGTTGTGTTTTTGTTATCCTTGCAATGGTATTTGTTACCGTAGGCTTATTGTATTGTTGTGTTTTTGTGATCCTCGCAATGGTATTTAGCATAAAATAGAGAGTGCAAGTATAGTTACTTAGGACTCTAAATTTTGTGTTAGGTTTTCCTGTTTGAAGCTCTGTTGCAAAGGCAGTGGAGGCATGAAATAATGCAGTGATTTACAATACAAAGGTGCAAATATAAATGTGAAAACTTACTGCAATGTGAAGAGCTCTCAATAAAAATAAGGCACAGTGACCTAAACAGAAGAGAAGAGCAGCACATGAGTGGTTTCAGGGAAATAAGGCAGTCGAACTATACATTTGAAATTTGAAATGAGTCAGTTCCCTCTTCTACCATGCATCGATGATCATGCACACGATGACGGTGAAATTAACGTTAACAGAGAACACATCATGTTGAAGGAGCAGACAGAAGCGATCGACTAGCCGAAAAATAAAAGGACACAGTGACGGTGAAATTAACGTTAACAGAGAACACATCCTGTTGAAGGAGCTGATGGAAGCGGTCGACTAGCCGAAAAATAAAAGGACAATTTCGCAGGCTGGGCGAAATTGTCGACTTGTTAGCCTGACTCAATGTTCTTCCCAACTTCTGGCTACCGAAAAGTCTGGGTCAAAAATTTGGGATTTAAAATTCAAATTTCATAAATAATCGTCGATTCCCGAGTTTAGAAAATATGAAGTCAGGGAAATAAAATAGGGGAATTTATTAAAGAGATATGATCATACTAAACTCCGACTGTTGACTTTTTCTTTATGTTCTTAGTTCATTGAAGATTATTGGAATTTTCTCAACTAAATGGTTTTGCTTCAGATCTCTTGCAATTTTTATTAGGTAGGAAACAAAATCAAATCAATCAAAATGATAAGAAATTAACTAAATTGTTGTAACATTGTAAAATAAGGGGGTTCCCATATTTTACGAATATGGAATCACTATGGCTACAACAATAACCCGAATACCTTTCAGGTCTCTTTTTCTTTTTGGATGTGCCTACTGGTGCTCCATGCTTCTATGCATCTTGTAGAATGTCTCGTCACCATGTAGATATTCTCTTAGCATAAGTTTCATCAAGTGACCTCTCAACCAATTCTACTAGTTCTTGAGGAGTTAGAGAATCTATTAACTCTTCTGGCTTCTCCCTCTCAGCATCTGAATGGGGAGAACCAGAATATGGGTCCTCCAATATCATGGGAGACTCATTCTCCTCCATGTCGGTATCGTAATAAATCTCTTTTGATCTCTTGAATGCATCCTCTTCATGGAATGTGACATCTCAGTGTACTTCAATGTGTCTTTCACCAAGCACATAAATTTTGTAGGTTTTGGATGATTCATTATAACCAACAAATGTGCCTTTATTTCCAGATGGTTCCATCTTTGTCCTTTTTCTCTTTCGGGATCTACCATCGAAATGACTACATATTCAATACTTGTCATTCTTCGCTTGTAGGTCATAGCATATTGTCTTTCCCTACAAGTGAATTTCAGTCCAATGATTAACAACATTGCATAATCATGAATTTCAATCATATGAATATTTTTATGCAATGGAATTGGTTCACATAGTCATGCAAACATTTTAACCCGTGTTTCAACACAACCTACATCCATGTCTCATGGGATTTTATGCAACACTATATGTTATTTACTCAAACATAACATGTACTTCATGAGTTTTACTATTCACCAATAAAAGAAAAATATAACATATGCTCATCATGTTATACTATAACGTACTTCCTAATTATGGGAATACATCTACATATAACTATAATGAAACATATTCAAAACCATTAAGATTTGATTTACAAGAGCATTTGATAATCAAAATACAAATACTTATTTCTTATTATTTTGTGGGATCCCTCTTGATCTCTGCTTCATTGCAGAGTTAAATAAAGTTCTTAGATATTGATGTTCTTTCTTGACGGAAGCTCACTACACTTTAACTTCTTTTACATAAACCAAAACTTATGCCCATTGTCTCATATACTTTTCATCTTTATCCTATCAACCTAACCAATGTTGCATGAAATATAGAAGGATGCTCACATTCTATATTTGCAGTATTGCATTCTATCATTTATCAAAATTAATGTGCCACTTGTTTTTTGTTAAAAGCCATACCTTCACCGCCTTGAACTATAAATATAATATTTCTTGAATCAAGATAAAAACTGTCAATTCGCTCTATTTGTCTTCGTTCTTTTTAGACCATATTGTTTACTTTAGAAAATCGTCTATTAGCATGAACCATCACATTAGTCTAAATAAAATCTCATTTTTGATATTGCGAGACACCATACAATTTTTGTCTT
Organism: Pseudotsuga menziesii; assembly: GCA_001517045.1. Taxonomy (NCBI): domain Eukaryota; kingdom Viridiplantae; phylum Streptophyta; class Pinopsida; order Pinales; family Pinaceae; genus Pseudotsuga; species Pseudotsuga menziesii. The sequence goes on from LPNX010666751.1 coordinate 533,952, forward strand.
CTTATCTTGAGTGTGGACCTACTCATGAAGGATTCTACCCAGTGTGAATTTATGCTAGGGGTTCACAATTATTTTTTTCCTGCGAGTATGGAACCGTATGTATGTATTGGTTGGTTCTTCTATTTATCACACAAGCACAACATTGTTTGTTTGCATCTTTCTTCTCTTCACGCATTTTTTTGTGAACGCTCTAGACCTAGAAAACTTGTTCAGGTGTCAAGCGATGACGCCTACATTTTTTTTTTTTTTTAATATAGTTTTCCTTCAGTTGTTGGAATATTCAACCTATATAGACATTAGCATTAATCATTTATTTAATTTCCTATTGCTTAGACCATTATTGGTTGACCACCTAGTGTATAGTCCTAAGTATCATGATCACTATAGACTATTATTTTGTCATTATTAACCTCATTATCCTCAGATGTGCCATCTTCCTTGTTTCTAGTAGTTAATGCGCTCTCATGTATTATTTTAGGCCCACTTGAGTCAATTCCTATAATTTAGGATCCTACCTCGAGTTAACTAGCCTTGATTTCATCACCTGAGTTAGTATGAGCTCTTATGACCACTAACACTCACCTGGACACCTCATATGTTCCCTCCATCAATACTTATCATCATTTAACTAGCTAATATGCCTTCTTGTCCCACCTACTGTCAGTTATACTCAGTTAATTGATCTGCTTCAAGAGTTATGCTTGACAACTATGTCTAGTTATGTTTCCTATGCTATCTAAGTCTAAAACATGTGTGGAGTTCAACTGCCTCTTTAGGCTCACGAATATGTCTCTTGGAGATTTATTATAAAAGTAACCTTATTGGTGAATAATAATCAAATGGAGTTTATACCAATTGAGTTTTCTCTCTTATGTTTCTGCTTCATTATTTTCTCTCCATTATTCTGCTTATCTTTGTTGTAATTCATGTGAGGTTACATTTGATTCAAGGTATTCCTATGCAAATTATTATATGGTATCAAGGCTTCCAGGTTGAGCATAGCTCATTTAGAATCAATTAAATTCCATTTAGATCTTCAGAGTTTGTTTTGCAGGTACAATTTCAACAACAAAATTTGAAAATCTCAGCCAACTTTGAAGATGTACCATGACCTATAAATATCAACTTAGAGAGAACACCATATCTTATTTGAAAGGTATTTCTATCATCTGAAATGGATTTTTCGCAGAATTCCATTTGAGGTTTTGGTTTGATAAATATGTTCAGTTGAATATCGTAGGTTTGCAACAGCTCGCGTCTATCTGCACCCTCTATTTCATCTTAATATTTCTCACTACATGTGATGATATAGGTCAATTTCCTTATATAATTTAAAATATATCTTTGATATCTCAAATGGATCTTTGATAGAAATTGATTCTGTTGACTATAGTAGAAGGTGTGATTAAATCGACAACATCACATCAGTCACGTTTTGAGTTTTTATTTAAGCTTACATACATTATTTGATTTACATGTCAAAGTTGTTATGAAGTTGAAAAGAAATATAGCAGAAATATCAACACAATTTGAAATTGTTGAAAGTCTTCTTGTAGTGACTCCTTCTTCCTTTGTGGCTTCTCATGAAGCTGGTATATATGAATAAGACATTCAGACTTCTCTTGTTGATGAAGAACTTAGTTTGACAACAATTTCAACACAATTTCGAATTGTTGAAATTCTCCTTGTAGTGACTCATTCTTCCTCTGTGGCTTCTCATGAAGTCGATATACATGAAGAATAAATTTGGATGACTCTTGTTGTTGAAGAAATCATCTATCTCTGTCTCCCTCTGTTCTCAAATCATTCTTCTAATTTGAATCTTGAAGATAATAAGTCATTTTTTCTTGATCCTGTGCATACTTCACTGGATGATGGAGCATTATTTCATCAATTGGGTGTTTTGGAGGCTAGTCAAAGTTTATAGTTGTTGGTTGTGCCCTCACTATAGCATTTCTTCCTATGTATTCCTCTATGTTGACTAGATCAGTTCATTCAAGATCTATTGAAGATGGAGGACACAACCATTTGCTTAGAGCTTATTATACTTTATTTGGATCACATCTTGGTTCAAATTTCATGGCTCTAGCATCTCAATTCTCATTTGGACTTGATATCAGGAAGTTCAAGTCTAGTGAGCACCTTCATTTCCATGCAGACTATACAGAGATCTAGTACATGATCCAAATATGGTAGCAACAACCTCTTATTCCCAAGAAGAATATCCTTCCATACATCTAATCAAGTTCACACCTACTAGGATTTGGAGTAGTCTATTTTTGATGTACTGTTGACACACTTGTGTCAACAACGGTTCACTCCATAGATCTGTCGAGACCCATCGACGCAAGCTCCCTAAACATCAGATTGGGTAGGTTTTACCCTACCTAGCAACACCTACGAAGCAGATGTAGTCTCAACTGAGATGTTTGAGGGAGGGTTGCAAAAACCAAGTTTACGCATAAGGAAGAGGACTTTTGCACTTTCTCTTACTCTATCGCAGTGTCACTCAGAGATAAAGGGTTTATGCACATCATTCATAAGATCTACTTATCATCATTCGCAATAAACTCAGACACACAGTAACATAATTCATATTCATATAACTTAGAATTGCTTTAACAAAAACATCAACATGTATTAACCCAATTAACCCTGCAAGACTTCGCTCCATTCATATTCAAGCATGTAAATTCATAGATCGCACCATCATTAAATTCAAAAGTTTAACAAATACGCAGATGAACAGATCAGAACAAGAATTTCATCATCAACGTCATCCTTATATTATTTCCAAAAACACCTTGCAGAAGACAAGCATTCCTTTGTCGAATAGCCTCAGACGAGAAAATACATTCATTCACATATCAACCCACTTACAACACGATTGATCGCATGAAAGCGAATCCAAGTCTCCAAAATATCTCTCTGATGATAATCTTTTATTGATAAATCCTCTAATGACTCTACTCCTAAATCTACTTATAAGCTTGATTTGTTACAAAATAGTCCACATAGCCAACTTCCTAACTACTTTAGACCAGAACTTCTAACTAATTCAACCAAAATGACCACATTTGTCGGTTCTTCTTCTGCGCAGTTGACTCTTTCTCTTGTCAATTTCCTCCTTGTCAATGGTGGAAGCACACCTTGTGCATCTTATCCCCTTTCCAACATCCCCCCAACACGAACTTATGGCTCGTCCTTGAGCCACGTAAGCTGGAAATTACTGGTGCATCCAACTTTGTCTTGAATTCATCGTATACAGTTTTAACTTCATTGACAGCTGCTTTGACCTTCGCTTTGATTGTTGTGCACTTTTCCAATTCTTGCTCTGTTGGGTGTTCCTCGTGCATCTGTTGTATTATGGTTAATTCCTCCTTCGTCTTTTTGATCTCTTCCATTGCTCTAAGTGCCACTTCCTCTGTTGCGCCCTGCAATTCATCTAACTGCGTCGACCTCCTCTGGTGTCTTGTACATGCCTTATTGACACATTGTTGCAACTCCTTAATCTTTGATGCCTTGGTCACCTACACTAGTGGGGACATCCCTCAGAGATATCCCCCCAGAGCTGACAATTTTGCTTCTGCTTCAATCAATTGTGCTTCTAGCTGGTGTAGCTACTCATCTTCCACCAGATCCCCCCAATACTTGGCGATCTCCTATGCAATTGTTCGTACAACCTTCTCACTCTCCGCAATTTATGTCTCGGTATCCTCAATAACTCCTCTTCTTTCTACGATTTTCTAGAGCGGTGTGCTTGGTACTACTCGTTCTTGCAACTCCACATTCTCTTTCCTCATATCGGTGACTATTTTTCCTAGTCGCACCACTTTTGCTTTGGCAAACATTTATAGGGTAATGTCTAGAATCTCTTCGCATGTAACTGAGATTTCTCTTTCTAATCATTGTCTGTCATCGAAAGCCTTGGTATTTTCATTGAAAACTCCCTCTTTATCCATCTTCATTTGTTGACTCTCGGCTTCTGCCCTCTTTGCTTGCTCTCGAGAATTGACCAATTCCTCATGCACCATCGCCTCACGATCTCTGATTTCTTGACTCGCTTTGTTCTGGATTCGGGCCAACATATGCATTAGAATCTCGTTAATGTCGAGGTCGATCAAGTCGAATTGTTTCAAGGTGGTGTCGGCATCTTCATCCCTTGTCATAAGTGCTTGCGATGAAATCTTTATCATCCGCAATTTCTTGCCAATACTCACCTCGTCTGCTCTTTGCAATGCATCCATTTACGGTACCCTTATCTCCAGCACTGTGTTTGTCAGTGATTGTAATGGCCCCTTCACTTGGTGGAAATAATTTGAGGCATGTTGTGTTACTTGTGCTTGGATTTCGCTGGTCGTCATAGTAGTTGCAGCTAGTATCTTGCTTACTTGTTCGTCTAAGAGATTCATGGTACTACTCCCTTCACCTGGTTCAAATTGGTGCTTCAACCGTGCCTCTTCCTATTACTTATCCAACTCTGAATCTAATGTAGTTGCTGATGATTGCTCCTGCGAGTCCTCGTCAAAGGAATTCGGTTGCTCCTGCTCAATTGGAATATATGGTGGCAATCCATCTTCTATGTTCGACAGTTCGTCAATGATTACTGGAACTTTCGACTCTAGTGGCCATTCATCGATGATGGCATCCAGCTCTTCATCGGTCAATTTGTATTATGTCATCAACCATTGATGCTCTGTGTCATGTTGTTCCTGAATGTGGATAGTGTGCAGGCCTATTGCTAATCGTGTAATCCTCCTATACTTTGTCACAACCTTGTTTGTGAGTCGCAGGATTTTTCTTGTCGCATCCCACAGTGCCTCCAAGTACAAATAGAACTGAATGTTGTTGTCAGTATGTCGCTCCTTGTGGTTGAGCACCCATAGATTATTGTACCGTGCTCCTTTGCAGATGTTGACGACTACAATATCCATTCCTCGATAGTACTTGGATTCCATCTAACCCACAAGTGCAAGCAATATAAACAACTAGGAGTAGGTAAATGGTCTTCTTCCCTCTTACGCCAATATAATGTCTTCCATTAACTACTCGAGCAAGAATAAATACCAATCCATCTAAACTCCCATTGCGCATTGCTCCGCGGATACAATAACTCCTGGCATGCACTAGTTTGTCCTGTTCTTTCGCACAATTTTCATGGCCAGCAGCTTTGGTGCGATTCGAACTCCGTGGTCTTTAATGGTGCTAATTTCATACACTCTCTTATCGTGTACCACATTACACTTCTTCTTTAGCCTCATAGCCAGCTTTTTGTCATTGTCCTTCCCTCTGAAGTATTGGGACGGATTGACCCCTGCCTTGCGCAAGTCGATGATTTGTGATATCAAATCGATCGTGATGGGGATATTTTCATCCAACCATAGATACCCACCATGTAAACATAATAACAACTACTTCACACTAGCATTAACCTCCATCGAGCACCCAAAATGTGACATGTGGATGATGACCAACAACCCTTATGGCTGCAACCCCAATGGCCATTGCGCTGGTTCTATGGTGATGGGACCCTTGTCGCCATGCGCCCTATGCTCATATGTCTCTGTTGTGAATTCTAGATATGCCTGAATGTCATGATCGTTGAATTGGATCTTCTGCAATAGCAGAAAAGTGTTCATTCTTACATGTACTGCCTTTGGCCTTGCCGACATCTTGATGCTATACTTCTAATTCTTACTAATGCGCATCACCGATGCTCCTGGATTTCGCGGTGGTACATACCCTAAGATATCATCTATTGTTGGCCCTTTCCCCAATTGTTGAGTTCTCCCCTCCCATTGTCGATGGTCCAACATCTGCCTCTGCTACCCTTGTTGAACTGCGAGTTAATTTGATCCGCCATTCTAGATAGATTGGGTGATTTTCACTCCTCTTCTTTCTAGGTGGTCACATTGATACTGTCTGAATTTTCAGTTGCTCTTCCACGATTGGTACGTTGCACAACGGCAATCCTTGCGTACTGGTGCTCGAAATCATTTGTGCCATGGCTAATGTGCTACTTCTCCTTTACTATTTTTTCCTCTCCTATACTTACCTTTGCTCACAATGGTTCAATCCATGCCTCATGTCCAATTCTTATAGCCTCCACTGCTCCTATGTGAAGGATTTTGACCATCATTGCAAAATCCCTCGAAGATTTACCAAATCCGTCATCTATTTTGCAAATTTAACAGTTTGATTTGTCCATAAATGTGCATTTTTCCCATTTACGTCGTCTCCCATTTGGTTTAATGCTACATTTATCGTCTGATTTCACCATGTCGCACTTCGTCTGGGATCACCAAGCTTTAAAATTTTGTTATGATTTTTTTTCCTTTTATGTCGACACACTTTGTTGTGATTTTCTTTCCCTTTTCCCTTTTTTTTTCATCTGTATGGTTGTTAGCAGTGGTGCCACACCTGGCTATCCTGCCAGGGCTTTAGCCGACTTCCATTTACTAGCTTCGATAGCAATACTTCGTATAACTGCTGCAATTGTTCTGCACCTCTGTCAATGATGAAATGAATAACATAGGGTCCTAACCAATGCATCTGTAACTTACCTAGATGATTTTCAAGCTTGTTGTCATATAGGACAACAATATCTCCACACTGGAAGTACTTTGCTTTTACATGGTGGTCGTGCAATGCCTTTTGTCATTCCTTCTCTACTTGCTGGTGGAAACCTACAATGAACTGATCCTCTTTGAGCTACAACAACTGCGTCAACCTTTCCTCAACCGCTCCTTTGTCACTTATGACTATTGTTTCCGCTATGCGTAGGCTGGGAACAATGTACTCCATCAACATTACCGCTTCTTGTTCATAAACAAGCTTGAATGGCATTTGTCCAATCAATCTTTTAGATTTTGTCCCATAGGCCCATAATATCACAGGGATTTTCAGATCCCAATTGTCGATATTTGTGTTGCATACCTTCATTAGCGCATGTTCCAATACCTTGTTGAATTCTTTGACTACTCCATTCACTTTTGGGTGATATGGAGTACTCTTCTTGTCTTGTATCTGAAATTCCTTAGTCATCGCTTTAATCGTCCGATTGACAAAGTGACTTCCTTGGCCACTCATCAATATCTGGGTACATCCAAACTGAGTAGCCACATTGTCGAATAGGAACCTAGTTGCTTTCACAATTGTACAATCTGTCACTAGTGTTGCCTCTTCCCATCGTTTCAAATAGTCTGTCGTAGTAATGATATATCTTGCACCCCTCTGTTTCCCTAGAGGATTGATGGGTCCCAAAAAATCCACAACCCATTTATCAAATGGTTGTAGCGTTATTTGAGGTACTAGCAGCATCACGTCACATTGTGACGGCTTCCCTGTCCTTTGATAGATGTCACAATTTTTAGCATAATCTGTGGGATCACTGTGCATTATCGACTACCATAAACCAACTTGAAGTATCTTTCTAGTGGTTGCACGACCTCCATAATGTCCTCTTGCAATTCCACCATGTGCCTCTTGCCAGTAATCTCTCCTAGTCATGCGGCAGAACATATAGACATAGAATTTCATTCGGCCACATTTTGTAGAGTTGTTCTACGATTAGCTAGAAATCCGTAGCTCTGACGACGAGTTGTTTCTTCTAACTCATGGTGAATTTCTCCAGTGCTTTTCTTATCATAAAAAATTGGAAAATTTGCTCACAATGGTCATCCACCATTATGATTCTAAACAATTGTGCATTAGATAAGTCCTCCTCGATGTTACTTGGCTCTTCTCCTATCTCTATCCCTGACAGGTGATTAGGTCCTGTATTCAACCGCCCTGGCTTCACAATGATATCAAAATTGAACTCTTGGAATAGTAATAACCATCGACAAATATCCCCCCCCAAAACAGGCTTGTTAACCAGGTACTCCAGTGCTGAGAGATCCGTAAACATTTTGAAATGTCCTCCCAATAGGTAATAGAATTCTTTTTAAATGCATATACCATCGCCAATCCCTCCCTCTGTGATGTTGTGTAGTTTCGTTCTACAGTAGACAACTTCTGACTTGCGAATGTGATTAGTTGATCGATTGCTCCTTCCCCTACTTGAGCCAAAATCACTCCTAATGTGACTAACGAAGCATCGACATGGACGTGAAACTCCTTCGTCCAATCCAAAAAAACTAATATCAGTGTTGTGATCATTTTCTGCTTTAGAGTGTCAAGACTTCTTTAACATTCATCGTTCCATTCGAACTTCGCATCCTTCTTCAATACTTTCTCCATTGGTGTCATGATCATTGTGTATCCCCTTATGAACTTCTGGTAATATCCTGTGTGACCCAACATTGCCCTTAGTTATTTTACTATCGTCGATAATGGTAGGTCAACAATTACCGCAATCTTGGCGGGATCGACCAACATACCTTCCTTGCATACAATGTGTCCCAACAAAATCCCAAATGGAGCACAAAATACACACTTCTTCAGATTCAGTGAGATCTGCTGTTGTCAACATCTTTCTAACATCAATCGAAGGTTTGCAGTGTGGTCTTTACCAACCCATAAACAGTTTAGTCATCCATGTAGACTGCCAGTAATTTATGAATGAATTCCTTAAACGCAACGACAACTATCCTTGAGAAGATCGCAGGTGCAATATTGAGACCAAACGACATTACTATGTATTGGAAACATACCCATTCCATTATGAAAGTGGTCTTATGCCTATCCTCCTTCAAATTCCTTATCTGGTGGTAGCCTGAAAACCCGTATGTGAATGAATACATCTCTTATCCTCCAACTCATTCTAATACTTCATTAATGAACAGTGTTGGGAATAGATTACAAAGACTGGCATCGCTCATCTTCCTTAGGTCGACACAAATTTGTATTTCTCCTGTATTTTTGTCTTGTACAACCATCGAAATGATTCATTCTAACTCTTCAATAGGTTTGATGGTGTCGACATCCATCATCGGTTCTAATTCTGCTTTGACGTGTTCCTTGTATCTCAAGTTCAATCGGTATGGTCGTTTCTTTATTGGTTTCGCATTTAGCTTTAGAGGAATTTTCATTTTGCCCAAGTCACTTGAAATCCCTTTCATCTCAGTGAATTTCATCGAAAATAAATCCTGGAATTCATGCAGCAAGTCAGTGATCTTTGCCATAGTTGTCTCATCCCAATAATCCCCAATATTAGCGAATTTTGGGTCCTTTGTCGAACCAATATTGACATTTCTTATCTCTAGCAGTTGTTTGACTTTGTTGGATGGTATTTCTAGTGCTGTGATATCCCGACTTCCCTCTTATTATGAGATGTTGACAGCTCTTTTATCATCCTAGTCATAAATCTCTCCTGTCACATTATCATTCTGACATTAACTATGTTACTGGTATCTTCTGCGATTCTGTTGGTAATTCAGCTGGGGCTATTTCCAATAATTTGTTGTGGATTTCCTGAAGTGTGCTATGTATGAACAGATTCTCATTTGCAAAGTTGAAAGTATGACTGAAACTGACAGTTAGTTCTTCCCACGTTGTAGTTTCCCTTTACAGTTCTGTCGAAATGGACCATCTTCGTGGTACTTTGTCCAACGTATGGACAAATGCATGTACCCATTCTTCCTTCATATGTACCCATTCTTCCTTCATATTCAATACCCATACAGTTTGGCATGCAACTAGATCATTATAGGATCGTTCCTTCCATCATATTACTTTCCTTGGTAGTGCTTTTCTTCCCCAAATCAAACTTCCATTAATCAGTGACATATCTACCAGTCTCCTATCAAGGTCTTGTGTGTAGCCCACCATCTTGCCGGAGTAGCCTTCAGTGCTTCTTACAACACTAACAGTCAATGAGGCTCTGAGGCTTTATCTTCGAGTTCACTAATAAAACCAACCAAGTTAGGTAGTCCTTCATACGTCAGCAATTCGATGACTTATGTTGCTACCCAACGCAACGATTGAGTGACTCACCCACATTTTATGACCGAGACTTCATGTAATCGGTTTTGCCAGTTCTCTAGCACATCGTCAGATTCGGATGATGCAAAGCTATTACTTCACCATCCTAGCTCTTCGTCTACAGTCGGATTGATGTAGCCTTAAAAAAAATTATAGGCATTATCCCATCCTCCCACGACTTCCTCTTTCACTGCTTCGACGTATATTCAACCTTCACTGGGATCTAAAGGGGTAATGATCTGCATGTCGCAATTCTCAAAAGTCGTTACTCTTTTCTTTAAGTTAATAACCGCCAAATAGTCAATTTCCCAGCCAATTCCCAACAGCGCGGGGTATGAGTTGTTTTCATCGACTATCTCAATAATGTCGAAGCATGTGTATGTATTTAGTCCTTCCACTTCAACTGGTATGTGATGTACTCTACCGATTGGCGACACCTTGGCCTGATTTGCTAGTCGCAATTGTACAGGAGACCAAATCAACTGTGGTTTCCCCATCCTTTCCCATGTTTGCTTCATTAGGATATTTACGTCCTATCCTAGATCCAATATGACTGAATCCACATCATAATAATCGATCTAGACATTCGTCCTCATTTCCCTTCCCATTTTCTTCTTATGCAAAGAATTCACTGAGTGGTCTTATCGCCCTTTCTCCTGTTGGCACACCAAGTTTGCTATTTATGGTAATGCCTCTGGATCTTTTGCTAGAAACAAACAACTTTATAGAAAATTTTACAAAGTACTAACCTTCCTTGATAATCCCGACATAACTGTCAAATAAAAAATTGGTGGCATTTCATAAACAGGTAACTTACCAGCATTCATGTTCAACATGTCTCTCGTGTCAAAGAAGGTTTCCTTTACAGCGTTTACATCAAATTGTACCTTCTTTCAAGCCACCGTTTGGATATTTATTAGTGATCCATCAAATCCTGTCATCACTCCTCCTTGAGTTACCACTGCGACATTTGTTGGATTAGTTCTAGGTTCTGCCGATATTTTTCATACAGTTGGTCCCTAATTTTGATTATGAGTTTGGTTCACATTCTGGTTCGGTTTGTGGTTGAAGCTGGTTCTTGGCTTACCCCTTCATAATCAACTAGGGGCATTTTACGACTGTGTGATCTACGGTACTACAATAAGTACATTGAGACTCTAGATTCAGGCAGTCTCTCTGGTAATGTCCCAAGATTCCATAATTATAGCATGTTACAAGTCCAAGACCTCGTCCCATAGCTCCTCTGCGACCAAAGCCTTCATTGCGACCTCCGTGGAATCCTCCTTGTGGATAATAGCGTGGTTGGTTGAATTGTCGTTGCTTATTAGGTTTTGGATGAGGGTACTACGGTTGAGTATACTACAGCTAAGTATACTGCGGTTGTTGTTGGTTATACTGCATCTGGTTGTACTGCGGTTGCTGCTGAGTGAATTGCGGTTGTTGCTGAGTGAACCGCGATTGTGGTTGCGATCTTTCCATTGGTTGGTGTTCTTATTCTTTCATAAAATATGTATCCATGGTTCTTTCTTGGAGCAAATCATATGCTCTGTAGTCCTTTGCTTCATGGCCAACCAATCGAAAAAAGTTATAGAAAATATTTTTTGGATTTGACACAACCTTCTGAAGGTATACACATTCCTTGGACCGATGTCCTCCAATCCGACAAATACAACACCATGGTAGTCCGCCTTGACTTAGTGGATTCAGAGATCCAACCTGCAAATATTTAAGAAATTCTGGGCATTGATCCTTATGATGTCCTTATGTTCAACATCGATTGCACCATACTTCTTCGCGGACTTCTGTTCCCTTCTAATATCCTGCAACTGAATAGTAAGGTTTTTTAATTGTGAATTGATCTGGATCATGCCAACCATCGTTTTGCCAACTAGTGAAGCTTCCAAATTCATCGTGATCTCCAGAGCTTCCATCTGAGACGCAGTCTTTTGTTCTATTAATGGCATGAAGATGTGTGGTACCAAATCTGCGATAAACCATTCCTTATGTTGTACATTGCTTATTCCAAAGTTGACCTTAGCCATCATAGTTTTAAACTGCTAATGAAAATCCCATGTAGACTCATTTGGATATTGCTTTATTTCATTCAACTCGGTGATATACTGTGATTCAGATTTTGTCTTTTTAAATTCCTTGATTAATCCAGTCTTGATCTGCACTAGGGTCTTCTAAGGATGCCCTATTAGTACTTGCACAAATTTCATGTACAAATCCAATGCTCAGCCTCGGAAGGTTGTCGCTAATAGTCCTTTCCTGATATCTTCATTTTGTACTTGTTTTATTGTCCATACTGCTTTGCATAGGAACCAATACTGCTCAGGATCTTCAGTCCCATTACCTTGGAATATGGGTAGATTCACATTGTCAGCTGCCATTCAGGGTCTTCTTTCGATATTCGTTTATCCACTTTTGTTACTATTGCGCTAACACACGGGACAATCTTGTGGTGACCTTGTGTTTCTTCTTCACGAAGTTGGCACAGTGCATGAAGTTGTAGGTACATTCTTTATTTGGTTTGGTCCTTCCTCGGAATCGAGCAGTGGCTTGGTCATTTCCTTCATCATTGTAGGGTCGCTTAGTCCCTTGTGGTCCCTTATCACAGTTTCTTGTTTCGGTCGCACCAAGACATTCCTCAGTCCTCTACCACTTCTCTTGCCATAACCTCACCCCACTTCGTAGGAGACTACACTCTTCCTCGACTTCCCTCACAGTCTTGTCGTAACTTCCATTCATCTACCCCGTATCATTCCATCCAACCCTTTTGTTCACAGTACCCACAACCTTCGCACACCAGGGATTTACTTGTCGGAATTCATCTTTAGTATTCCCTTTTCACATATGAGAATCTTAATACATAGTTGTAATGGCAATAGAAATCTCCCTCTCAGTCCCTTAAATAATTCCCTCTCTGCATCATTGTAGGACTTAACTATGTCAACAACAAACTCAGTGATATATCCTTCCAAAATGTTGTCTATCCACACCTCGACAACTCTTTAAGCTTTGTTGTTTACCCTTCACAACTACTGGATTAGTTTAGGGGTCCACTAATTAGGTTCGGCGCCTCGAAAGTTCCTCTACTGGAAAGTAAGTTGAGCCAACCACTCATACATTATTATTGAAAACTTAGCAAATAATTTTTCATTAATGTTGGAGTAAATATATCTCCCCAACATGCTTCTATCTTCAATCTGGAGTTCTGATTTTCTTCTTCTATGAACTCTTGGGCCTTCTGATCGAACCAATCCTAGATCTCTGGTTTCTTCGGATGCCACAATATGTTCTCTTATTCCATGTACTATGGTCGTGACAATGAAACAATTTTTTGACACACTTGTGTCGACAGGGGTTCCTTCCACAGATCTGTCGACACCCATCACACAATCTCCCTAAACATCGGCAATGCGCATCCTATCGATGTCTTCCTTGTCGATGGTGGAAGTGCACCTTGCGCATCCTATCCCCTTACCAACATGTACCTCATTTCAGTTTTTTAGGAAGGATTTTCCCCATGTGGTTTTTCCTTTTTGCTCAGTTTACATGGATGAATAATGTAAAGGGTGACCTTAGCCTTTTTTGTTGGTCCCTAATCTCCTTTTATTTTTCACATAAGTGAGGATTAAGGGGGGGTGTTAGAATATGCAACTTATCTAGACATTAGCATTAATAATTCATTTGATTTTGTAGTGCTTACACCATTATTAGTTGACCACCTAATGTATAGTCCTAATTATCCTGATCACTCTAGGCTATTATTTTGTGATTATTATCCTCATTACCCTTAGATGCACCCTCTTCCTTGTTTCTACGAGTTAATGCGAGCTCATGCATGATTTTAGGCCCACTTGAGTCCGTTCCTATAATTTAGGATCCTACCTTGAGTTAACTAGCCTTGATTTCATCACTTGAGTTAGTATGAGATTTGATGACCACTAACACTCGACTGAACACCACTTATGTTCCCTCCATCATTGGTTATCATTAGTTAACTATCTAATATGATTTCTTGGCCCACCTATTGTCAGTTACACTTAGTTAACTGATATTCTTCAGGATTTATGACTGGAAACTATACCTAGTGATGTTTTCTATGTTATCAAAGCCTGCCACATGTGTAGAGTTCATCTACCTCTTTAGGATCACGAATATCTTCCTTGGAGATGTATTATAAATGTAACCTTATTGGTGAATAATAATCAAATGGAATTTATACCAATTGAGTTTTCTTTCTTATGTTTCTAATCCATTATTTTCTCTCCATTATCATGCTTATCTATGTCATAATTATTGTGAGGTTACATTTGATTCAAAATCTTCCTATGCAAATTCTTATATCGTTGGCATGCTTTGAACTTCCCTTTAATGTCGCGTCCATCGAGAGTCTAGTATCTATTATCTTTTTTGTGGGGGTCTGGTAGGATTTGTGAGGGGCCTTCTCATTGTACACCCTCGAGTATACTCGATGTCACTAGTCTCATTGCCTCATGTACCCACTCATATAGTTTAGGTCAAGGAAGGATCTCATCAGCTTTGGATTGAGTCATAGAATTGTATCCCATGAGACGAGATGGGGTCACGTAATGCACTCGTAGGAGGTGGGATCTAAGGAATACAGTGATGGTGTGGGTTCTAGGATGGAACAAAATAAAGAGGGGAAAAACTCTTATTGCTCTCTCTTGCCTTTTGATTATATATATACATATACATTTATGCATTGTGAAAACAAAGGATTGTTTAATGCATGTATGATTGAAATGAAATGTGTGTATTTGCTTAAAGTAAATTATGAATGCTGGAATGGTTAATTCCCTACCCAAGAATGGACATGAATGAGCTTGTGTGCCTGTTGGGAAGGCATGAAAAATATGAAAGTCTCCTGGATGAGGCTTGGACTGTCATGCCAATTGGGTAATTAACTGACATATTTTAATGTCTATATTATGCTTGGTCTGATAAAATTTCAATGGTGCATTTCACAGGTGAGAAAAGTGAAACCAGGTGGTGCACATTGAATATGGCAGCAGATCAAAAGTTGTTGGAATTAGCTGGAAGTCTCCTTCAAATGATTTCCAAGACCCAAGAGAATCTTGGGGAGATGCTCAAGATACAGAGAAGGTAGAATGAGATGAACCACCAGATTTTGCAAGACTCTATTGGTTTGCAAAGGGAGGTGAAAAGCCTTCTGGGAGCAATCGGCAAAGGAAAGGAAGGTGGATCAGCAACGGGACAATTGTCCAAGCGACCCGATAGGAAATGGTCCAGGCATGAAGACTCAAAGGAAATTGAGCAGGTAAAGATGAAGCAGCCAGTGAAATGTTGGAGATGCGGAGGACATCATTTACGCCGGGACTGTCCGATGAGGGAACATGATGAGGGAAATAGCCACAAAGTTCCTAGACTTCGGGATCAGCTGGAAGCTGAGAACCAGCATGAGAAGTCCATGGAAGTCGAGGGGCTTTGTCTTGAACGTTCAACATAAATGATTGAACGTGGGACAGATCTGCAATTTTGAAATTTTGATGTGCAATTATATATGTATTGTATATATATGTAATGGAACACCGAGGACGGTGTTACTCCAAGGGGGAGGGGAATGTAATGTCCCCGGTTTTGACCCCGTTTGCATGATGTATATATTGTAATTAATCGTGGTGAGGAGCTCAAGGCAAAAGCCCCACCATCGATTTGGTTGTGTGTGTGTTTCGGCAATGGGGATAGTTGTCGATGGTTTATCGTGCCATTTGGCACATTATAATTCGGCATCATGTAAATACGCACATCAATTAAAACTAAAACCACAACTAGCTACGGCAGTGCAACGTTGAATGAAAAGGGCATGGTTCCAAAGGATAAGGGGTGGGGGATGTCAAACCTTGGTTTATCGGGGAAAAACCCATGTGTTGCCACCTTTCTTGTTTCACCAACCTCTTCAATGACTTGGTTTTGTTGTTGGGGGCAGTTATGGCTAGCGGTTGAGGCAGTTATTGCTTTTGGGAGTGGGGTGGCAGGGCTATCAATCCCTTGCCCACGCGCCCACTCCACCCACGACTGCTTGCATTCCACTCTCACGCGACCTTCCATTCTCCCCACGACGCATTCTCTCCTCGGTCGGTTCATTCCCCATTGTGGTCTGTTCATCTTCCTCACGCAGAGGTCGGTGTTGTTTTCCTCACGCACTCTCCACTACGCATGCTTTGGGTGGTCTACTCACACCTCACATTGGTTGTTTATCCGCGCGCATGAGTGGAGCTGTTCACTCTCACGCAGGAGCGGAAGTCTTGCTCATCCTCACGCACAGGCAGTGATTCTGCCAGATCTCACGCAGCCAGGAGAGGAGCTGCTTATCAGTGGTCATTCACGTTTTTCCACAGAGTGGAATCGGGTATGTTTTCCCCTGTGTTGTGGTTGCTGATACATTTGGGACTGTTGTATTCCTGATGTCATGAGTTGTGTTGTTGTTGCACTTTGGGGCTGCTATGGACTGTTTGGATTTTGTCTTCTTCCCTGTTTTGGGACGGTGTATAGAAGCCATCGTTTTCATTGTGAGTTTGTGACTGTTGGTTGCCACATTTGTTGGCTGAGTTCCCATGGCTATGCTGGGAATGTTGTTTACTATCCATTGTGGACTGTGGATTGTTGACATTGTTTTTCTGTGTGTTTGTGGCTGCGGAAGTACCCTGGTTTTGGGTTGCAGCTAAGTTGTTTTGGCCACGTTAGGGCCAAGAACAACTTTGAGTTGCCTTGTGGGCCTGTGCTGTGTTTCACCTGTTGGTTGGGGCTGTCACCTGTCGGATTGTCTTTATCTTCTTCACAGGGCTGTGAAGGGATCGTTTGGATGCGTGTATGCAGTGGTTGGTCTTCGGACTGCGCTAGCTTGGACGGTTTGTTGATGGCCTGGTGAACCTAGCTGTGTTGGTTTGTTGTTGTGTCCCTTGGCTATGTGTAAGCTTGCATTGACCCTTATCCTTGGAGGAATCATGCCTAGCTCAGGAGTGGCAGTGTTGCTAAGAGATTGATGAGCACGCTGGCCTATGGTTGGGTGTAACGTTGCAGCGACGTAGCTGCTTGCAGGGTAAATTCTTCATCAAAAGATAAGTGATGTGGTTACTTCATCTCTGCAATTATATTGATGTCAAATGAATTGTAATGAACATGTTGAATGCTGGAATTGTATGTGTGTTTGCTTCCGCTGTATGTTGATGTTTTATGCATCTTTGTATGATGGATCATGCATCCTGCTATATATGTTTAAGCAATTTAATATCAGCATTTAACCCTTGTTCATGATTCATGGGGTTATTGCTCGTGTTTGGTGTGTTGGTGTGTGCATATCACTCTGTTATGCATGTTGTTTAAGCTTTTAATATCAGCATTTTTCCTGTTTATGTTCATGGGGCTGTTTGCCCGGTTGAGTGATTGGTGTTGGTCGCGTCCTCTTCGCCGGTCGGAGGGTCGAGGACGTGACAGTATGGTATCAGAGCTCAAGGTTGCAACAGTGGGCCTCTATGGGCCAAGAAGATGCAGTGACAGAAGGTGGAATTACCTTCTATGTTCAGCAGAACAGCAGCTTTGATGACAGTGGATGAATGGAAAAATTCAAAAACAGCTTTGATGACAGTGGAAGAATGGAAAAAGTCAAAAAAAATTCTAAGTGTTTGAACAGTGGTTCATCGGAGCACTAAGTGGAAAAGACTTCCGCTGTGGCGGAGGGATTAGCGGAATTGACTTCCGCTGTGGCGGAAGTGTTAGTGGATTTGACTTCCACTGTGGCGAAAGAGCTAGCAGAAGCGCACCCGACGGGAAAGTCCTCCAATCGCCGACGCGGTAGTGTTCCGATTGCCGACAGGTGGGAAGTTCCACAAAGAAAATTGGTTATTGGACAGTCGGGAGACTTAGCGGAATTGAATTCCGCTGTGGCAGAAGAGTTAGTGGAACAGACTTTCGCCGTGACGGAAGAGTTAGACGAAGGCGTGCCGGAGGGAGCAGTAAAGAAGGAAAATCGCGGGAATTTTCTAAGCGTCCGTCGGAGGGAATTAGTGGATCAAGCGATCGCCGTTGCGGATGAAGAAGCAAGCGTCCGCCGTTGCGGATGAAGAAGTGACTAGATGCCTGACAGAAAAGTCCTTCGATCGCCGACGCCATTAAAGAAGGTTTAAGGCTTGGAACCGTTGACTACCGGAGGAAAAAGTGCTCGTGCGCCCGCCGTTGCGGCACCCAGAAGCACTAATTCCCAGAGGATTCTGCATTCCGCCGTTGCGGATGGAGAAAAGGCTAGTCGCTCAATGGGTAAGTTTTCCGACTGCCGACGCCACAAGAAAACTAAGAAACGGCTAGTCGCTCGATGGGTAAGTTTTCCGACTGCCGACGCCGCAAGAAAACTAAGAACGGCTAGTCACTCGATGGGTAAGTTTTCCGACTGCCGACGCCGCAAGAAAACTAAGAACGGCTAGTCGCTCGATGGGTAAGTTTTCTGACTGCTGACGCCACAAGAAAACTAAGTTCAAAAATTTCCTAAGTATGGAAAGTCAGCGACCATCGGAAGAAGAAAGTGTTGGTGCATCCACCGTTGCGGAGGCGAAATTGTTTCACGTTCTGCCGTTGCAGAAGCGAAAGCGCTAAGCTTTCCGAAGTGCAAAGACCGTCGATGCCCAAGGTTAAAATTTCTTTAAGAAAAGAGCGGCCAATCGGAAGAGAAAGTGTTTCGTGAGACGCCGTTGCGGAAGCGAAAGCATTAAGTCTTCCGATAAGGAAGACCTCCGACTGCCGACGCCGCGATCAAAAGAAGATAGCGTTTCATGTTTCGTCGTTGTGGAAGCGAAAGCATTTCATGTTCCGCCGTTGCGGAAGCCAAAGTGTTAAGTCTTCCGACGAGAGAGACCGCCGAAACGTCGGAATGATTAGTGGTTCCAAGAGCCGCCGTTGCAGAAGAAATAGTGGAAGCGGGAGCCGAAACTGTGGAAGAAGTTAGCCGTTTGAGGCCCGAAACGACGGAAGGAGTAGTGGTTTGCGAGCCGATTCTGCGGATGGAGAATTGGAATAAGGCCCGATTTAACAAAGGAAAAATTGAGTTTTCAAATGGGATTTCTCATGGGTTTTCAGTGGGAATTCCAGCAGATTTCGACTGCCTTCCAGTGGGATTTTCAGCTGTTTTCAGTGGTTTACAGGTGGCTGAAGTTGGCTGAAGATGCCACCCAGTCCAAATGTAGTGGTATAATAAAAATGCAAAGATTTGGTGAAAATATTCATTCTTAAAAGTGGTGTGGGTTTTACACCCGAGGTCGGAATGAAGCATGTGAATAGGCGTTGGAAAGCTTATCCAGTAGGGAACAAGGATAAGTGGCCAGAATATGAGCATGAAACAGCAAAGTACTAATGATGGCCGTTGTTATCAAAGGGACAAATCCAGACAATTGCATGCCAGAAGTAGCAAGGACTGTGAAGTCAACCAGCTGCTGTGTGGACAAGGATTTCCATGCCAGGATGAGGGATTTGAAAGGGAAGTTTTCATTAGACCCTATCTTGCTGATTATGACTACATTTCCTAAGTTTTATAGCTGAAATGTATGAGAATATGTTTTGCATGCATAGAATATTAGAAATTATATATCTATAATAAGCCACTAATGATAGTTATTGCCTTGACATTGGTATTAGTGGAAAAACCAACGATGACATGGACCTGGATGAATATGTTGCTGATGCTGATGAATGAGACCAGCAACCCCATGGAGAAAGGGATAAGGCAACAAGTCCATAGCAAAATTTGGTGAGCAAATGTTGTAATCTCCTGCAAAGGACCAACCAAATTGGTCATGTCAAGGGTGTAAGTAAGACCCATGTAGGTAAGAGTTTGCTTATGACAAATTCCAAGCAGTGGTAAAGGTAAGAGACCTCATACCATGTGAATATTGGAATGTAGAAAGGTGTCATGTCTATATATGTTGATGACATTGATTATAGTAAGGCATCCTATATGAAGTGGACATGGTTAGACCATGCATGATATGTTGAATGCATGGAGATGAATGCATGTGATATTATAAATAACTAATGGCCGAAATGATGAATTGATGACAATTCTGGAACTGTTTCAAAGGTTGTTATGAATGCAGGATAGTCATAATCAATTGGCCACCAGAAATGCTTTGTGGACGAGCAAGGTGGTATGAATGATACGCTTGTGAAGTAAGGAGTATCTAAACACTTCATTTAAGTGCATGAGTGTTGTGACTATACCTTGCAATGTTAATATGATAATGATTGCATGAAGTAAATGAGCTTTGATAAACACTGATGTGACTAACAGCTGGAAGTATTTGAATTTTTATAAATTTTGAAAATGCTTCAGTGATGGTTGTAGCAATGAAAAGGTTATATGCATCCAGACTTACCAAGTGTTTGGTTGATTGAAGCTCATGTTTCAGGTAGATTATTTCGAGCATGGCAGTGAGAGGTAAGACCCTGACCAATGCCAGAATCTACCATGTGAAAGAGCTTATTAAATTTGAATTGTGAATTTCAAATTTAAGAAATTGCTGACAACTACTAGTCGCTATTGGCTTGGATAAGCTTGTGTTTGGATGCTTGAAGCTTATGTTTTAGGTAGATTATCTCGAGCATGGCAGTGTGAGGTAAGACCCTGACCAATGCCAGAATCTACCATGTGAAAGAGCTTATTAAATTCGAATTGTGAAGTTCGGATTTAAGAAATTACTGACAACTACTAGCCACTATTGGCTTGCATAAGATTGTGTTTGGTTGATTGAAGCTCAGGTTTCAGGTAGATTATTTCGAGCATGGCAGTATGAGGAATACACACTGCAGGAAGATCATATGTGATGACCTGCAAGAGCCAAACTTCATGGGAAGGTTTTCCCTTATCTTGGAAATGGGTTTCGGGTGAAACACCATTGGACATTTGAAATGTCTCATCTGTACTGCATGTTTGGTAATAACATGAGTGAGATGGTATGGGTTATGTCAGTAAGACATATGTGAATGTGAAATGTAAAAAAGGGAGTTGGGATGGCAAACTGAGGGACTGCTAACTCAGGGAAGGAGCCTCCATTCCTCCTTAACAAAGGCATATGGCGACGGCAAATGGATAAGTGTTCTGTAACCCTTGCTATGAATACGCATGTTAATTATTAAATTCCATATGCAGAACATGTTTTGATTTATTTCCATGATGACCGATTGCTTGAGTATGCATAGGACCTACATGACACACACCGGAGAAGAGTGCACACTTTTCCGCTATTGAGTCATGAAAGGGTTGTCAATATTGATTACACTCTAAGGAGTGGATGCACTCCTGGTGTCTCAATACTTGATAGTGAATTATGAGAAATGTGATTACCGTTTTAGAGCAACAACGCTGATGAGTTCGCTTGTATTGCTTGTGTTGCTTGTGTTAACAGGCTAAAGGTAAAGGTAAAGGTAAATGGTTGGTATAAGTGTATGTTGGTATAAGCGTATTGTTGATATAAGTGTATGGTGGTATAAGTGTATGGTTGGTATAAGTGTATGTGTTATTGTTGATATAAGTGTATGATGGGCTGTGATATGCCTGAGGATCCATAGTAGATCCTAGACCTGGAAACGGTCATGATAAAGTTCCAAGCCCAGTCGACATAAGGATGTACTGGTTGGACATTTAAAAAAAAATGATGTTGTGGAGCAGCCGGCGTGTTGACCTAACATCTAAGTCCATAGGCGATCCCAAGGCTTGCAAAGCGAAGCAGGATCCTGTGGACGAACGAGGAAACGCACAATACATATAAGTATTGGATTATTTTGCTTATGAATATACATGTGTATATGATTTGGTTAGGATGTTTTAAGCTCTTGTTCTAGAGATAAAACCGATGAGAATAAACTAAACATGTGAATTCATTCAATGTTTGGATATAGGTGTCGCTGGAAGCGAGGACTGTGAGAGCATCCTAGAGATGCATGTGGACATGTGACTGTCCTGGAAAGATCGGGTTGAGTGGTAATGAAAAAGGTGCTAGTAAGACGGGGGAGTCCTAGCAGCCGAGACAAACCATGTGGAGAGACTCCATGGTTTAGAGGACTGGAATAGACCAAAGAC
>LPNX010666751.1:556086-602625 GCA_001517045.1 Pseudotsuga menziesii
TAAGCGACCCGATAGGAAATGGTCCAAGCATGAAGACTCAAAGGAAATTGAGCAGGTAAAGATGAAGCAGCCAGTGAAATCTTGGAGATGCGGAGGACATCATTTATGCCGGGACTGTCTGATGAGGGAACATGATGAGGGAAATAGCCACAAAGTTCCTAGACTTCGGGATCAGCTGGAAGTTGAGAACCAGCAGGAGAAGTCCATGGAAGCCGAGGGGCTTGGTCTTGAACGTTCAACATAAATGATTGAACGTGGGACAGATCTGCAATTTTGAAATTTTGATGTGCAATTATATATGTATTGTATATATATGTAATGGAACACCGAGGACGGTGTTACTCCAAGGGGGAGGGGAATGTAATGTCCCTGGTTTTGACCCTGTTTGCATGATGTATATATTGTAATTAATCATGGTGAGGAGCTCAAGGAAAAACCCCACCATCGATTTGGTTGTGTGTGTGTTTCAGCAATGGGGATAGTTGTCGATGGTTTATCGTGCCATTTGGCACATTATAATTCGGCATCATGTAAATACGCACATCAATTAAAACTAAAACCACAACTAGCTACGGCAGTGCAACGTTGAATGAAAAGGGCATGGTTCCAAAGGATAAGGGGTGGGGGATGCCAAACCTTGGTTTATGGGGGAAAAACCCATGTGTTGCCACCTTGTTTGTTTTGCCACCTTTCTTATTTCACCAACCTCTTCAATGACTTGGTTTTGTTGTTGGGGGCAGTTATTGCTTTTGGGACTGGGGTGGCAGGACTGTCAGTCCCTTGCCCACGCACCCACTCCACCCACAACTGCTTGCATTCCACTCTCACGCAACCTTCCATTCTCCCCACAACGCATTCTCTCCTCGGTCGGTTCGTTCCCCATCGCGGTCTATTCATCTTCCTCATGCAGAGGTCGGTGTTGTTTTCCTCACACACTCTCCATTACACATGCTCTGGGTGGTTTGCTCACACCTCACGTTGGTTGTTCATCCGTGCGCATGATTGGAGCTATTCACTCTCATGCAGGAGCGGAAGTCTTGCTCATCCTCACGCACATGCAGTGATTCTGCTGGATCTCACACAACGAGGAGAAGAGCTGCTTATCAGTGGTCATTCACGTTTTTCCACAGAGTGGAATCGGGTATGTTTTCCCCTGTGTTGTGGTTGCTGATACGTTTGGGACTGTTGTATTCCCGATGCCGTGAGCTGTGTTGTTGTTGCACTTTGGGGCTGTTATGGATTGTTTGGATTTTGTCTTCTTCCCTGTTTTGGGACGGTGTATAGCAGCCATCATTTTCATTGTGAGTTTGTGACTATTGGTTGCCACATTTGTTGGCTGAGTTCCCATGGCTATGCTAGGAATGTTGTTTACTATCCATTGTGGACTGTGGATTGTTGTCATTGTTTTTCTGTGTGTTTGTGGCTGTGGAAGTACCCTGGTTTTGGGTTGCAGCTGAGTTGTTTTGTCCACGTTAGGGCCAAGAACAACTCTGAGTTGCCTTGTGGGCCTGTGCTGTGTTTCACCTGTTGGTTGGGGCTGTCACCTGTCGGATTGTCTTTATCTTCTTCACAGGGCTGTGAAGGGATCGTTTGGCTGCGTGTATGCAGTGGTTGGTCTTCGGACTGCGCTGTCTTGGCCATTTTGTTGATGGCCTGGTGAACCCAGCTGTGTTGGTTTGTTGTTGTGTCCCTTGGCTATGTGTAAGCTTCCATTGACCCTTATCCTTGGAGGAATCATGCCCAGCTCGGGGGTGGCAGTGTTGCTGAGAGATTGATGAGCACGCTGGCCTATGGTTGGGTGGAACATTGCAGCGACGTAGCTGGTTGCAGGGTAAATTCTTCATCAAAAGATAAGTGTTGTGGTTACTTCATCTCTGCAATTATATTGATGTCAAATGAATTGTAATGAACATGTTGAATGCTGGAATTGTATGTGTGTTTGCTTCCACTGTATGTTGATGTTTTATGCATCTTTGTATGATGGATCATGCATCCTGATATATATGTTTAAGCAATTTAATATCAGCATTTAGCCCTTGTTCATGATTCATGGGGCTGTTTCCCGTGTTTGGTGTGTTGGTGTGTGCATATCACTCTGTTATGCATGTTGTTTAAGCTTTTAATATCAGCATTTTTCATGTTTATGTTCATGGGGTTGTTTTCCCGGTTGAGTGATTGGTGTTGGTCGCGTCCTCTTCACCTGTTGAAGGGTCGGGGACGTGACAAATTCACTCTCTAAAGGATACTTAATAGCAATTAGTGACCATGGTTAGTAATACATCACACAACATTAATGCTTCAACATGCAAAGCATTGCCTCTAAACTAGATGTTGGTTATGGATTGTGGTCTTCCAG
Source organism: Pseudotsuga menziesii (assembly GCA_001517045.1). Classification (NCBI taxonomy): domain Eukaryota; kingdom Viridiplantae; phylum Streptophyta; class Pinopsida; order Pinales; family Pinaceae; genus Pseudotsuga; species Pseudotsuga menziesii. The sequence continues at coordinate 558,443 of LPNX010666751.1, forward strand.
ATTCAGATATGTTATAGTTTAACTATGTTTGTACCCTTGTTTTACTGTACACTAGTCCCAACTGGGGGGGTGTGAGGGGGCATCATCCAGCTGTGGGGGACTAAGGACACCAATTGGGGGGGTGTGAGGGGGCATCGTCCCCATGTGGGGGACTAAGGACCAGCGGTCCCTCGACGGGGGTTTCGGGGCAAAGCCCCCGAAAAAAAATTGGGCTGTTTGTTGGCCAACAATTTGTGGACCCATGGTATTGGGTGACCCGTAGTATTTCCCCATGGTAATTCCCCTATAAAAGGAAATCATTGTAATACAACTGTGTATTGTATTGTAGCATTGTAAAAAAATCTCTGGGATTGTGTGAGAGAGACTGTGAGAGTGTGAAGATGAAGTGCAGCGGGGTTACTGCAGGTTGTATCCCTTCATTTTATTGGATGGTATAATAAAAAGGGACTGGCAATTTCTATGTGGACGTAGCCCATCTTGGGTGAACCATGTTATATATGTGTCTCTCTTGTAATGTGTTTAATATTTGCATATTATTTAATTGTTTAATTGTTATTGCTCTGCGATCCTGTTTTTTTAACACTAGAGGTCTACCTCAACACACGAGGATCTGACTTGACACACAAGCCCTGAGCCTCATACAGCAAGACTTTACAACATCATCACTTTGATATATCGAAGTAGTCACCTCAACACATGAGGAATAACCTTTTACATTGAACGCTTAGTCATTCTTGAGTCCAGCCCAAGAATTCTACTCCAAGTTTCTGAGTCTAACTCGAGATCCTACCTTAACACATGAGGCCCAACCCTAGTTGCACAAGATTGACTCGTGATGTTTTACTTTTAACACTTATAACAAATTTTCTTGTGTTAATTCTTTTTCTTTTTTTTTGTTATTCATTTTAACTTAATTATTGTTGACCTTGTCCTCCTAGTCCTTTATTTAATAAATTTTAAACTATTTTTATTCAAAGTTTGGAACAACTATATTATCATTCCTTACCCTGTAAATTCTTAAATGGTGCAACTCTTCTCTACTTTACATTGATGTTCAAGAGCTATCCCTTGATTATGGGTGGAGTGTCCACTCGAAACATAGGGAATGTTTTGATTTTTAACATAGTTTATTCCAGAAAAATTGACCATTATGTTGATTAACTATGAGAACCTACACTTTAAAATTATATTTGTCACATAGAGGGTTATACTCTGGACATGAAAGGTGAGAAACAAATAGAATCAAATGCTTAGAGGTTGCAATGAAAAGAATAGTATTGGAGGGGGTATGCCTTGAGCTCTATACTAGTGATATTACACACATTGTTTTGCTAATATGGTATGTCTATTACAAAGGAAGATGTTACAACTTGAAGGGATAAAGTTGTAAGCATATTCTATGTTGCAAATACACAATGAAATCTTGTAGACATGAACATTGTTGAAGTTATTAGGTGATTCTATGGATATTGTTGGACTTTTCTACATTTCAACATCCCACCAAAAAAACCTTCAATGGTTCTTAAGCAAACTTTTAAAAGAAAAAAAATTCAAGCCAAAGAAAACAAAAATCTTGAGAATGTGTTGTTAAGAACCAATGTTATGTTGTTTATGTCATATATGTAGTTTAGAAAGTTGGAAAGCTAGAAAGGTCATTAATAATATTTTTGTAAGCTTTATGATAAACATTTTTTAGATATGCACCTAAAAATTAAATAAATTCCAATGTGACCTTACTTAAATTTAGGAGAAAAATGGTTAAATTAATATCCATCTATCCATTTTTTTTTAATTTCTAGCATTTTTATGATAATTAACATATGGAAAAAATAATAGCTCGTGTATAGCAGAGATTTTTCGTATAATTGGTATAATAATTATTCATAATTAAGAATATTCTTTTTAATGAGATACAATAATTTGTTAATCCTCATGGACACGTGTATGTTGCTTGTTGTAGGGAGTTGCATAAGGCTCATAGGCTTTAAGGTTGCAATTGTGCTCTTATACCATATGTAAAGCCCAAAAAAATCAAAACATATATGGATGGGCGTACCAACAAATAAATCTTTTTAAGTAGAGTTATAGGTACACTAAAACCGTTGCAATGAATGATGATAACCAACTTACTGCATAATTCAAACCATAAATATTAGTATGGGAGACATGTCTAAAGTTATAAGGAAACCAACTTACAATTGATGTCATGATGGAACCATCAAGCTCTAGTATCTCGCTCCCATTGACCGCAATTGATTAGGCAATAACATGTGGGGATGTCTCTCCTCCATACCAACCCCTTGGTCAATTTGAGTAAGAGATCCAAAGTCCTCAATCAATAAATCAATGCCAGATATTGTTCCTCTTCCTTAAGGTCCCAAGCTCCAATAATTTTTCAAGACCAAAATTTGTTTCAAACAAAAAATAAGATCCTTCTCATCTTCTCAACCTCCATTATATAGCATACTATGAAGTTTTATTCTTGTAAAAATTCTCATGCATAACATGCATCTATTAGATTTTCTTTCTTTATATTTTATTTAAGTTAGTTTTTGTCCAATTTTATAATTACCTCTCATTTTATCTAATTATTAATTATTATATATATATATATATATTTTTTTGACATGAATGGTAATAATACCTTTGTATTAAAAAGGTCGTGCAACACCAAACAACCATAGGATACACACAATTCAAATCTTGATCAAAATTGCTTCTTTGAGCCAAGCATACAAACAAAATTCTTCCACAACATATTTAAGCAATGTTAAATAAACTACTTCTATGTTGGACGTAAAACTATGACGCCTTACATATTCGTTGAGCAACAAAGCACAAGTGAAATACATAAAAAAAAATGAAGTTAACTAGAATGATGGCCACTATGGGCTTCCTCCATGAATTGGCCATGTTGATAAGGTCCTTATACACCCTAAGAATGGGATTGTTATATCATGGTCGTGACAATTTGTTGCACGGTTTCCTCTTCAATGCGCATGGAACCAATTGAAACCAAAGGTTGGCCAACAATAGAATGAGAACCATGAACAAATACTAGGATTATATTGTAATGCTTTTCAGTGTCACTAGATAACTTGTTGATTTTCCTGCCATGTTCCTTCATATTATTCTCCATTTCCTCCTGCTTGATTTCTCGTTTCTACAAATGAATATTAAGGTATTTGATGGGTTTACACATACCTTCGAGTTGATTGTTCATACGCCTTAGGATTTTTCTAACTTCCCAAATCCCTTCTCCTCCAATACAGTGAGTATTTTGGGAATTATCCATTACGAGTAAAGGATCGACAAAAAAATATAAAAATTAAAAATTAAAATTAAAATTAAAATTAAAAAAAAAACCTTGAGCACAACCCCTCGGCAAACAAGGCCTCCAACAAAGGCCTGAAATCTACTACAAGAGAACTTGAAAGGGTAGGGCAAGACCTTGAAACATGGTTTCCCCACCCACTATAGACAACGATGTTTCCAACATTCTCCCAAACTAAGTGAGATAGTAGTAACCTGAGATTCAAAACTAGACAACCATATAATACAAAATCAAGGTGCTTACCTCTGTCAATCACAAAATGACGCAGGGAAGCCCTATCCAACAACCATATGTAGCCAAACTGGGTTGAAACCAAATCCACTCCATATAATTAACCTCACAAATATATAAATTTTCTTTAATTATCCCACCTCTACAACTGAAACAATGTAAAGGACATTAAGGGAAGTGTTCATGGAGCCACAAGCAAGAGTGGGAGGGAGATTGAGGCACGAAGGAGTGTTAAGACTCCTTTGTGTAACTTAAATTTTATAAGACCTACATGCATTGGCTTAATTCAATAAACACATGTGGATTATCCCCTGCTTAATCCAAGAGGGTTGAATATTGAATTGATTAATTCCTTAGTGTTCATTATCATCATAAATCTAAGGGAGTCACAACATTTCAGTGGATTTCCCTTTTTTAACTCGGACCCCTTTGTTAAGATACACAACTTTATTTGCTTGGCGATCGATAGAGGAGTTGTTGGTTTAATTGACGTGGAATAATTTGACATCGTCTAAGCTACTAGGTGTCTAAAACAATTTCAAATATTCTTCTCTAGATGGTTCCTTCTTTGAGAATCCTTTTCCTCGACTACTTAATCACTAAGAGGGAGTCGTTGAATATCATCACAATATTGAAGTGATGTGACTTGAGGAGTTATAATCCTAGGAACAATACATACAATTATGCCTAGTCATTATTGGCAAATCCTATACCCCACGAGTAACATATTCCATATTTCCATCAGATCTAAGAGAACAACCCCACCTCCTCGACTCCCAACACCCCTAATTTGTTATTATTTTATTATTATTATTATTATAGGAACGAATAATAATTTGTATTAAAAGGGTGGTTGTGTGACTGGAAATAATTACAAACAACTTCTTATATGCCTAAAGGAAACCAGAGTTCAATTTCAAAAAATGGGATTGAGTAATACAACCTTGCAGATCCTATTTTCGATGGTAAAAACCAACTAAATGAAGACAACCCAAACTACTATAGAATTGACAGAACTTCTCCATAAACAAAATACATATGTAAAACATAGCAAGATCAGGGTTGAGGTGCGTTTAAAGGGGCTCAAGCCCCAAATTTAGGAGGACTGGCTGGAGTAGAAGAATTAACATTACACTTGAATTGACAAGACTCCATTACTAATTGGTCTACCTACAGTTCCAAGAAAAACACCCGTACTTCCAGCTCTTGCATTTTCCCCTGTTGGACCTTTAATTATTGTTGCAAATGCAGTTCCCTCGCCTTCTACGCAACTTCTCATGCACAACCTCTCCTTCAACCTGCATCAATTGATAATCCATCTCTACCTTCATAGTTATGAAACAACAACGAGTGTTTGAGAGACATTGGTGGAGCTCCTTCACCTTAATACTCATTGTTGATGTTATCCAACATTGTCCTTGTTTCTTCCTAGCTAACATGCTAGTTCAGATTTGCATCCAAGAGAAAGGAAGACAGTGGAGGTTGAGGGACTTTGAGGATCTACCACCCTGAAATACTTTCAAACCAGATATGTGCAATGTCTCCACCTAATTCCATAATAAAATAAGTGTATGCCCAATTCCATGGAATTCATGGTAACATCAATTATTATTTATATCCAAGAGGATTTCACCCACCCTTGGAGTACCTCTCTTGATGCAGGATGTTGTAATATTACCTAATACAAGATCGTACACATGAAGGACCCAACTCTAAGCACATTTGCTCCATATCCACTCATGGCCACCTCTACATGTGGCCACATTTGCTCCATATCCACTCATGGCTTGTAAAATGTCCCATCATATTACTCCAAGGGTTGTGTGAGACTTTCAACTCCCAAGGAATGATTATCATGAGGTTTGGAATAATTCACAACCAAGGAATTATTTCTTGTCCAAGAAGGCCCTCATTAATTAGTAGAACCACTTCTTGCAAGATGTCTGCTTTGTTAGCTTCTCTATCTACAAGATGTTTTAATTTCCTCAAAAGATGATAAATCTTATTGCAATGAAGTTCATTCATGAGCCTTTTAATTCTAGATATAATCCTATTTAAATGGAAGTCTTTGGATTGAGAAACAAGGATAAGGTGACGAATGAGAGACATGGAATCACTAAGAACCAATGCCTATGAGATCCCCAGTCGTTGAAGAAGCTTGAGGCCTTGCAAAAGGAGCACCTCAACTCTATTGTTTGTGTTCATTCCCAATCTCTAAGTGTAGGATTTTATCTGCATTCGTTTAGTACTAATGATTATCACTCCCACTCCTGCCATGACTGGATTTCCTTTCAAAGCTTAATCAAAGAAAACAATATGTTTTCCTTGGGAATTATTCCACTATTCTAGCTCATGAAAGTTTATGATTAGTTTCCATTGTTATGTTTTCTTTAGGTTATGCAATGGGATGGAAAGTGGGCCTATCTTACGGAAATACTTTAACCAAGTCTCTTATTTTTCTAACATATATGGAAGGGAATGGGTCATACCCTTGGTTACTAAACTTTTGAATAACATTGATATTGAAATTTGGCCGCCATTCTGATAGGTGAATGGGCCAAGGACTGGAAGATGGATTTGTTCCTTGCCAACCACGTCTTCTAGCAAATAATTTTGGAAGAGTCAACTAACAAATTTTGAACCCTCCTCTTTTCCAAAGAGAACTTGGATAATAGCGGTTCCACACTCCCATCATGTCACTAATGGTGTTGGTCCTTAATAATCCTTCCTCGAGAGGGAAGGATGCATGATATTGAACATCCTTAGGAAACAAACAATCCAATAATAGGTGCTTAATAGTTTCCTCGTGGGAGTGACAAAAGACACATCTGGAAGGGGAAAGCCTCCTTTTTACGAATTTTCACCTGTAAGGAGACACCCATGTGCCAAAATCCAACAAAAAATGTTAACCTCAAGGAGATAGCCCTAAGCCCAAACTCCTTTCCAAAGAGAGTTTTTATGATAAGCTCTCGGGAGAAGAGCATTATATCCTTGTGAAACAAAGTAGGTCCCATCCTTGAAATCCCAACCTCTTTGATCTTTGGATAACTTGGATAAAGGATCTTTCCCATGCAATGGGACCTTCATTCTTTCATAAGTAGGGATCAAGTGTCGAGGAAAATCTAAGCTAGCCCAATTTCCCAAATCTCTATTTTTGGTGTTCTCCCAAACACAGATATCCCAATTTTTTTGGATTCCTTATGCCTTCATTTAGTATTGGAGACCCTCTAGTTCCTCATAAGATTTTAGAGAGGTGTTGTTCATGATTCTATCATCCTACAGTTTTATTAAATTTCCATTGCTAGGAACCCATAAGAGACAGTCATGAAATATTTCCCAATCCGTTTGGCATAATTTCCAAACAGGGGAGTTGTTTTAGAGAGGGGGTAGGGAATCGATACTTCAAAGTCTTGGACCTTTCAAATACTTATTCCTCATCCTTGCTTTATCGAATCACTCTCTGTGAAGATAAGTTTCCAAAGTATTTTAGCTCCTAATTTAGATTATTCCTTTTTAAATCTCTTATTTGAAGGCCTCCTGAGAACAAGGGAGCTTTAATCATATTTCAGCTAAACAAATGTATCTCCATAGCATTGCTCTTCCCACATTTCTATAGGAAATGAAAATTTGATTCTCCATCTCATTTAAGATGGAAATTGGAGCTAAAAGTAATGAACATTGAAATATAGGAAGAGCATAAATTAAGTATCCATTTAATTAAGACTATTTTACCTATTGGATTGAGCCAATTCACTCCCCATCTATGAAAATTTTTCTTTATTTTGTCGATCATGGGGTTCCAAATAAAAACATTCAGATATTTCCTAAATATTGGAAGGCCCATGTAAGTAAAGGAGTCCCACAAAATTTTCACCTAGAAGCCAAGGGTCCTTGAGATTTCTAGCATATTATTTGGATTAATATTCCATCCATATATGATACTTTTGTCTTTATTTATGATGCTTCATAAGTTGAAAAATAACTATCCAATAACTCTTTGAAGCATTGGGACACTCCACTCAACACTCCACTAAGAAGAAGGGTATCATCCACGAATTGAGCATGATTTATGCTCTTGACCCTTATGATGATTTGCATGCCTGCAATTTCCTCTTTCCTTCTTTATGCTTTAAGTTTATTGCTCAATGTGTCTGCCATTAAAATATATAGCAAAGGTGACAAAGGGAAGCCTTATCTAATACCTATACTAGCTTTAAAAAGGTTGGTGGACCTGCCATTTACCAACAAAGCAATCCAAATTTCCCTAATACAAGATTTAATCCACAAAATGAAGGGGTGGGAAAATCCCATCTTGGCCATTATTTGGAACATGAAACTATGTATGACCATGTCGAAAGCTTTGGCCATGTCAATTTTTATCACCACTCCTTTATATCTCTTCCTTAGGCTTGTGTGAACTACTTCTTGAACAAATATTACATTATCCATTATTTGTTTTCCTTGAATGAACCATTCTTGATTTTCTAATTTAATTTTTGGTGGCAACCCCTTTAGTATTTTATCCAAGATCTTAGTCAAGATTTTATGAGAAGAATTGAAAAGGGAAATAGGCCTAAATCAAGCAAAAGAGATAGCGGTGGGCTCCTTCGGAATCAAGGCCAAGAAGGAGTAGTTAGTTCACGCCCCCTAACTCGGAGCACCTTTGAGATTTAACAAGCATCTTGTGGAGTTCTCTTTTAATGACATGCCATCAAGCCCTGGAGAATCTAATGGTGAAACCATATGTCCCAATAGCCTTATCTGGTCCCATTTACATAGTACTTTTTTTTATTTCCTCCTTGGTTATTTGTTGCTACAACTGAATGTTGTCTTCCTTGGTAACTATCTGTTGGACATTTATCATCATATCCTGAACCGAGCATCATCTTAATTATCCTCTTTAGTGATCAACTTCTTGAAGTGAAGATGAGCAACTTCGTTAATTTTCTCAAAATATACCATCCTTTGCCCTTGCAAGGACACAATTTCCATTACTTTATTTCTTACATTCCTAGCTTGGGCTTACTTACGGAAAAAGCAAGAACTTTTATCCATGTATTTTAACCATAAACTTCTTGACTTCAACCTACAACATGATTCCCTGGATCTGCATGTCTTGTGTAGCTTTGAAAAAAGATTGGCTTCCTCAATTAAGTCTTCCTCTTTGATCTTACGCTTCTCCATTTGAAGTTGATGAGATTCCAAATTGACTTGGGATTCTTAACCGGCATGCAAAGGCCTATTTAGTTATTTTGCCTAATCCTTGAGAGATTTTTTAGTGTTCTTAGTTTTTCCTCCCATGCATAGAACGTAAAACCTTGAATTGGATTTTGCCACATCAATTGGATTATTTCCATAATATAGGGAGCTTGAATCCAAAGTGGGATAAAACGAAACGATATTGGACCAAGGTTGAGTTTCGCGTTGACTGAGAGAGATGTTGGTTTGTGATATGAGATGCCAAAAGGAATTATTTCTGAATTAACTTCTATCCTATGAATGAGAAAGGATCTATCCAGTATGGCCGCTATATGCCTAGAATATGTATCTACCTTTGGCTAGTTTAATGTCTAATAGTTCCCAATCATGGATCAGTTCTTCTACTTGCTTTTGTAGATGGTCCTATATTGGGGATCCTTCTTTATTTTCTTTGCAATTCAAAATAATTTTTAGATCACCGATTGAAATGATATTTTCCATGTCTTGATTCTCCTTTGACTCCTACAAGGAATTCCAACAGTCTCTTTTTTGAGCAAAATGGTTGGGGACATATAAATTGAATAGATTAGCTATTTTTTAGAACTTACATGGAGAAAGTAGGTTTGAATCTAATGTTTTGTCCTAAGATATTTTTGGAGCACAATTTTGGAACCATACCAAAGCGTACTCAGGCCCCTTGAGGCTCCCCTTAAACTGGGTGCAACTCCATGGCTTCCTTTCCATAACTTTTTCCCTATCTCAAGGAAGGCATTTTCCTTGAGTGTTGACTCCTAAATCAGAAGGATTTGTGGTCTTTCTGTTGTGATCAAATCCCTTAATGCATCTTATTTGGGTTTAATACCCATACTTCTAATATTCCAGGCGAGCAACTTCATTATTTAGATGAAGTGGGGAAGGGGATCCCTCTTGGGAATAGATTCAAAGTTTTTGGCTGTCAAACTTTCATGTTTCCTCTTGACATAATATTTTCTATGGTAGTTTGTGCCAATGGATTTATCCTGATGAGCTTCTTCCTTGCATCTTCCTTTCTCAATTTTCTGTCCTTTTTCTTGTTGATCTACCTTCCTCCAGGCCCTCTTCTTCTTGAGATTCTGAAGAGACAACCTGATTTCTAGTTAGGATCTACATAGGATAGGAGGGATGTCCAATGGATCCAGTATTTTCTCAGCCTTGAGAGAGAATTGTTGGATTATTTGGATCCCATATTCCACTAGATTATTTTAGTTGGCTCCTCCTCCATTGACAAAACTAACTCTTCATGAGCCTCTTCGAAATGCTCCTCTTCAGGTTGACTAAGGATGTGAAATCAATTCTCCCTCAACTACATGACTCTATTTTGAGTTAACTAAGGAGGCCCTACCCCTACTAGTTGGGAATTATTTCCTTATGTCATTATAGCCTTAACTTTCTACTACTTATTTCCATTGGAACTCTTAGCACTTATCCATTACTCTTTGGAACTGACTCTTAAATGATTTTCTGATTTTTATGGAAATCCTTTGTGAAATGTCCATATTCATTATATACTCTATAATTGAAGGGGAACTATTCCTAATCCAACTGCTAGATATATGACCAACTGTCCACTATCAGTTTGATTGCTTCTAACATACCCATTTCCAAATCTACCTCAACACATAACCTAACACACAAGTATTGGTCTTTTAGATCCGCTCGATTTATATATTTTCTGAGGGCATTTCCCACTGCCTCATTTGAATCATTATTCCAACAATGGATAGACAAATGGGGAAACCTTACCCGGATCGGGATTGCTTTAGGGATATCTTGAGAGGGATCAAAATCTAGGGTCCATTTGTTCAGATATAGACCATAGGGACCCATGAAATATGTCCCACTCATGAAGACATAACTTTGATCCAACAATTCCTTAGAAATAAATTCAAAGATTGAAAAAACCCTTGCCGACGAAGTAGGATGTAACTCCAGCCGAGATAAGAGGTCTCCATTTATGAATCCATGCTTCCATGGTCTTAGGGGAGGTCCACATCCATATAAATTAATCCAATTTAATTCATTATCTGCCAACGGGAGAGATATATTTCTTAGTTGAGTGGCTAGGAGAGACATAGTCATAATGAAATCCAATTTTTTCACAAAGTGAGAGGGTACAACAACTTCCATGGATTGCTTTCCTTGATCCACAACCAACCTCTTAAAGGCTTTGACTTCAGGCATAGGAGTGAAAGTAGGGCCTTCCAAACTCCCGCCATTGACCATGATTGTTGTCATAATACATTCCCTTACCAAAATAAACCCTACCTGCAAAACCTTGCACATATTTCGACTCGTCTCGTCAACAAACCCTTACTATTAAGCTAATGATTTATTATTTTATTATTATCTATTATATTATTATCATTTATTTATAAGTTGAATTCTCTTATTTATTTATCTTCATACAATTAATTTATGATTACATATGATATGGGGCATTACACTACAAAAGTATGCTTCACCTTGCTCACACGCCTAAGTGTTCCAATCACCCAAGTCACCAAGCATTGTGCCAAGAAACCATCGCTTTTGTCTCGTATAAGTTGGTAAGGTGCATGAGCCTTCATTAAAGACAAAAGGCCTTACATTCTTCCAGAGAAAAAGTTCTTAATATCCTAGCAAGATAAATAAAATAAAAAACCGTGCCTTGTTACTGGAGCCATTGTCGTTGCCTAATGTAACCTTCCTTCTCAAGATCACATTGTCTAACACTGCACTATGAAAACATTACTTCAACAATCCATCATGACTGGCCATGCATATGTATATTTATCTCCCTCAAATTCTGAACTAGGTCATTGATTAGTTCAACTGTGGAATCTAACCCTCGAGAATGAAATTCCTCATGTCTAAGTCTATATGTGTTTCCCATCAAGTCTACCACACAACTTTGTTAAACCAAAGGAAAGGTTACCACTTTTTCCTCAATTGTCAAGTCTTTAACAACCATCTACCTCAACATATATGCCAAACTATGAAAAATAATCTAAGTAGTTTTGCACCAAGGCACCAATGCAATGACACCATGTTGTGCTCATTTTCCCTCTTCTGGGTAGTGAGCCACTTCAACGGTCTCTTTTAGAAGACAAGGGAAACTAGCATGAATTGTCGCCACCAAAAACATCATCATCAAGATAAAACATATGAACCACTTTACTTCCCATAAAGTATGCTGAATTCTAAACTACTTTTGAAATCACCAAAGGTTATGCTAACTTCTAAATTACTTTTGCAATCACCAAAGGTTCCATGGTCACCTTTTCCTTCTATTGTCTCACTTGGATTGCTTCTTGGAAACATTACTCAACCCCTTCTTTCTAGAGGGAAGTTGATACTTATCAGTGGCCTCCATGACCATCTCTTATAATCTTTACATCCATATAAAACAACATTAATAACACCAACAAATATTTATTCTTCATGATGTTGAAGTACACTTAACATGTGCTTAGCGTCATCAATATTATCTTCAATCCATCCACCATATTGTAACCAAGGGTTTCATTAAATGATTTCCTCATTGCACAAATTAGACCTAGTAGTTATATCATTTTCCAACAGCAGATGGGCATCCTCTTGGATTACCTCATCTTGCACATTGTCTTGGGTACAACAAGTAACCCTCTAGTGATTGTGTTCATCAACAACCTCCACAACCACTACTAGTGCAAGCTTCACCATGATCTTGGTCCACTAAAACATATAAAAAATCAATATTTTATAATACTACCTCCACTAAGGCCTCCGATATGCTAACATATTCTCCATGTGGACAAGATTGCCACTGTTGAACACCCAAGGCTTCTCTCCTCAAAACCTTCCTCCTATTATGCAACAACACAAGGCCTGCCCATGGGATCCATGGCCACCCTAATCAACTTTATAGCAGACATTCTCAACACCCTCCCCAATTTCCGACTGGTCATCTTAAACACACCAAAAGTCTTAGTCTAATCCAAGAACATCAATTAGTTCTTATGGGCATGGGAACTACTTTGGCAGCTCTATACTCATCCAATGGAGCGACCATCAAGTCCAATATACCAAATGTCTACCCAACCTTCAAAGGTGTAGAAATAACTATTCCCACAACTATATTTATTATTGATTTCACTACCTTTAAAAAGGCCATGTTCCTTGCGATGAAGCCCCTTGGAAATCCATTCACTTATAGAACTATGGGTGGCATTGATTTTCACCAAAGCTACCACCTTCAACTCACTTGCAATTACATTCATAAAAAAAGGTCATTAATCTCTTGGTATGGCAACTCATGTTGTTAACCTTATGTTAATGCACCCAAAACCTTCAACTATGCCTCTGACATCTACTACTCTTAGAGTTCTTCCAAGGATTCCAACTTCTCCTTCAATGTATAATGCATAAAAATGATCATGGTAACAAATAAATCATGCAACATTATTACCTCTGTACTTAGGAATTTTATGTTGCCTTCTAATGGTGTTCTTCATTTCACTTGGGGACACCTCTCTATAGTGAAACCACACCTCTTCTCGATTCTTCAACATTTGCAACCAATGGGACAAGGATTCTTTCAAAACCATTTGGTGGCATTGAATAACACCATGGCCTCCTCGACCAACTATCCAAAATTTATAGTATGATCCCTTGCCCCAATCCATTCTTCATTGACACCATCACGACTCCCTTCATGTCACCGATGAAAAATGATTAGAGTTATTAAACATCTAAAAGAACCTGAAGAACCTTTTGTCACATTTGCGAAGCAACCTTTACACTTTTTGCAAACAAATCAACTCTTTCAAGACTTGGTTTTAGCTTTTTTTCATTTTCAAGTCAACCACACCAACTCTTCATTTATAATAGTTATTCCTTCACATAAGGCTCCCGTTGTAGTTTTATCATTATTACACTTTGACATTGCTATATTCCAACAAAAATTCAAAGGAAGTTCTTCAATAATGGTCCACTTGGTATGTGCAACATAAGAACACAAAAAACTTATCAAAGTCTTCTCCAGTGCCTCCTCCAACAAGACTTCTTAGTAAGGAACATCCTAAACGTTTGCAATGCCTAGATCCTCCAAGACAACATGTTGCTCAACAACCACTAGTTAGTTGTCAAAAATGATGTTTCTTTAAATCCGTGGTGAAGAGCATCTTTTCTTCAATGTTTACATTGACACCAAATCTCCTTTATAAAGGTGGTGAAGAGTCACTATGATACGAATGGTCACAACTCAAGAGCTTTCCACCCATTTTTTTGCTTTAGGCACTCCAAGGCATGCGACAAAGGATCAATGGCTTAGCCACCCTAAGTTTAATTACAAGCAACTATGCCTCTTCACTTGGACTATGCATGCCTTCTTTCTAAGTTACGATGTTAGCACTTCAACAAGTTCACTAAAACAAAGGTATAGTGTCCAATCATGACCTTAAAAAGCATCCCAAATTAACAACTTCAACACAACTAATTAACATAAATGCAACATCAACACGTCAACAACACAAGATATGTGGGTGGTTCCTGATATAAGTACCTTAAATTTTGTTAAGAGATGATACAACCACACATGTTTACAAAAGTGAGTCTAGCCAATCATAAAGACTTGACCTTCAAACAATAGTACTTTTCTCTTTTAGATTTGTTGCCTCACACTAAAAGTATAACTACTAAAAAATAATCGACAAGTTTCCCTCCTACAACCTTGGTTTTTCTACAAGAGAAACTCCAATCATGAATCCCTTCTACCTACTTTAGACGTATTCAACTTTTTCAGTAGATAACCTACTCTACAATGTGCCAAAATTCCTTTACCATCAAAGTCTAATGCATGTTTACACCACTTAGAATTTCCAACCTTCAAGTCTTACTTCAACTACATTTATGTCGTGAGACCTAGTCTTTTACCTACGACTAGTCCATAATTGCCTTGGGTTTGAACTTGCTTAGGCACTTCCAAGTTACAAGATCAACTTAAACGAGACTCGGTGATCTATCCCTTGGTCATATTAACATTTGAACGACCTTACTCTCCAAGTTTCTCTTCTTAAACTTCGACACCAAATCCAAATTGAATGTTTTCATTATTCAATTCTAGTATTCTATCATGCCTATCCAAGCTTACTTCTCAAATATAAACAAACTTGAATGAATATACAAAAATATCTTATTTATATATGAGGAAGGTTTAACTGTGTCTTTGGGCCAAGTAATCCCCTTCGAATCCATATTCCCCTTAATATATCTATGGGCCCATCAACCTTAAGTTTCCAATTGCTTCCTTAAGGTGTGGGTGCACATGACCAAGATTTCCCCACCAAGCAACATCTTTGTGCCAAATGGCATACCCAACAATTAAGACTTGTTGAATCCAATATTCTTTAGGACCACTTCATCTCCTTTGAACATGCCTCCTTCCAAGGACATCTCATAACTTACCCAATAACCCCAAGTTTCCTTCATACTTCTATAGCCTCTATAAAATAGTTATTTGTTGGAAACACTGATGTTATATGTCTATACCCAGATGTCAAACAACCGTGCCTAATGAATGTTCCATCAAACAAGGCACCACATTGAAATATATAACCATACTTAATATTTGACCCTCATATATCTACTAAGGTATGTACTCCATCCAACTTCAACACCTTCTTCGAAGGCATGGCACATGCCCATGCAACTCCACAGCCAAGTTTCTCAACACTCAAATCATCCAAGATGAATGCCTTGCTATCAAAATTGCATTTCACCTTGCTCATATGACTAAGTGTGTTGAGCACCCAAGTCATGAAGCATTGTGTCATGATACCATTGTTTTCTATCTCAGACAAAGGGGTAAGGTGTTGAAGTCTTCCTTGTAAACTAAAGGCCTTACACTATAAATCCATAAGACCTCCCTTATAGAAGAGCATTGTCTACTTTCAATGGTAAGATAAAGATAAATTGAATACCCAAAATATTGTAACTAATAGGATCACTTAGGGCATATCTAAAAAAAGGAGTAGAAGGAAACTATAGTAATTTTTTATATTCAAATGGGAAACTTATTCTTGACACCTATGTTGGGAAAATGCCCATTGTGATGAAACATAAATCTGCATAGTACAAGCTTTCATATTAGGAGCATCTTAAGTTTTACCACTTAGTAGCTCCCATGCATATATTAAAAGATGTTTCATCTTCTTTGTGGACACATCATTGAAAAAATGACATATTGAGGGTTAGGAGAGATCTTATTGATTATAAGACTAAAACACAACATTGACCAAGAAAGTAAGCAGAGAGGTTGTCCCCTCTTGGTCTTTTAAAGAAATTGATGTCCCATGGATTTTGAAGAAAGATGATTGTCTATGGTGAAAGTTGTTATAGGGGTATGAAGGCGTCTTTTGTATACCTTTCAACTCTATGACATTACTTCGCCATTGAAGGAAATTTGTCGAGGTTGAGATCATATAACCATTTGAACCCTCTAAGGGCATGTATATAAATTACATGTTTATAATCTATAGCATAAGTTATATGGTATACAATTACAATATTCTCGCAATTAATTTTGTATGTGTTTATTGTATAGTGTCATTATCCTTTACTTATGTATGGTTGTGTAACCATGATTTCCCCCAAGACCGGTGACATGCCATATCAAAATTATCTGCATTGGTACATTATATTACACCAAAGGAGATTCTATGGCTAGCATTCCAATGTGGTGGAGAGATAGCTAAGAATGATTCTATGTTTGAGAAGGAATTGCCCATGAGTTTCATGGAATTGTAGGTCCATCTTCTAATTCACTATGTGGATTAGGTTGAATTAGTCAAGGTGGTCTCATGTCATTGGATATTCTTCCTTGAGAGATACATGAAAAACTTGAAGGTCTTTATTCGAGAAAGAGAAAATCTCAAGGGGTCTACAGTGAAGGGGTATATAATATATGATTCATTCTATTATTGTAATAACCCAAAATTTCGTAAAAATTTAAAATTTTTAAAGTGACATAAAATGTCTAAAGTCGCAGCTAAGTAACTGCTAACGGTTAGCGAAAAATGAAACAGTTTATAAGAGATCATGGGATTGTTTCATTAAAAGAATCTGTAAACTAATGGATGTAATCTTAAACACCTGTGTTAGTACTATTAATGACTTAACTACTTTAATTTTATCAGAGTTAGAAAAGGACTTGCATTAAGCTGCTGCTAGATATACTGATGATTTACTTTTGTCAAGTAGGTAAGAATTCTTGTTTTGAGATCGGGGCTTACTTAGCGTTCTGCTAACTCAATTGGACTGTTGGTTCCTTACAGGTTTATCAAGTAAGCGTAAGATCTAGTAGGTGTTATTTTAAATTACGTCGAGAAAATTACTTTCCTAGCATGTTAAGATGCTAGTTTAAGAGAAAGTTAAATAAGCTGCTTGTCTACAAGAGGGTAAAGTCAATTCTTTTTTCGTTGTTATAAATCCATAGTTGTATTTATAGCTAACACCATAATGACTTTTTATCAAACCTAAACAAGGGTTTAAATTGGCTGGAACAAGTACTAACCAAAGTTCCTTCAATTGTTTAAAAACTTAAGACATTGCTTATCATCTTATGTTTACAACAAAGGTTATTTATAAATTTCTAGAAAGAGAATAGAGCTCATGGTTTTGGGGCTTAAGTTCACTTCGAATTGTTTAGTGATCTCACATCTAAACTCACTTCAATACTCAAAATATGTCCTTCTCTTAAAGCATGAACAAGTTCCTATGTTTTTCAATTATAAATTTAACAATGAGTTATTAGAATCTTCAAGATAAATTCTCCATTATTGTTAGTCTTCAGTTTCTTGATCACTCCTTCATCAAACTAGTATAAAGGTTATGTTTGTGGAAGTTTATGGCTTTTCCTTTTTAATATAGTTATAAGTTATATTATAACCATCTCTTAACTCTATACTATTTCTAAAATTACACCATATATTTGACTTGTTTGAAAGCATGAAGATATTCTATGATAACGAATAGCATCCAAGTTGTAACAATAGTATTCAAGTTATAACTATAGTATTTTGAGTTATAACAATTGTCTTTAAGTTATAACCTAAGGTAGAATTACCTACCAACAAACTACTATGATGAAATCGAATGATGGCAAGCATATCTTATATAGTTTAAACCTATACTTTGCTAAATTCCAAGGCATAATATATATATATATATATATATATATATATATATCATTGGCATATTGTATATCATTAGCAATCATAGGTCATATAATTTTTTGAAATGATAGTTTGTAAATTGTTTTATGCAGCGTTGACTAAAGGTTTCGACCCACACTTGGATAATTATTTGGTTGGGCATGTGGATAGGTTACATCCACTCGATGGTTGACTTAAAACCTTGCAAACCCTACTCAGTTGCAATGCAACCCGGGAACGTTTCTCCTTTGTTTGGCCGAGCTGAGAGCTCGTGGCCATGAGAGGCCTGTAACCACCTTTAACATTTGGCATTTCACCTGCAAATACTATACTGACACTGCTGGGTGAAATCGTTTATGACTTGGGTTCTTCTGTGTGTTGAGAAGAAATTACAGCGAGGGTGTGTAATGGATTTTCTTTGAAACTAGAAGGTTGTACTTGCCTTAGCCTGAAACTGAACACTCAATAGTTGCTGCCTTCGTTTGGTTGAATCGAAATCCTGGTGTTTTCTTTGCAGAGGTGACTTCATAGCTTCTTGCTTTCGGCCTGGTGCCAAATGTGACCTGGTGTGGCCATCTCTTCTTAGTTTTGACTCCAAGTTTTTAACAGGTAGACACTTACCCTAAACTTGGTTGTTCAATTGTTTTTCTACAAGGGTTTTACAATTTTATGCAAACAAGTATTAAAAAAAATGATTTGGTTTAAACTTGCAAGTTCTTGCTTCCGGCTCCAATGCTGTAGCTGAAAATGAACCCAATCTTCAGTCTTTACATGAGCATCCAATTGGTAAGCCCTAGTTCCATCGAGGGTTTCTTCCTGCGTAACATTGTGGTAGTTGGAAGTTGGTTCTTGTGGTTGTAATGGCACGGCCTCAGTTCTCTGTTAGCTTATGTTTCCAGCTTGTTTGCTATTTGTAAAGTTCTTAGAAACCCTTAAAGGGTATTTCGTGCAAGGTGAAAAAAAGGCTTTGGAAGTCGTGATGTAAATGGGTTTTAATTGATGTTTTCAGCCTTACGGCCTGAACAATGTAAATGCTTTCGTTTTTAAAACAAAAGAGCCCAGCTCTGAACTCAAAGAGGCTTGTCGACTTCTGTCTAGTTTATTTCAATTTTTACAGTAGATTTTGGTTGGTGAAGGAAGATTGTGAAACAGTCGGGATTGTCAATGGGAACAAGATTTTTCTCCTGTCAGTAAAATATTTTGATACTGTTTAATATATATATAGATTTTGCGCATTTTGGTTTTATTAGCAGGCCTGAGCCTCGACCCTTTGACTCTAAAGGCTGTAAGCCATTCCTTATTAATGGGTTCTGTATTTGCAAATGGTTTAAGTAATATTTGATTATTTTAATTTCTGTTTTCAATAATTTGTTTATGTAATATTTTAATTTATAATCCTGTATTTATAATGATTTCTAATGCACAATTTATGGGAAAAATTACTGTGTTTAAGAGTAATATTGTACTTTGGTTTTTGGCT
This sequence comes from Pseudotsuga menziesii, assembly GCA_001517045.1. Taxonomy (NCBI): domain Eukaryota; kingdom Viridiplantae; phylum Streptophyta; class Pinopsida; order Pinales; family Pinaceae; genus Pseudotsuga; species Pseudotsuga menziesii. The sequence goes on from LPNX010666751.1 coordinate 577,896, forward strand.
TAAAAGGGTTAATTAATAAATAAACCCTACAGCTCGATAATAGTATTATTATACTTAGTAATTCTTAACTCTGTTCATTTATTGAGTTCTTTAATGATTTTTACAGTTTGTTTATAAATTTTAGCTAAGAAAGATTAGGGTTTAATGCTGCAAACTTGTAAATAGGGTATATTTATCTTCCAATAACTTGTGTGGTTCTAAATAGATTATAGTAGAATCCTTATATCTTAGGCAGAGACACATAGTGTCTGGAATTCAATGTTATAAAAATGTTTAACAAATTCTTTTTACCTGGTTCTTAGATGTTAGCCTATTTACTATACTTATTATTAATTATTAAATTGTAATCTCTATATTTTATAAAGAATACTAATACTAGAATTATTTCTATAAATAATATTATTACTATTCTTTTACATACCTATCTTTTAGTTTATAACTGAAGTAAATAAATGCAGACAATATTTAATACTTCTTTACAGTAGAAATCATAAGCAAACTAAAGTAAAATATAGTTACAGTTTTCATTCAAGTAAAAGAATCATCTTATTCACCTAAACACCCAGCCGTACTAGACTACTGCCTGAGTCAGGCGTGGAAAAATACAGTATGGAAATTCTAATTCTATTTGTTTCTCATTTTGCATATTCATTTCTATTTCTAACATAATCTGTAATTTACCAAGTCTAACATTACACAGTTACACCTTTCTTCATAAACCCTAAAATACTAACATGCCTGTAGTTAGAAACTAATAAACATTTTATTGAAGACAGTAAACAAATATAATAACATAAAGGCAAATAGAACTTGTCAATGATAAGACAACAACAGCTTAAGGAGGTTGTTCCTCCCAACCAAACTCCTGGAGAGCGCTCATAAAACGCTTCCTCAGGACCCTCGAGCTTGTTCCTGGTCTTCTTGGCAGAGAACTGGGTGGAGAACATAACTTTAAGACCTCTGTCACCTGATTGGTCCAATTACCTCAGTAATTACAATCTGCTCACAACAGTATGAACTTCAGCCTAAAAGCTACAATAAGTTCAGTCTCAGCAGTTAACCCCTCAAACTCACTTCAGTAATCCCCTCCATTGAATTTCTCTTGAGTAAATTCATTCACCCTGAATGGTCCCGCCAGAATGAGCAACCTCAACTGTCTTCAATGGGAAATTTTATAGAGATGCCTAGGTATTCTGGGTCAGTTTTCATTCAATGAGCCACCTGCTCTGATTCCATTTTCTTGGGGAATCATGACCACAAATATAGGGAAATTGCCACCTGCAACGGTTGGAAGTGATTTGAGGATGCTGCCACTTATCAGTTTACTCTCCACCTAGTCTCCTCCACCAATTAACCAGTAAACACTCTTTTAACAACTTCCCTAAGCTGTTGTCTCATCATTTATTTATTTATAAATAAAATATTCAGAATTACATTAATTATTCTTTACCCCAATGGGTCATCAATTACAAACTTAGCATAAAATATAACACAATGTTCCTCAAATAACATTAAATTGTTTTTGCAAATTGGGGCATGTGACAATTATACTAGTGAGTACATAAGAAAATGGATAATACACCACACAAAGTGGTTTAGGATGACCATTAGAACGAGGACAAAAGGGAAAGTGAGCTACTCCAAACTAATGGAAAAACGTGCATGCTAAATAGTAAGCAAAGATTGGATTGGATTGGATCGTTCTTGTCACAGGCCCTGCTTGGTTGATTGCTCATAATGGGGCAAAAACAACTAGTAGGACTCTGATCTCAGTGTATGCAATTGTCAATATCAATATTGATATACCTTGTTTTCGGTACAACATGGAAGGGAGTTATCACCTTCCTAGCGTCATTTATTCTCCAACCCTAAGGAAATCACCAAATTGAAACTCACGTGTAACTCACCATGTAGAACCATGGAGTTGAGAGTTCAAATGGATTGTGAAGGCTATAAGAGAAAAGTGAAGAATGCTATAACTTCCATGAAAGGTATGAGACATTCTTTCATTGTAACTAGAGTTTATAATTATCATACCTAAAGTTGTTGGTGATATTGTGGATCATGCATACATGTTACCTTGAGATACAACGAGAAGGCATTGAATAAAGCAAACACCCATTCAGGGCATTTCACGATAAAGATTGATAGCACCAATGGACAAAAAACCTATTTGAATTATTTGTAAAGGAGGAAGTGGAAAAAAATTATGGGACAACTTGGATAAGTTTCAATTAATCCAAGTTGTGGAAACGAGAAAAGGAAAGAATAAATATGCATGCAGGTTGCCATGCTAAAATGCAAGGACAACAAGGCGTCGACTGCAATATCATATGGTGGACTGCTTTGATCTAGAGCCTTAAAACTGACCAATGATTTGATTTTTTAAAATTTGTTTTTTTATTAATTTTAAATTCTATTGAAAAATCATACACATGAAAGGATTAATGTCATATCAAAATGACTTCAACTAATAAAAAATTCAATGCATGAAAATATAAAATTAGGATAATACATATTTTTTTTTAGCAAAATCAAATAATACATGTTTCAAAAAAGTTTTTGGATATGTTTAACAATTTAAGAAGATTAATTCGTAATCAATAACTATAATACTTGCTTGCGTAGTTCCTAACCAAAGGAAAATATAAGAAAGCTGAGAAAGATCACGATAAGACAAAGGAAATATTCAAAATTTAGAAGGAAAACACAATTAAAAAAGCAAAAGAGGTTAACCCAAAAAAGAGAAAAGAAAAAAAAAGAACCTCCTCCTCCATAAAGGAATTTGGTTTATAAGTTAAAAGTTAAATGTATTGTGTCATTAAACATTTCACTACTACACATTTGATTGCATTTTAGAGTTTATTTATGTTTGAATATTTAAATCATGCCTATGTCATATATATTTGATTTTATTATTATTATTATCAAAATTTAATATTATAATATATTTATTAGTTGAAATTGAAAATAATTTTAATAACTTTACATATAAATATGGCTACAAAACAGCTAAATTTGATATTTGGTTATTAATTTTATTTAAAACGACATAGATCTCTTCAATCCTCTTCCTCTTCCTTTAAATTTTACTAAATGTTGCCTTTGTTAAAATTTCAACCTTGTGCCACTTTCATCCCCCATCTAAATGTTTTTCTTTGACAATTTAGATTACCACCTTCATTGATCTCAACCTTGGGCCCATTTCAATCTCTTTCTTGTCATTCACCTCTCCCTCAAATCTCAACATTATAATAGGTTCAAACTAATTGAAAGGATATTAATATCATTATCTATGAATATGGCTACAAAGACATATGGTAATTAATTTTATTTAAAATCACATAGATCTCTTTGTTCTTCTCCCCTCCCTTCCATCTTCATAAATGTTGCCTTTGCCAGACTTCCAAACCTTTACCACTTTCATCTTCCCATCCATATGTTTTCCTTTGACAATATTGATTATCATCTTCATTGATCTCAACCTTGGGCCCATTTTCAATCTCTCTCTTTTTGTTCACCTCCTCCTCTTTCCCTCCTTACCATGTAATTATAATCTTTATTTAGTTTCTTTTTCCATACATCTTAATCATCACTATTCTACTTTTGTTAATTCTTCCTTTTTAAAATAATTAGTGTTCATGTTTACTTTAAATGAAAAATCTCCTTGCTCATTTTTTCTTCTAATTTATCTTCTTTGTCTTTTTATTACTATATTTTATGTAATGATAATTCTTGTCGGGTCTTCGTTTTCTGATATATCCATTGTTGATTTGGTTTACTTTTAGGGGTTTTATATTTCTTTCATTTTCTTCTCTTTTCAAAGTTTTCATATTATTTAGTTTTGTTTTCTAAAATAAGAGACAATCAAATTAGTTTGTATGAGAATGCCTTAGACATAAAGGAAGAAACCAACAACAATGAGTCGACTAATTAGTTTGTATGAGAATGCCTTAGACATAAAGGAAGAAACCAACAACAATGAGTTGACTAATTATTAGTGTTTAAAAAAAATAGCCTTCTGTCTATCATGATGTGGCTACTGCCTTTTTTTTATTTGGGATAAATTAAATCTAACACTGTTCACTTTAAAATCCTTAAGCTAAATGACTACAAGTGGGAGTATCTATTCCAATGCTCAGGACTTGCATCTAGCCCTAAATATTGATGCATCCACAAGATTATCATAAGAGAGACTCAAAACTTGATGGGGGCAATATCAACGCTTAATTTCATTGACCTTACAAGCCACTATTGATGCCACAAGGGTAATCACTACCCAAAACTCACTTGTATCATAGTATCTTAATGTTTTCATTTAAAGATAAATAATGATTGTTTCCACTATGTACACGATACCTCACAAGGATCATCACGAAGAAGAGGCACAACATATCACTATATTGCATATTAAGTTAAAGCATAATAAACTGGTTTTTGCGAAGTGTTGTTTAACAAAATATATCTTCCTTGATCATTATTGGCCTTCATTAACAAATAAGTAACCTTGATAAATTCAATATTCCACTATGTTGAGCTATGTATAGGTTTTGACAATCCAAAGACCTTGCAAAATTCTCTATATATTGTTGTGAGGAGTGATTAACTATAACTTGAAACCTTAACTACTAAATTTTGTTGTCAAACATCATTCTCTCTTTTCTAGTATTTATTTCTTCATAAATACTTTAATTGTAAATATTTTTTATTATATTTTTTTTCATACATAAATTGGATTGTATTAATCTAAATAATTGGTTTTCTTAATACATATTATATTGTTAGTTTATATATATTTTAACACATATTTATTAAACGTTGAAGGAATAATTTCTTAAACACATATATATTAAAAGTTGAAGGGATAATTTCTCAAACACATATTTATTAAAAGTTGAAGGGATAATGTCTTAAAGTGCAACTTTGTTGATAGTATACGAATTTGTGGAAAATTTTCTATTTTAAAATTTAATCTTTCACTGCTTAATAAATTTATGTTAAAATGAGTTAAAATATTTTTTTAATAGTGATGGTTATATTTTATATTAAAAGAGATTGCAGTCAAACCGAAAAACATTGAGCATTGCCATATAATATTTTGGGGTTTGGTCATAATGTGTCATAAAAAAAATTATAGCATCTTGAGATTCCTCATTTTTCACCATCCAATTCAAACCATTATAGTTTTAGTAAGTGTATTCTCCTACATATTGAGATGGCAACAAGACTACTAGACAAAACATTATAGAAATAAAGTCCCAAATACAGTGACATCATAAACTCCAAATAGGAGGCAATGAGTGAATTTTGAGTACCATGCGCTTTATTATGTTATGCTTCTATTTCTTGGCATTCTTGATTCAATTTCCTCTCTTTTGTAAGTGGGTGTGAGGCAAGAGAAGCATTCTTTCTTAATGCTTTGATAGAAGAGATGATGAGAGTAGGGAGCAAGCTTGTTGTTTTGAGGGTCTTAGTTGCTTTTCAATGCATTTATAGTTGTGCTTCAAATCCTTTCCCCATTTCCAAAGTAGCCTTTGGAATTGGTTGGTCTTTTCTTTTCACCACCCACCAATGGGGCTGGTAGTTCTACTTCTTATGCATATCATCTTGATATCCTTGAGTCTTGACGAGGGGCTTGATTTCATCCTAGAGATATTCTTGGGTTGTTTGCCTCTCCGTTGCCTCACTTTCCTTTTCCTTTTCCAGGGCTTCTAAATTTTCAAGGACCCTAACATTGTTGGTGTTTGCTTTAAATGATCTTCTTGAGTTTTCTTTCTGTGTTGCGCCTCCTTAGTCTATTGTTTCTTGCATCTGTGAATTACTTTTCTATATGGGTTGTGCTTTGTTTGACTAGAGGCGTTTGAATGTTGCTTAGGAAGAGTATGCTCCTCTTGAATCCTTTGGTAGTTTTAGCAAAATGCCCATATTCATGGCAATAGTTGCACTCTAAGGGGAGTTGCTCAAAGTCTAATTCTTGCAAGTGGCTCCAACCTTCCATATTTATTTGCATCACCTTTGGAAGGGACCATTGGATTAACAACATTCCTCGAGGTTCCATGAAGTACGATACACAACTAAAACATCAAATCTCTCTCCTTCCTATTTTGGAATAAAAACGTAAAATATCCTCGACCTATTGCAAACATATTTACTTGCCCTTTTATCCTAGGTAACCAATGCGTTACTATACACAGCTCCATAGTCCTTAGGCTAGGCTAGATGCTTGTGAACTTTTCATTTAACACTTGTTTAGACAAGACCAATACTTTTTCTCTTGGTTTTGGGGGCTAGAGTTCCAACTAGGGGATGTAATTCAACCTTTTAATGAATATATTCTGTGAAAGTTGTGATTCTTTGATTAGTTCAGACCAAGGTTTTAAATGTTTTGATCCCACATTCTTTGGATCCATTTAAGCGGAAGTCATTCCTATAGATTGATGTGCTTCAAGCATCATGCAAATTAAAACATGCACTACGAGGAACTGGACACTATCAATGGCTACCAATGTATAATTTGTTGTTAAAGAGATAAAAGGGCTATTCAACATTTATGAAGGGAGCAACAATTTGTTATTAGTAATAACCAAACTAAACCACAAAGGAAAAACGAGCATATAATAGTGCAAAGATCCATTTTATTACAAATTTTCTAAAATTATAAAATCGAAATAAACTATTATTACAGCATGCTATTATTTATTATTATTTAAATTTACTGACTAGCTTGTGACAGTCTCCCTAGCATATAACAGTGCAAAGATCCATTCAAAGCTATAAAATCGAAATAAATTATTATTACAGCATGCTATTATTTATTATTATTTAAATTTACTGGCTAGCTTGTAACAGTTTCCCTTCCCTTTAATTACGCTAAGCATGTTTCAATAAAACATGTAATTACGCTTTTAATTACGAAAATCTTAATTCTAAAAGATGCCCTTCAAAGCAACTCCATTCACCATGGAGAATCCAAATCCTACCCACAGAAGCTGTTATCGTCAAGGGTCCTGCCGCCTTACATCACAGTTTCAATGTTTTACTTTTCATTCTCACACGTGGCGCCTTAAAGAACGAAAACGGGGACATAAGACGGCCTTGCATTCATCCTTTCCCAGTACCGACTATTCAAAACTCTTGATTTTCAATGCTTTTCAATTCTGGATACAGTGTTTTTAATCCAAGAAGGATTGGGTGCCAATGCATACTGATGCAAGAAGTTAAAGTGCCCCTCTAATGGAAGCGATCATCAACCAACTGTAACATTACAGAAGTTTAAGTCAAACCCGGCAGTACCACTGTTAGGATTTGATCAAAATCAGAAGTATTTCTTTTAAAAAATGATTAGAATAGCTCGTAGATCAATTGGGTATGTAACAAACAGTTCAATATCAACACTGAAGAATGCGAATACCAGATTCTTGTCCACATGCAGAGCAGTGGTCTTGCCTAGATTTGGCGGGCCAGAGGTTTTGGAGGTGCGCCACAATGTGAGTCTCCCGGATTTAGGAGCTTCAGAGGTGCTGGTTCGGACTGCTGCAGTAGGAATCAATCCTCTGGATTGTCGGGTGAGCTTTTATTAAAAATATGTGTAAATATCTATTCGCGTATAGTATGAATGCAGCAGTTTAGATATATATTTTCAGTTAATTACTGTTATATATGTACAGACAATTTATCCTTTGATGGTGCTGTAAATATTTTAATAATGTTTTTCTATTACCTCTGTTATTAGATGTTATTAGATGCCCAAGTATTTGATCTTTCGCTGCCAAGCTTAGGTTTCAATATTAAATAGCTTAGGTTTCAATATTAAATACATGTGTATTTTTATGAACACAAAACATAAACACATTCATTGTAAATCAATGCAAAATCAGTCTACCAGTTTTGGACAATATTCAGTGTTGCAAAGCGTTTGACTAAGTCTTGAACTAGACTCCATATGCAATTAGCAAAATATTAGTTCAGATTTGGTAGGGGTCATTGCATTTACCCAGCCTATAGCTTTTTATTGAGTTGGTCGTACCCCTGGAGTACCCAAACATGGGGTACCATGTACCATTTCACCTATAAGTACTTTTTTTTATAATGGTGTCTTGGGTATGTGAAGCCAGTATGAGGTACGGCAGGAGACGTACCTTACGAGTACCCAAGTACCCTACTCCAGGTACAGGTACCCTGGCTACATAGGCTACAAGTAGTTTACTGTATTTTTTAGAAGTATTGGCTACCGATCCAGGGGTTTTCTGTTTTTGTCATTAGAAGTCCCACTTCAGTAAAATAATCTTTAACTATTATATTGCCATTCCTTTAAAAGTTTTGCTTTACAATCTAACATTTCTATTATTAGATCCCCAATTTAATGAAATTAATCTGTTCCAACTTCCTAGCAGTTGCTTCAGTGCATGCTCTTCATTGCTTATCTTGTACTTAATGCGGTTGTTGTTCTATGCTGGCCATTGCCAGAGTTTGTGTTATTGTCTTAATGGTGTAAGATGCAAATGAGCTGTTTAAAGTCTGTGGGTTATATTATAGGATGTCCAAAGAATGATTTTTTTCTAATTTTTTTTTTTTAACAAAAACGGTTATGTTATTATGAAAGATTCAGCTAAAGGACGCTGATCAAGAGTACAAAAATCCACATAAAGTCTCCATCTTTAGACCGAGGGCCAATTATGGAGGGATTTCCAGGCTTATCTTCGAATTAACCTTGAGTTCATAGCACCCTATATCTATGAATTTATTAGCTGCTTCGTCCGCCCTCATATTAAGCTCCCTAAGAACGTGAAAGAATTCAATCTTCCTGAAGCTTTTAGCCATATATCTGATTCTTTTTAACAATCTTTCCAACCGCTCATTCTTCCCTCTTCTTCCCCTGCTCATTGCTTGAATAATTAGCCTAGAGTCTCCGATAACCACAACTTCATCCGTTCCTACTTTCTGTACCTGCTTGAGGCCTTGCCAGAGCCCATAAGCTTCTGCCATATTATTAGAGTCATGTCCGATGCTCCAAGAGTATTCAATTTCAACTTTCCCTCTTGGATTTATTACAACTCCACCCCCTCCTGCTTTCCCCAGATTCCCTTTTGAAGCTCCATCAAAGAATAATTTGAAAATCTTCCGTTCTCTTAACCAATTCTCGAACTGAGAATTATCCATTCTGATTTCCCATTCCTCCATTTTATTGGCAGCTATACTATTATTTTCCTGAATATTGAGACTTTGCATCCATTTTTTTTCTTTTTCTGTCAGCTCAACTTTATTATTCGGAATCTTGGAGCTACTTACCACCTCACCAAGTAGAGCATTGATTTTCACATTTAATTTCCACGCTGGTTGGTTCCTATTCTGGAAAATTCTTTGATTTCTTTCTATCCATATGCACCAGCAGACAATTTTAGCTAGTTTCAGCTAGCAGGCTCTCACACCATTCTTCTTAGCCAGCTCACCTTTATACAATTTTTCCCAGTTAATGAAGAAATCCTGAGTATTTCCATTCCATTGAAACCCGACACCGTCATTCTCTATTACTTCCTTCCAAATTGAAATGGTATATGAGCATTTAAAAAATATATGAGAAATAGTATCTGAATTTGTAGCGCAGAGGGGGCAGCGGAATGGTCCTGCTATCCCCCTTCTCTCCAGATTCTCTCCTGTTAACAAACGTTGATGAAGTAAAGTCCATATAAACACATCTATTTTTGGCAACGTTCTATTATTCCAGTTATTATTCCAGATCGCAGGGTTCACTGGCACGCTGTATGTTGCTGCATAGTCGCTGTACCCTTCAGCAGTCGTGTAGGCGCCAGATCTGTTGCCCCAGCCACGTTTATCTTTCAATTTGATGGTAATCGATGCTATTCCGGCCAGATGAGAGCTCAGCAATTTTTTCTCATTCTCCAGCGCAGATGGACAGACCGACAGAACCCACTCTTTCCAGCGATATGGAGAAATCAATTCCCACTTGGAAATGCTCCATAGCGTGGTCAACCCTCTCTCCTCCATCCATGATTGCAGACGCGGTAGATGTGGAGGAAGTTTTCCTAGGATCGAATCCTGCCAAAAGTTTATGGCTTTCCCATTACCCGGTATCTAGTGTAACCTTTCAATGAAGTGGGGCAGCGTTTTTTTACAGAGATTGAAGATGGAGGACCCCTTTTTTCTCACGTTCTCTCCTTCCAAGCATCTGAGTCTATCTCCTGGAAAGTATTTGTTTTTAAGGACTCTGCTACACCAGGTTGGCTTTGAGTCAAGAATGTTCCAGAGTAGTTTGGCCCCAATGGCCAAGTTTTGGGATTTGAGGTCCCTAATTTGAAGTCTTCCCTCATTTCTTGGAAGCTTAATAGTATTCCAACTGACCAGAGCATACTTTTTGCCTTCTCCATTGTTCCCACCATTCCAGAGAAAGGCTTTCAGTAATCCTTCAATTTGATTTATGATTTTGACAGGGGCTAGGAGTAGGGAGCATTGGTAGAGTAAGTAGCTGTTCAGGGCAGCTTTAACTAATACAACCTTCCCCGCCAGATTCAACCAAACTGTCCCCCAACCTGTTATTTTCCTTTTAATCTTTTCCACTATGGGGATCCAATCCGAGGATTTGGTTTTAGTTTTGACAATAGGCACCCCTAGGTATTTGAAGGAGTCCCAATTTACAGCTCCGCTCATGTTTAGGATTCGGGATATAGCTAACATTTCTCTCGGATTAATGTTCCATCCGAAGATCTGGCTCTTCCTGAGATTGATTTTACTTCCGGAGGCCTGGCAGTATCGATTCAATTCCGTCTTGAATCGGCGAGCAATAATCTCACTGGCCCCTCCCATTAAGATGGTATCATCAGCAAACTGAGAGTGGTTAATGTCTTTGGTTCCTCTCGCCAGCCTTATGCCGGGAAGCTCTTGCTCTAGTCTGGCGTATTCCAATTGGAAGCTGAGAACTGAGGCCTGAATGGCGTAGAGAAGAGGCGAGAGCGGGCATCCTTGCCTCAACCCTCTCGTAGCTTGAAAGAAAGGGGCAGCTCTTCCATTGATGAGAGGAGCTATCCAAGGCTTGCTGATGCAGGCCTTGACCCAGGAGACAAATTTGGGGGCAAACCCAAATCTCAGCATTACTTGGAGGAGGAATGGGTGGCTAACTCTGTCAAACGCATTTGCCAGATCTAGTTTCACCGCCATTCCTTTGTCTCCATTCTTCTGGCTAGAGTGTATGGCTTCTTGCACTAAGATAATATTATCCCAAATCTTCCTTCCTTTGATGAACCCCCCTTGGTTCTCTGGGATAATGCCTGGCAGAATAAGCTTTAATTTGGTGGCCATGAGCTTAGTGATGATTTTGTAACCTATGTTACACAGAGATATTGGCCGGAACCTATCAAAGGTCTTGGCTTCTTTCTCCTTAGGGATGAGGGCCAAGAAGGCTGAGTTCGTACTTCCTCCGATCTTGCTACAATTTTGAGACTTTTTGACCATTTTTAGCAAATATTTTTTAACAATGTCCTAGCAGATTGAGATGAAGTTCACGTTATACCCGTCAGTACCGGGGGCTCGGTCCTCCTCCATGACAGCGATGGTTTCTTTTAGCTCATCCAACGTGATGGTTCTATTCAAATGGTCATTGTCAATGCTCTTAATTGCGCTGGGGACTAGATCGAGAAGCTGGGCGTCATTGGTAGTGGGCTGATCAGAGAACAGCTCGCTGAAGTATTTTGATGCTTCTACCTTTATTTCTTCAAATTGGCTGAATACCCTATCATTTACCTGAATTTCAGAAACGCTGTTCTTGCTTTTCCTGGCCTCCGTCAGCTTGTGGAAGAAGCTGGAGTTTGAATCGCCCTTCTTCAACCATTTAATTCTGGATTTGAGGCGCCACCATTCAGCCTCTTGACTACAGGCCGCGTGGAGGTTCAGATGCAGATTTGTCTCCTTATGAATATCAGTAATAGTCACAATTTTATCCTCCATGTCAACTTGGTGCGGCTCCAGCGCTTGGGCAGCTTGAAGTTTGATGTCATTTGGTTTTGGGAGCGTTTTGGCCCAGCTCTTCAATGTTTTCTTGAGCCTCCTCAACTTCTCCTCCCAGACAAAGAAGGGGGAGCCTGTGACCGAATGGGCCCATGATCCAGCTACAATTTTTAAGAAGTCTTCATGCTTTGCCCACATGGAGTTAAATCTGAACGGAATTGGTCCCAAATTTTTTTCTTGCTCCATTTCCAGAAGGATGGGCTTATGGTCAGAGACTCCGAAAGGGAGGATTTTAGATGAGATAATCAGGCCTAGCAGGAGGAAATTGTCCTGAATAAGGAATCGGTCAAGTCTGGCCGCAATGTGCCCAGGGCCGAACCTCCTATTGTTCCAGGTATATTTCCCTATAGTAGGCTTGATGTCGATGAGATCCCAGGTCATAATGATATCTTCCACCATGTCAGTGATGAGGTCTCTGGATCTAGATCCCCCTCTTTTTTCATTCTGACTGAGGGTGAGATTCAGGTCCCCGACCAGAATGACATTACCCTGCAGATTAGTTCGTTCTTCACGGAAAAGATTCCAGCAGCTTATTTTTTTGCCATAAGAATTAGGTGCATAGATGTTAAAAATACTTACCAGGGAGTTGGTGTCTTTTTGTCTCAGCACGGTGAGGATCCAGTGGGTGCTGATTTTGATGACCATTGCTTCGTATTTTCTGTCATCCCATAGGGTTCCTATACCCCCGGATGCTCCCCTAGAGCTTAAAGCAGCAGCGTCTTTTTTTTTCCAAAACTTTTTACTAGTTTGGAGGAATGCAAACCCCTCCAGCTTGGTTTCCTGGATCAGCAAGATGTCCGGTTGGTGAAGGGATATAAGATCTAGCATAGCTTCTTCCTTACCTTTGCTACCGAGCCCTCTGCAGTTCCAGGATATTGCCTTCATTACTTACTTTTGGAGGCCGTGGGCATCCCTTTCGGGGCATGCCCATGCTGGCGGGTGTTTCTTGGATTTTTCAACAGCTTTTCCAAAGTTAGCTGGGATCCTTGCAGCTTATCCTTGTATGTGGCTTGCTCCTGTTCTTCTTTTCTAGTCTTCCTTCCTTTAGTTTTGGTCATTCTTGGGGTTGTTATTTCAATTTCCCCTTCTTCTTCCTCTTCCTCTTTTGAATCCGGATCTTCATCCGATTTCCCATGACTTTCACCTACTTTAGTTTCTGTTGTTTCTTCCTCGTTGTCCCTCCCTTGATCCAAGATGACTGTTTCCGGTTCTTTGCGTTTTTCATGGCTGGATCTATCTTCTGTTTCTGTAGGTTCATCTCTTGCTTCCACTGATTCTGTAGACCTTGAAGGCTCTTGGAGTTTTTCGAGTGGACTAGCTCTACTTCCCTCACCTTTCTTGGGGCCACCTTCTGCTTGAGTTTTAGATCTGGATCTATTCACCCTGTGCCATCCTTCCCCCTTCTCCTGCTGGCTTTCCGGAGTTTTGGGGCAGTTTCGGATGAAGTGCCCGTACTTGTGGCATCCTCTGCATTTGAAGGGGAGTTTCTCATAGTCCAGTTTTTGAATATGGGACCAGTTCCCCATCGTGAGATTTATGGCTTCAGGCAGCCCAGCTTCGAGGTCAACCTCCACGCAAATGCGGGCGCAGGCATATTGGTCCTTTGGACTGGCCATGTCAATGTATTTTCCCAGAGTGTTCCCTATAGTATGTAGGGATTTGGGGTTCCAACAGTGCATAGGAAGGTTGGGCAGTCTGACCCAGACTGGGACAGCTTCAGGATCGAAATCCGGCGTCCAACCATTGAGGTAAAGGCCTTGCGGCCCCATGAAGTAGGGCCCAATCCCGAAGATTAAATCTTTATCTTCTTTAGATTCGAAATCAAAGAGGAAGTATCCCCTTCTGACGGAATAGGAGGCAACGTTTTTGGAGATTAGCGGTCGCCAGTTCCTTTGATCCCAGCTATCCGTGGTTTTAGGTGAGGGCCATAGCCCTGTGAACTGCCCGATCAAAGCTCGGTCTGCCAGTGACAGGGCAACCCGAATCGTTTCTTCCGGGGGAGAGCTACCACCGGCACATCTTCTATTCTTTTGACGAACTTCGGAATTTCTCTTTTGCCTGATCTGTTGACGTGATTGGAAACTAGCCTATCGAAGGCTTCCGATCGGATAGGCAGTGGGACACCGCCTACCTCCTCCACCATCTTGCTTCCCCACCCCGGGCCAGCTTCAGAGCATGGATTCAGCCTCCAATGCTATCCACCAGCCAACCCAGCAATTCAGGCAGCTGATTGAAGTCAGACAAAGCGTTCAAACAGACTTGGGTAGGCCCGACCTGTCACGCCTTGGATCTAACGCCTAACTCCCTCAACGCTGGCCAAAGTACCTTCGGGGACTCCTGTCCTTCAATCGAAAGGGATCCACCTTCAGATCAGGCTCCTCTTGCCCCTCACGTGCTCAGATCGAGCTCAGGCCGTCTTCAACATGCAGATCGATTAGCATGCAGATCGCTCCCTCCTCTGGCAGCGACTCGTCTAGATTAAGTTGAGCCGATATACATTTCTAAGTGCCTTTTCAGCATTGCCGAGCATAAAGCCCCACTTCTCCTTCTGATCCAAGACACTGGACTCAACTAAACAGTCTGAAAGGGACTACATTAAACAGTCATCCTCAAAATTTTGGCTTTAAAAAACCAATCCAAAAATTACATCAAAAGGGATATACAGCCCTGCCCTGCTTCACAGACTCAGACTTCTTCATTTGAACAGAAATTTCAAATTTCCAATTCTGCTGATTTTCAATACAGTATGACTTTCTGGATGGGAGATTCCGTTTCCAGATTCAGTTGTTACCAACAGACACTCCTCCTGAAGAGATAAAACTTATTTAGAAAGACAATCTGCATGCTCATTTAAATCTCTAAAGACATGCTGGAATGAGACATGCTCGAACAGCTTTCTTACCTTTTTGAATTTGTCCATGAATGGCTGTAGCAGAAGGTTTTGCAGCGTACGTTTACCCATTGCCCATTCAAGAATGGATTTTGAGTCCCCCAGAATTTGAATACTGGAATACCTTTCCCAGAAGCTATTTTTAACAATATACACAGACCACACAATTCTGCCTTATTATTTGATCTCTGAACAAAAGTTGCTTTGAGTTCAATAAAATGATTGTCTGCCATATATAGAACTCCTCTGGATCCACAGATGCCCAGGGATCCTTGGCATGCTCCATTAAAGTATCCCGAAGCTTTGCTCTTATCTATTTCTGGGTGTAACAGAATACTAGAATTCTTTGCTTTCAGAGCCTTTTAAATTATGCAAATCTTACTTTATGGTTGACCTGTAGTGGAGAAATTTCTTTGCCTTGAAATATCATATCAATTTTAGCTATCTGTAATGCCCATGAAATTGTGCAGGGTAGAGCTTATGCTCTGCTACTGTGTCTTTGTATCATCCTTTAAAACAATCAGAAATGCTTTCCCCTGCCTATTTTCCTTTTGCATTTGTCAGATTCAATGTTTCAAGCCATAATTTTTTTGTAAAAGGACAATGCACTAATAAATGATCTATGGTTTCCTCATTGTTTTTGCATAGGATACACCTACATGGATCATGCCAGGTCCTTATATAGAGATTGTCCCAACTGAGGACCTTATTACATAAGGCCAACCAGAAAATATTATTGTTTTTAATGGGCATTTCAACTTCCAAATTGACTTCCACCACCACTTTTGTTCTCCTTCCTCATTTTCTTTCATCTTCACTTCATATCCCAATCTAGCTGTGTAATTTCTTGAACTTTTGTTCTTTGACCAAATGATGAAATCATTGTCATCTTTAAATCTTACAGTAGTGTGATACTATTCCTTGGATTAGCAACATCTGCTAGGCTATGAATCTCAAGATTATTTAGAGCCTTTTTAAAGTTTCCAAAACTCTGTATACATCTGTGCATTCCAACCAAGTATCTTCCCCTAACGTTACTCTGGTTCCTCTTTTTATTTTCCACACCAACCACTTCCCTAGCAGTGGAAAAGCTTTTATCAAAGCTTTCCAGACCACTGAAGCTCCTTCAAAGGCCTTGACCTTTTTCCTAATCCAGTCTTCTTAAGTTACAGGTGCTATATATTTTACTGTCATTATTTCCTTGACAGGCCTTCAGTTTGCACAAGTTTCCATAAACTTCAGCTGCCAGAGCTTTCCCAAATAGATGTATATTCTTCAATCCTCATCCCCCATTCACTTTCAGCTTTGCTAGTCTTTTCCATTTGACCAAAGGGATTCCTTCCCTCTCTCTTTCCTGTCTACAAGTACAGAAAGCTAAAGCACTTTTATCTAACCTTTCCAGGATTCATTTTGGGATGTGGGCTAAGGACAACCAATATACTGGAATTCCTTTTATTACCCCCCAAACGTGCACTTCAAGTGGTAAAGCCCTAAAACACAAGTGCAACTTTAGAGGAACTAAGAGGGCTACCCGCTGTCACCGTAATAGCTCCCTCTCTCACTTTAGGCCAGCTCTGTTTTGGCACAAGGGGTGTTTCTCTAGGAAAATATACGATTAAACTTTAGAAATAAGAGGATGGTGGATTGCTAAGAGTAGCGCCAATATGAGGGTTATGGAGTCAAGGAATACAAACAAAGAGGGCTTTGAAGGATATGGAGAAGACGTAGTCAAGCCATACATTGATGTGTCATGACTTGTCCAAATGGATTATTAGGTTATATGAGAGTGAGCTAGGGCTCTAACAACAAATGCACCATCATAACCAATGTGTTAAAGCCAATAAATAATATGCAACTCAAATATTGAAGGAAGAACCATAACATGACGTTACAAAGAAAAGGACCACGAAAGACAGCCTTCAAAGGAATGGATGGCCCAAGCAACAAGTGACATCTTCAATAACAATCCCATAGGATTAAATGAGCCATTAACATGTGCAAACATCAAATCCTTCTTTACAGCAGAAAGCTTTCCCAATATCCAAGAATACAATAAGGGCTAAGGAGGGTTGCGAACCTCACAGGCTCACACTTAGTCCCTTCTCATGTGCAAAGATTTTTCCTTCAAAAGATATCATTTCTAGCAATAAAATACTAGCCATTCTTGCATAATAACATACTCATCCATAAGAAAAGAGAGGGATGATGGAAGCCTCAGATATACTTGCTTGTGGGCGCTCACAACATAATGATGCACGAAAAACAACAATGGGGTGCACAAGAACATGCTCACGCAAGAATGCGTGCATATTCATAAGAACGCACATGTGCTCCTTTTTCTGTTGGTTCGGTGCCTTATGGATCACCACGTAGACTGCCAGGAATGTTTCCAAATAGGCATGTGCAAGAATGTGCTTGCACTTTAGGAATGCACACACATTAATAATGTGTATACATTCCAAAACGCACACACCTTAATTTTAATATAAAAATATATATTTTAGTAATTTTGCCATAACTTTCTACTTCAACATTAGTTTTTGGAGTTCTTTAGCTCTTTGGAAAGGTCTTGAAGAGACCCACATGTTTATATATATATATATATTTTATTTTTTTATTTTTTATGTTTATACATAAATACTTGTTTATTTTGAAAAAGAATAAAAAATGCATGTTTAGGCTCTGATTGATACCTCAAACTATCATAGAGTCTCTCTAATGAGGATATTTAGTGTTCAACAATAATTCAAGTGCTCTTAGGAGGTTTTTTACATGAGGGTAGGTTTCGACGACTTGACCATTGCAAGGTGAGGAAAACAAGGCAATTAAGCTCCAAATGAAGCATCTAGGGCTCATGGGCTATGAACAAGGCTTCAAACCATCACGTGTCCTCTAAAGGGGATATTTGGCCTCCAAGTGGAGTATGGTTGCTGCTATAATGCCTTGGATAGTAGGGATGGGTTTCAACTTTCAAGGCCTCAACAATGGGCACGGGAGGAAAATAAGGCCCTTAGGCCCTGTATGAAGTGTCTAAGGACCAAGGACTATGAACAAGGCCTCAAACCACAAAAAATGCATTGCATGGGAGATCATTATCCTGAAAGTGGGATATGGGTGGAAATATGAAATTTTGTTCACTAGGGATGGGTCTTGGACCATGGTTGGGGAAGAAATTGAGGAAATATGCTCTAACATAAGATTCCTGAGGTAATGGGCAATGTTCAAGGCCTTAAGGCTATAAATAATATCTTGCTTAACTTAAGGTAATGTAATAATAATACTTACAGATCTTGTACCGATCTTGAGTTTCTTGCCGGAAAGTTATACATTTACCTTCACCTTGTTTTTTTTACCATTATTTGAAAAATCGTAGTAGTAGAGGGGATGTTACATCCTCCTCCCCTTAAAGGTACACTGCCCTCGGTGTTTGTGCCCTTGAAGCTTTTTCATCAACTTCAACTATGTTTGCAAATGTCTTTCTTTGGATGACTTTGCTTTTCCTAGCATCTCTCTTAATATCTTCAAACTTCCTTGTATTTCTCAGCCTGTTCTTTTCTCAAAGAGTACAAGCTACTTTCAACATATAAAACCATATGCATAAATATAAATTTCCAAATCAAAAGAAACATATTTTCTTTTGACTTTAACGTACACCCTTTAAAGTCTATCTTTAGAGTAAAAGTTGGATATGGGCACAATCAAGAGTATTTGCACAGTGGGATGGGTCTCAAGGCCTTGACTAAAGGCATGGTATTAAAGCAAGAGCCTTGCACTATAAATAATAAAAGAATAATAGTAATACTAATACATAATATAATTAATTAATTATTACTTAAAATAATTACATTTAGTAATTAATGAAAAGTCAATGGGTACTTACCCCTTCATTTTGTGACCAGTCAATGTGTATACATACACCGCTACGAAGGTCATTGTAATCATTATTCATCTTTATTCAATACAAACATTTATATTTGTCTACTTATACTTGGTATATCAAAATATTGAGCATTCCGCTATACGTTTCTGCTTCATTGGTATCAGTGCCTGCTCGGCTTTGAGTATGCTTCCATCATGGTCTCATGGCACGAGGAAGTTATTGCATTCCTTGAGAAATCAAATAGAAAATATAATGAGTGTCTAGATCAAATGGAGAAGTCTGTTACAAGGGTTATCGATAGAATACTAGAAAGAATCATAACTAGGGAGGCGATTCACAATGAAGAAAGTGAAACAATAGACTCATACTCCAATCCTGACTTGAATACTATAGAATCCAAAATCAAAGTTGAAGGTTCACGCTCTAAGTCTGAATCAAATTGGGATTGTAAACAAGAAGAAGATGAAGACTACGAATCCAGTCTCCCAGAAGAAGAAATCAACTTCAAAGAAAAGGATGATGAGCCATGGTCTGTACAATTAGAAGATGAGAGGGAGGCCTACCTTATCAATTACGATTATTTGAATGGAATAAGCGATATCGTCCAATATCTACTTGCTGCAAGTTCAAATTCCATTAAACATCCCAGTATCATGATTAATGATCCTATAAGCGATCGAATATGTCCAACTCTTCTTAGTCATTTGCGCCCTTCCATTCTCAAGATCCCACATGATTTTGAGGAGTTGCCTCCATCTTTTATATCATCACAGGATTCGCAGAAGAATTTGCTGAAAAGGTTTTGCAAAGATCCAAACAAGGTTAGAAGACAGATTAGTATGCCATGATAGCACTAATTATGCATGTCCCTGCAAAAGATTGGGAGTAGTGGAGGACATTTAAATCAGTTGAAGAAATTGGGTTCCCATTATGATTGTTTTTTTTGAGATAAAAGAAAAGAAGGAAGAGAACTGAAAGGTTTTGTGGCAAAAGCTCAATTTGATCCATCCTTACAGTCAATAAAAAGGGAAAAATAAAGTCACACACCGATTTCAAAACGTAGTGACCTGTAGTGGCGTCCCCTCCCCACAACTTATAACCTTGGCTGTAAACTCACAGTTTTTAAAAATTGTTGAAGATCATCTTCTATTGCTTGACCACAATACAATGAAATATCAGAAATTAGAATCCAATATTCTTTCCCTTGTTGCATCCTTCCATAATTTAAGTTACAACTTCTCATCTTGCCTCAATCTAGGTGTGGCACTGTAACATTTCAATTCATCTATCCTGGCCTTCATGAACCCGATGTTACATCATATAGCCTCCGCGCATTGGTGGGCGATTACAAGCAAGATATGAGAATCCAGAGGATGGCCAATAGTGTTTCATACATCTTGTATGAGTCACCGCCCTTGCTGGTTTGTCTGGCTTGGAAAAATATTCTTCCAGTCGTGGATGAATTAACGATATTACATATTAAGTTATGCAGGTGTCGGGTCCGACCTTGCCTTGTTTCTAACCTAGTAAGAAAGATAAGGGACATTGATGTACGACTTTGCCTTCTCGCATTCTTGCTAGCCGCTTGGAATAACCATAAAGCACGGTGTTGGGCCTAGCAAGCTACAACTAGAAAACTCGATAGCAACAAGGGAAAAGTGCCAATGCTATATATGTTCAAATACCATAGGACAATTACGGATAGCAGATGAAGTTGATGTTTTAAATAATAATTGCATTGTTCCAATAAGTAATGGTTTTGACAGTCAATATTAACGAATTATATTGGCCAAAAAGTCAAACCATTATACATTCGATTGCTAGCGAAATTAGCAATGCTCATGGGTTACCTTGTTATTTTTGTTCCACGTTCTCAAAGGTATCATGCCCTCTCCAATCGCCCTAGCAACCGCCTATCCAAACCATTAGACACATATTTCCATAGAAGTAATGTACACAACTGCCACATCCAAATTCATGAAGAGACACGAGTCACAATGTGCTTTAGTGAATCATCGTGTCAGTTTAAAAGATTTTTTTTATTAAAGGGTGGAATAAGAGAATATTACAACTTAATTTGAGAAAGAGTTATTTAACTTCTAATAAATACCATGGGAGGAAGTTATTAATTCAGACAAGTTAAAAAAATAACAAAGGTCTTTATTAGGATTTTTTTCAAAGTTTCCAAAAGATTTATATATTTTGGTGGAGTGAAGAAAAAGTGGTATGTTATGAAGAATTCGAGAAGTCATGTGAAAGTTTATATAACTTAATAAGGTTATGTAAGGATGAAGAAGAAATATTACATTATCTTCGAAGGACAAGTATGGTGTCATCATGGGAACATGTTTATGCTTTGAGGACAAAGCATTCTTTAAGAGGTTGGCAATGTAACAACAATAAACAAAAGAATAATAGTAATAATAATAAATAATATAATTAATTAATTAATACTTAAAATAATTACATTTAGTAATTAATGAAAAGTCAACGGGTACTTACCCCTTCATTTCGTGACCAATCAATGTGTATACCATAGTTTTAAAAATCGGAATCGGAATCGGAATCGGTCGAGGGTCAACTCGGAATCGGAATTGGAATCGGTAATGAATCAGTCATAAATCGGCCGATTTGAATTTAATGAATCGATTTGCTAAAAAATACATAAAATATTTAAATTTTAAAGAAAAACAACATGCGATAGTAAATTCCAACAAAGATTCATTAGTGGAGAGAATCTATTCCGCTTGTGGGATTATGAAATTATGAAATTTAATCAATACATGACATCTTGTATTACAACTCAAAAATAATATAAGAATTTTAACAAATTCCCAGAATTTACTCGGTGTTTTTTTATTCCACCATTGGGATTATGAAATTTAATTAATACATAGCATCTTGTATTACAACTCAAAAACAAATTAAGAATTTTAACAAATTCCGAGAATTTATTTAGTGGTTTTTTTATTCCCCTCTGGGATTATGAAATTTAATCAATACATGACATCTTGTATTACAACTCAAAAACAAAGTGAGAATTTTAACAAATTCCCATAATTTATTTAGTGGTTTTTTTATTTAAAAAAAACATGATGATAAATGATAAATGCTAAAGAAACTTCACTTTTGCCCATTATGAATGTCATCTTCTCTCGTATTAAAAAAAACAAATACAAACTAGATTTTGAATGTGTAAATTAATAGCTTTAGTATTGACATAATCCCTATATTATATTAATAGGCAAAAAGAGTTAGCTTGGTGGCCACCTTTTAGGAAGGGAAGTCTCTCAAATTTCAAGTATTTCTGTATTATGAAACTTATCTCTATTATTGTGAGTTTCAGTTTTAATTGCACTTTATGAATTTGACCCTTATCTTCGATTTTACTATAGCATTGCCACAGTGCAACTAATATAATTGTAAAATCAAGATAGGTTAGTAAAGAATGAATAAATTTATATATATTCTTCAAATTCTCTACCGTTGATATTAATAATAAGCTCATTAGTAGCTTCCCACATATGTCGTGGGGCTTCTTAATAATATTTAAATCAAAACCTCTATCGAGTAGAACGCACGGCATCAATTCATGACCGTTAATCTATAATCGAATTCTGACGGTCCACCTCTGGGTTGGCTTTTTGTACATAGTTGTTATTAAAATAATACTTTAAGTTTTTCTTTAATGGGTTTGACAAATTGCATGAGATGGATTATAACCAGCCGGTCAGACCGGTTTGTTATTGAACCGGACCGGTTTGGTGACCGAACTAGCTGGTTCGGTAACAAACCGGTCACCAATCCGGTTTGCCTGCCGGTTTGGTACCGAATCGGTGAACTGGCCAGTTTCGAAACCGGTCAGACCGATTTTTAAAACACTGGTGTATATGTACATCATCACGAAGCTCATTGTAATTATTATTCATCTTTATTCAATAGAAACATTTATATTTGTCTACTTATACTTGGTATATCAAA
Organism: Pseudotsuga menziesii; assembly: GCA_001517045.1. Classification (NCBI taxonomy): domain Eukaryota; kingdom Viridiplantae; phylum Streptophyta; class Pinopsida; order Pinales; family Pinaceae; genus Pseudotsuga; species Pseudotsuga menziesii. The sequence continues at coordinate 600,665 of LPNX010666751.1, forward strand.
ATATTGAGCATTCAACTATACGTTTCCGCTTCACTCATTGACCATGCACATGACCTAAGACCACATCATAGGCCCTTTAGAGGTGATCTTTGGCCTCTAGGTGGAATATGGATACCATTATGAAGTCTTGTGCACTAGGGATGTGTATCTTAAGGCTTTAGTCATGACCAAGGGAGGAAAATAAGGTCCTTGGGTCCTTTATGAAGCTGCTAAGGATAAGGGCCATAAATAATGGCATAAACCACATAACATGTCTTCTATAGGATCCTAAACAAAGATTCTTGGGCTAATAGGACAAGATTAAGGCCTTGCACTACAACATGGTGTTAAAGATAGTGCAACTGTGAGACCCATTCTCAGGGAGGATGGTACCCTAGTCAGTTAACTAGGATAGAGTAAGACCCTAGAAGGTACCCTAGGGCCTCCAATAGTCTCCTGGGGTTCCTAGTCTGGGACCAAGCAGGTTGATGCCATGGCAAAGTCCCTAACATATGGTTAGGGCTCCTATACTCTAGGGTATTCTGGTTTGGGACCAGATAGTTTGTTGGACACGATGTCCAAGCAGATCCTGCAGGTTAAGACAGAGACTTCTTGGTCTGGGACCAGGTAGATTCTTGGTCTGGTCTAGGTAGATTCTTGGTCTGGGACCAAGCAGTTCCTGGTCAGTTAACCAGGTGAATCTTGGTTAAGATGACCAAGACGATGATGTGTGATGCCCTCTATCCTAATCGGTTATTGATAGGTTGTTTCTCAAAGGATTGACCACCCCTTGATGATGTCACTAGCACCTAACCCTTAGGAGCAGTATTGAGGACCAAAGGATCACATTATCCAGTTTGGATCTTCTCCTTATACAATGATGATAAAAATATATGAAACGATGTACCTTGAGAGAGAGAAAAGATTAAAGTCCTTGGACTTGTTGGTCCTATGGGTAAAAGGGGTTGTTTATCCACCTTTATGGTACACCTTGTTCTTATGGGTATGAGGGTTTCCTTATCTTCTTATTGTGACCCCCTTTGGTTGACTTATGATCCTTTATCTTACTTGGTCCTAGCACTCTTATTGTGTGTACCTTTGATACGATGACTTTTACTTTATGGTTTTTATTTTTGGACCATTGGTACCCTATCCTAAGTCAACTTAACTTTATGGTTTTTATCTTTGGACCATTGGTACCCTATCCTAACTCAACTTAACTTTATGGTTTTTGTTTATGGACCTTTGGTACCCTATTCTAAGTCAGCCTAATTTTATTTTATACTTTTATTGGTAACTATTCTATGTCTTAGGGGTTACCTAAGAGACCTTTCTAGAAGGCTTGTCAAGATTATAAATTAAGTTCTTCACTTCATTCTTGAGGGTATCTTGACATGAGAAAAGTTCAGATCTGATCCTTGTCTGCTTGAGAACTGTTACCACCTAAGTTGTACTTAGTGGTTTTTTATCAAGTGAGCCTGGTGAACTGGACAAGGATAACTTGTTAGGACTTCAGAAGACCTTCAGTCTTGCTTCTAGGAAGCTTTGTTGTACTATATCACATGTTCATACCCCATGGGGGAATTGTAATAAATGTTCTAGCATGATAGTGTTTGTAAAAGACTCGGTCTCTTAGACTTTATTTGTCAATCCGATCAACTGAGGGTGTTTTTTCCCTTGGTTATTATGGGTTGTTGAATAAACGACTGATAATTTCTGAGTTTTTCACTCCATACCTCCAAAGTTGGGGTGGTCGGCTTGGCATTTAGGCATATTGAGGTTATTAGAGTCTATGTGTCAATGTATAAACATGCTAGGCATCATGGTCAAGTCATATGAACATGTCCAAGTCCCCCTAGGTTTTTTCAATTTTTCAATTTTTTAATTTTTTCAGTGTTTTTTATTAAATTTTATTTTTTCCAAAACTTAGGCTATTTTTTAATAGTTTAATTGGAAAAATTGATTTTGTAATAAAAGTGGGC
>LPNX010666770.1:5951-19959 GCA_001517045.1 Pseudotsuga menziesii
TTGAGAATACGCAAGGTGAGATTTAGAAACCCTAGATTTAAGGGATAAGCCACAAGTTATGTAATGTTTGAGTATGATAGTTTAGGAACAACAGAAATATTACTCGAAGGAAGTGGATTAGTTACTTAAGGAATTAAGATCAGATCTAGGTTTTGTGTGTTTGTTCCAATAATCAAACCCAATACCCTAGAGGATTTAAGCAAGAATATGAAAAATTCCTAGGATGAGGTTGACACAAATAATTAAGGCCTTCAACAGGCCTACTTAGATGTAAGATTCAACAATACAAGGAAATTCAAGCTAAACCAAAAAAAAATCACAAAAGGAACTAACTGCGAGACTAAGACAAACACTTTTCTCTGTAAGGATAAATTCCTGGAGATGGGAAGATGGAGTCTATAGTTGAGACCTAGGAGGGAGATGATTTTTTCAGGATGGTCGACAAAACCCAGATCATTGAATTTGCAGATTCTCAGTGCAAATCGATATGGTGATTTTTCCTTCTTCTAACAAGGTTTTTTTTCAGTAAAATATGTGATGGGAAAAGCATGAGAAAATCAAAGTTCAGAGAACTTACCTAAGAAACGTACTTGGATCATGTTGATGACCTCCTAGATGATGAAGAATACTTTCCTTCTGATCAAATGAGAATTATGAGTGAGATCTTGATGGATTTTTGCTTCATTCAGTGCCCCTAGCACCCCCTTCAACCTCCCAAACCAAAGAAAATCAATTAGAAATACAATTGAATGAGATCTAGAGTGTAAAGAAAGTACAGGAAGTAATAAATCATGAATAAATAATCACTCCCTGATACACAAAACCCGAGTGCCAAAACAGGTCCTATAAGTTGGATGTCAAAGCTACAAGAGGTTGTTCTTTTATCCACTACAGAGGTAGAATATGTATCTGCCTCACATGCTTGGAAATAGGAAATATGTTTGAAAGGTTTGCTTGGTGAGTTTGGAAGGATACATAAAAATTTCTCTGAGAGTCAAAGTGTTATTCATTTTGTCATTTGGCTAAAAATCCAGCTTACCACAGTAAAACAAAACACATTTCTGTGAAGTCTCATTTTGTAAAACATGTTATTGATGAAGGTGGAGTACTTCTTGAAAAGGTACACACTCGTAAGAATTGTGCAAACATGTTCACTAAACTAGTCACGTTAGAGAATCTACAGTGGTGCATAAGTTCTCTTGGATTGTAAGAAAGGCGATGAAAGAGCAAGAACATGTATAGGTAAATTGTTGTCTAGGTGGAGATTGTTGATACGGATGACAACCAATTTCCCCAAAAGATACGAGTTGACCTTTTTGGAGTTTAGCAACCAGTGATTTTTTTTGGTTTATGGATTAACATTATCCTTTTTTTTGTATTTTGATTTTTTGTTGTTTTAACAAGAAGACCGATATACTTACTTCGTGGATGTTTTATTCTCGAAAAGTTTAAAACATTAAATATGTGTGTTAATTATTATGTGCTTGTCATTATTCTTTATTCTTTATCTATTTTATTTGAACTCTTTATTGTTGACTACATAAACCAATTCCATTATTATATATGTAAAGTTGAGAACAACCTATTGAGTTTCATCTATTCATTAAGAGAAAAGTTGGTTTATGAGAGAAACACTAGACATGTTTTCAAACACTATTCAAGATTCGTCCTCTCTTTCATTAAAAGTTGTCACGTTATTTGAGTCAACAAGCCTATTGAATAGTTGTCACCTTATGTTTGTCAACAAACCTGTTAGGATAAGGATTTGAGAAGCTTCCATGTTATTTACTGATCAAGACTTCTTTGGAAGGGTTCAACAAACCTGTTAGGATAAGGATTTGAGAAGCTGCCATGTTATTTACTCATCAAGACTTCTTTGGAAGGGTTCACTAAAATTCTTTGATTTTTATTTGAATTAATTCTCAATGTAGATAACGATACAAATAGAGAGAGTGCATGAACTAATTCAATTATTAGTTTCGGAGGATAATGGTCATTGAGTGAATGGAGGATAATGGTCGTCATAAAATTGCAAATATTATATTCTTTAAGATAAATTGAAAAATATAATATATAATAAAAACTAGTATAGTCCTTTAATTTGTGGAGGTTAAATATGGATAGAACACACGTTATCCATCCATGAGGTAAATATGGATGAAACATAAAATCAATTTAGACATAATATTTATTTAATTTTTCTATAATCTATATATATATGAATACATTCCAAATTTTAAAATATAAAAATCTAAATAGATATAATAATGTATAAAAATATAGATTTTTAATTCAATTCACATTTTTTAATAATTGTTGTTTCAAATCTGGAATAAAATCAATATAAAAAAATACATATATGAATCCATTCCATATTTTAAGATATAAACACCTAAATAAATGTAACCCCGAATTTTAAGATATAAACATCTAAATAAATGTAAAAAGTGCACGTCTATTTTAAAGTCCACTAGATGAGAGATTTAAAATATTATTAAAAATAACATGTCAACTTAAATTAAATTTAAAATATTTAGAATTACATATATATAAAAAACAACATAAATTAGATATACTAAAACAAATAAACATTAGATTACACATTTCTTCAATATTTCTACTCTAAAAACAGGTTTACATTTTGAAAGATTTGTTTCCTCTAAGTACTTGGTAGATCTCTTTTTTACATTTTGAAAGATTTGATCCCTCTAATTGCTTGGTAGATCCATTTTAATTGGATCTTTGCTGGTATATAAAAATGGATTTCTAAGTTAATTGACATAGTGCATGGATTTCAACTCAATTCACAATGCAGCAGCACCGCTATCAATTAAGTTTTCAATTTGTACTATGATCTCTATTTTTTTCACAGTGCTGTAGAACCACCATCAGAAAATACGCTCCCATTTGTGAGAAAGGGAGTTTCACCACCATCGAATAAGTTTCCATTGGAATTTATAATATTTTTAGCACCACTGTTGGATACGCTGCCATTTCTAGAAAAAGGAGGTTCAACTCTATCAGATAAGTTACCGTTTGAAAGAAGAAATATATGCATTGGAAAGAATAAAACATGGGACCTGGTGGTACTTCCAAATGACAATAAAGTTGTTGGTTGCAAGTGGGTCTACACGCTGAAGAAATGTGTTGATGACAAGGTTGCAAAACAATAAGCAAGACTGGTAGAAAAAGGGTACTCTCAGAAGGAATATCTTTAATTTCCATGAAATCTTTTCACCAGTGATTAATCTTGTTTAAATTCGATTAGTGTTAGCACTGGTTACTTTACTTGATCTTGAGTTAGAGCGGCTAGATGTTAAAACGACATTTTTACATGGAGATTTGGATGAGGACATTTACATGGAACAACCAGAAGGGTTTGTTCAGAATCAGAAAGGAAGATTGGTTTGCAAGCTCAAAAAGTCATTGTATGGATTGAAGCAGTCTCCCACGAAATGGTACAAGAAGTTTGATTCCTTCATGGCGAACCAAAATTTTACTAGATGTGAGTATGATCATTGTGTTTACTTTAAAAAGTTGGAAAATGGTGTGTTCATGATCTTGGTGTTATATGTTGATGATATGCTCATAACAAGAAAGAGCATGGTTGAGATTAACAGGTTGAAGGCCCAGCTATCTAGGACATTCGATATGAAGGATCTAGGAGAAACAAAACTAATATTAGGCATGGAGATACACAAAGACTAAAAAAATGGTAAGTTGTGGTTATCACAAGAGAAGTATGCGGAGAAATTACTTCAAAGATTCGGTATGAATAAGGTGAAACCAATTAGCATCCCTTTGTCTTCTCATTATAAGATTTCTTGGGGTTTGTGTCCTAGTAATGATGAAGAAAAGAAATATATGTCTTGTTTACCATATGTTAATGCAGTAGAAATTTTGATGTATTTGATGGTCTGTACTAGACCATACATTTCACATGCAGTTGGTGTTGTTAGTAGATACATGGAAAATCCAAGAATAGAGCATTGGGCAGCAGTGAAATGGGTGCTTAGGTACGTCAGAGGTACAAACAATTATTGTATCACCTTTGAGGGTTCAAATGATGAAGTTTTCGGTTATGTTGATTCAAATTTTGCAAGTGACTTGGACAAGAGGAGACCACTTCATGTTATGTCTTTACTCTTGCAGGTGGTCCTATAAGTTGGATGTCAAAGCTACAAGATGTTGTTACTTTATCCACTACAGAGGCAGAATATGTATCTGCCTGACATGCTTGCAAATAGGCAATCTCGTTGAAATGTTTTCTTGGTGAGTTTGGAAGGATATAGATTAAGGTAAAAAATTTATGTAGCAATCAAAGTGATATTCATTTGGCTAAAAATCCAGCCTAACACAGTAAAACAAAACACATTTATGTAAAGTATCATTTTGTAAGACATGTTATTGATGAAGGTGGAGTACTTCTTGAAAAGGTCCACTCTCAAAAGAATTGTTCAAATATGTTCACAAAACCAGTCACGTTAGAGAATCTGCAGTGGTGCATAACTTCTTTTGGATTGTAAGAAAGGTGATGAAAAGGCAAGAGCAGGGTATCAAGTAAATTGTTGTCAAGGTGGAGATTGTTGATAAGGACGACAACCAATTTCCTGAAAAGATAGTAGTTGACATTTTTCGAGTTAAGAAAGCACTGGTTTTTTCTGGTTTATAGATTTAACATTATCCAGTTTTTTGTATTTTGATTTTTTGTTGTTTTAAGGCAACACAATTAGAATAGACAATTGTATATGGCTATGTGTAAGTCCATAGAGGCAATAGGTGATATTGAAGAGTTAATGTAAATCCAAAAGAGAAGAATAACTATATTCTGATGCAAAGAAAAGTTATAATCTCCATTTTTGAAGAAGAAGAAGACCGATACACTTACTTTGTGGATGTTTCATTCTCGAAGATTTTACGACATTAAATCTCTGTGTTCATTATTATGTGCGTGTCATTATTCTCTATCTATTTTGTTTACACTCTATATTATTGTGTTGACTAGATAAACCAATTCCATTATTAAAACTGAGAACAACATATTCAATTTCATCTATTCATTGAGAAAAATACATGTTTTCAAACACTATTCAAGATTATTCAAGATTCGTCGTCTCTTTCATTACAAGTTGTCATGTTATTTGAGTCAACAAACCTATTGATAAGCTGCTATTGAATATCTGTCACCTTATGTGAGTCAACAAACCCAACTCGTTGGGATAAGGATTTGAGAAGCTGCCATATATTTACTGATCAAGACTTCGGAAAAAGGGTTCAATAAATTCTTTGATTTTTATTTGAATTAACTCCTTGAAAATAATATTATCAAATATTAATCTTAATTGTCAATGTAGATAACGATACAAATTGAGAGAGTGCATGAACTAATTCCATTATTAATTTGACACGTCAAACCATAAAAATTCAAATAAATCATCAAAAAGGAGTAGAGGGTTTGAGATGTCAAATCAAAACATAAGGTTCCGTGATTATATTATATGATAAAAACTTGAAAACGAACCATGTTAACTTATACTTTGGGAAATTGTTCGGATATGTGAAGCGAGCAACCGAGATTTTGAAGTAGTATAGCAGGCAAACAAAGGCCATTTATAATTTTTTATTAGGACCTCTAAAATGTAAAAAGCTATACTTTAGACACCCGTCATAAAATTGCAAATATTATATTTTTTTTATTTTAAAAATATAATATATAATAAAAACTAGTATAGTTATTTAACTTCTTGTTGGTAAATATGGATAAAACACAAGTTATTTATGTATGAGTTATCACTTATTTTGATTTTTTTATATAATTATTTAGTTTAAATTTGGAATAGAATCAATATAGACATAACACTTATTTAATCTTCCTATAATCTAGAAAAAGCATAGATATGAATCCACCCCAAATTTTAAAATATAAACACCTAAATAGATATAATAACGTATAAAAAAATGTATTTCTAATTCAATTCATATTTTTTTAATAATTGTTTGCTTATAATCCGGAATAGAATAAATCTAGAAAAGGCATAGATATGAATCCACTTATCACAGAACACTTATCTCACCTTCCTACAATCTAAAAAAACATAGATATGAATCCACTTATCACATAACACTTATCTCATCTTCTTACAATCTAAAAAAACAATAGTATGAATCCACCCTAAATTTTGAGATATAAACACTTAAATAAATGTAATAATTGCACCTGAGAGGTGCATTCTAAAGCAGAGTAGGGGAGAGATGTGTAACTTTCTTCATGCTCATCCTAGAGTTGAGAGGTATCCTTTATAAAAAAATAAAAAAATGTTATTAAAAATAACATGTCCCCTTAAATTAAATTTAAAATATTTAGAATTCCATATATATATATATATATATATATATATATACCAACATAAATAAACTAAAACAAATAAACATGAGATTACACGTTTCTTCAACATTTCTACTCTAAAAAGGGTTTACACTTTGACAGATTTGATCCCTCTATGTGTTTAGTAGATCTCCTTTTAAATGAATCTTTGCTAATAAATAAATAAAATAGATTTCTAATTTATACTGGTGTATAAAAAATGGATTTCTAAGTTAATTGACACGGTGCATGGATTTCAACTCAATTCACAATGCGGCAGCACCGCTATCAATTAATTAAGTTTTCGATTTGTACTATGATATCTATCGTTTTCACAGTGCTATAGAACCACCATCAGATGATACGTTCACATTTGTGAGAAAGGGAGCTTCAACCCCATCGGATAAGTTTCCATTGAAATTTATAATATTTCTAGGACCACCATCAGATACATTGCCATTTCTCAAAAAAGGAGGTTCAACTCTATCAGATAATTTTGCGATTGAATTAACTATATTTCTAGTTCTCTGCATCATATTCACGATTTCTCTCATGGCAGGTCTCTCTTTAGTAATGTCTCCTAAGCAGGGATCAGCAATCATCATCATCTTCTGCAGTTCCATGATGTCAATTATGTGATCAACAATTGTCATGAATTTCTCTATGCCTTCGCTGCAATATGTTTTAGTCCATTCTGCCAAAATGGTTTCATCATGTACTAATTTCAAACCTGTAATAAGTTCTAGAAGTAGCACACCAAAGCTATAAACATCACTCTTGGAAGAATATCTGCGTGTTTTCATGTATTGCGGATCCATGTAACCATAAATCCCTCTAACCGCAGTGAATGTAGATTGGTTGTCTTTTGGACCTAACTTTGCAAGTCCAAAATTAGCCAATTTAACACAGTTATCTTTCACCAGCAAAACATTTGAAGCCTTAACATCACAGTTCAATATAGGAGGCTTTGCTTCTTCATGAAGATATTTCAAAGCCACAGCAACTTGATATGCTATGTCCATATGAGCTACCTAAGAGAGTGGACTTGTACTTGTGGGGAAGGCAAGGGAGTGCTGCTCTTTCCTTCAGCAGCACTAAAAATTTCATTAGCAACTCAAAATACAACTTACAAAAAAGTTGTACTTTGCTGACTGTGACTCGTTGACAGAGCTCACAAAATCAATTTAATTCTTACAAGACTGTTGCAGCTTAGCTGCTACTTCTAACAACATTCTCTAGATGATGTTTCAACTAGCTCTTACAGCTAACATCGATTAACACGCTTAATTCAGCTAGCTATGAGTGCTAACAATTACTCTCAGCTCTGTCACATCTCACTCAGAGCTCTGTCACAACTCACTATTTAACATGTTTCTGATCACCCCTGTGTCTGTTAACTTATCACAAATATTATACAGAATTAATTAACAACATTCACACAAAATAAACTCCAGCCGCTATAACAAAATGACATTACAAAAAATAAAGTTGAGTTTTTCAAAAACATAGTAAAAACAAAATTACGCAGAAAACTCGAGAGTTTCAACTTTGTTTCTATTACTTTCTGCTGTGTATTTTCAGCATACATGATATGATTTACAAGCCAGGTATATATAGGATCATGGCTAAGTCGGTCATTAAATACAAACTGACCCTTCGTTTATACAAAAATGGGATTCTCTATAAATAATTTATTATATGTTAAAGTCTAACAGAGTTTGAAAAATGCGCTTCCTCTTTAGCAATTAGATGTGCTTTGTTGGCACAGTAAAAATGACTTTTCATATTTTGATAATATTATGTCTGTTAGATAGTGAGGCGGTGTGGCGATGTAATAGCTCTTCAAAATTTCGGCGATCATATTTATGGGCGGTGATTCCTTTTCAGAACTCTAATGGTTGATGTCGCCTCTTCAAAATTTGATGCAGCCATCGGTGTAGTAATTACTGAGTTCCAACATTCTCCCCCTTAATTACTACATTCGAAAACAAAAAATTTTACACTTTCTGTTACAGCTTACAAATCCAATATTTTTCCTATGAAGTTCAAACAAATCTTTTTCCAATGGTTTTGTAAATAGATCTACAAACTGATTTCTTGATGTGCAAAATTCCACACTGATTTCATTGTTTTTTATCAGTTCTCTGATAAAATGAAACCTTGTATCAATATGTTTACTTATTTTGTGAAAGACATGATCTCTTGATAATGCAATAGCTGATTTATTATCACAAAATTTGAGTTGGTTCATTATGTTCATGCTGTAACTCAAAAAGAGTTCTTCTCATCCATATAGTTTGACATTCAGCTGTTGTTGCTGCAACATACTCTGCCCCATCAGAGGATAGTGGCATTATGGGATGCTTCTTTTATGCCCATGCTACTGATCTCGATCCAAAATTGAACACATATCCAGATGTGCTCTTTCCATTATCGATAGAACCTGCAAAATCACTGTCAATATATCCAATCAATTTAAAATTTGAATTAGGTGTATACTGGATACCAAAATTTGTTGTTCCTGCAATATATCTTAGGATTCTCTTTCCAACTTTCCAGTGGGTATTATTTGGCGATTCCATAAACCTTGAAATCAAACTTACTACAAACATTATATCAGGTCTTGTTGCAGTTAAGTACATGAGACTTCCAACCAGTCTCTTATACAACGTTGGATCAACCTTTGACGCATCATCATCCTTACTAAGTTTTGTGCTAGTTGCAATTGGAGTTACAATTGGCTTACAATTCAACATCCTGATTCTTTTCAATACATCATTTGCATACTTAGATTGACATATAAAAATACCATCTTCATACTAAATTACTTCAATACCAAGGAAATATTTCATCATTCCTAAATCAGTCATCTCAAATTATATTTTCATGGCTTTCTTGAATTCATCCACAGAAAGGTCTCCAGTGAATATCAAATCATCCACATATAAGCAAACAATCAGTATTTTACCTTCAATGGTTTACCTTTGTATACACTGTTGTCTCACTTGGACTTCTGTTGAATCCTTCGTTGTTCAAATATTCATCAATTCTGTTGTACATACTCTGGGTTCTTGCTTTAATCCATATAATGTTTTCTTCAATCTGTAGACCTTATCTTTCTGTCCATCAACCTCATATCCTGGAGGTTGTCTTACATAAACCTCTTCTTCTAAATATCCATTCAAAAATACAAACATTACATTCATTTGATGTACATACCATTTCTTATGAGCAGCAATAGCTAATACCATCCTTACCGTATCAAGTCTAGCTACAGGTGCAAATGTCTCATTATAATCAATTCCAGGTTGTTGACTAAACCCCTGAGCTACAAGTCTTGCTTTATATTTTTCAACATCACCATCAACATTTAACTTAGTATTATAAATCCATTTGACACCACTACAATTTTTATCTTCAGGAAAATCTACAAGATCCCAAGTATTATTTCTTTTTATGGCATCAATTTCTTCATCCATTGCTTTTATCCAAACATCATTTCTAACAGCTTCATGAAAATCTATAGGATCAAATGCTATAAATGCAAAATTTGAAACTTGATCTACTTCATCATTGTTCATACAGTTCTCTTAAACTTCTAGTTTTCCGACCTCTAACTTTGTTTCTTAATGATGCTAATGTAGGATTTGATTCATTACTTACCTGCGATCTTTTTCCTTGTCATCAACCAATATTTTATGGTTCACCATGTTCATGAGTTCGAGGCGTTCTGGCTGGTGTCCTTATTGTTGATGTATGTGGAGTTGACTATCCTCCATGTGTGCCTTGTTCTTCTTCTTCATCTTCTGCGTGAGGTGTTATAGCTTCCTCACCAACTAATTTATCAATGCTCCCATCCATGCTTCTTCTTCTTTAAACACCACATCTCTGTTGATAACATACTTCTTGGTGGTGGGATTATAGAGTTTACATGCTTTAGATTCTTCACTATATCCAACAAAAATACATTTCTGACTTCTGTCATCTAACTTTCTTCTCATCTCTTCAGATACATGTGCATAAGCTACAGAACCAAAAATTCTTAAAAGAGATATGCTGCTACACTTACCACTCAAAGCTTGCCGAGGAACTAGATCCTTCATGCTCTTCGTGGGGATTCTGTTCAGAATGTACACTGAACAAGTAACATCGTCTCCCCAATATTCATTTGAAAGATGCTTCTCCTTCATCATACTTTGATCCATGCTCATAATGGTTCGATTCTTCCTTTCTGCTACACAGTTTTGTTGTGGAGTGTAGTGTGCAGTAAACTGCCTTTTAATTCCATAATACTTACAAAAATCCATAAATTCATTTGACATATACTCACCTTCTCTATCTGATCTCAAGACTTTAATAAATCTGTTACTCTCTTTTTCAGCCATAGCTTTAAAACTTTTAAACACATCAAATGCTTGAGATTCCTGTTTCAACAAATACACCCAAGTTTTTCGATTGTAATCATCAATGAAAGACATAAAATAAACATTACCAGTCAAAGAAGGTATTTGCATCGGTCCACACAAATCTACGTGTACTAGCTCCAATGGTGCTTTTTCTCTGTATGAGACTCCAGAACTAAATTTATCTCTATGATGCTTTCCCAATATGCAACTCTCACATGAGCCTGTTGGATGCTCAATACTAGGCAATCCTTTCACCATCTGCTTCTTCTGTAGAAAATCTAAACCACCAAAATGTAAATGGCCATACCTCAAATTCCATAAACATGATTGATCTAAGCTCTTAGTTTTATAGGCATTCAAAGAGTTAGTCAAATCATTTCTCATAGTCAACAGAAACATTCTATTCTTTGTCATCTCTACTCAAGCAATCAACTGTTTACTTGGATTTTTATCATAAATACTGCATACCTTTTTCTTAAAGAATAGTCTGTACTCTTTCTCCAGCAATTTTCCAACACTCAATAAATTACACATTAAACCAGGAACATAATAAACATCATGTATTGTTCTTCTTTTACCATCTTTTTCATACACAACAATTACACCTTTACCATTAACTTTTACCTTACAATTAGTACCTAACTTCACTTCAAACTGGATGCTTGTATCTAAACTTCAAAATAATTCTTTGTTTCCAGTCATGTGATTGCTGCATGCGCTGTCCAAAAACCATATATGTTTTGAACTTTCCTGGGTGACATTACAAGTCAAAAACATAGGTTTCTCTTCATTTTCAGTCTCCTCTGTCATGTGTGTAGACAACTTACTAGAATCTGCTTGCATCTTCTAGCACTTGTTAGCAAAATGCCCAAATTCTTACAATAAAGACACTGAACTTTAGATCTGTCATACCTTTGATTTCCTCACTGTTTTTCTCTGCTGCTACTCCCCCTTATGCTAGGAGCACTATGTTGTAACTTCTCTTCATTTTCAGAATCATTTATGTTGTCACTATGAACAAGACTTCGTCCTCCTCTTCCTCTGTTACTAGCTCTTCCTCTGCCTCTACCTCTAGTAACATTTATCTAAGATTTAAAAGCATTTTCTAATGGAGTATCATCATACCTGTTCATTCTTGATTCATAGGCAAGCAATGAACCAGTCAGCTCATCAATATGCATCTGACTGAGATTTTTAAACTCTTCAATTGGAACAACCACTATTTCAAACTTCTTTGGCAAACATCTCAGCAATTTTTCAATCACACGTTGTTCTGGAAGGTCTTCACCATACCATCGTAGCTGGTTTACAGTAATTATAACTTTTGTAATTAAATTATCAAAAGTCTCATTGTCCTTCATCTTCAGATTCTCAAAATCTCTTCTTAAGTTCTACAACTTAACATTCTTCACCTTGGTCACGCCTTGGTAGCACGTTTCAAGAGTGTCCCAAGCTTTCTTTGAAGACTCGGCACTTGATATCTTCAGAAAAATAGATTCACTCAATCCTTGCTATTAAGACCAAGAGTTTTCTTATCCTTCTTCCGATTTTCTTTCAACATAACACGCTCAGCATTTGACAGAGCCAACTTAGTAGCTCGATCAGTTGGTTCAGGATAGCCAATCGTAACAAACTCCCAAAGATCCTGAGAACGTAGGATGGTTCTCATTTTAATCAACCATGTGTCATAATGTCTCTCAGACAACACTGCAATTTGTGGTTGCACTACATTGCTGTTAGTAGCCATTTCAATTAATTTCAAAAAACAATGAGCAATAAAACTCAACAAAGATTTTAGACACGATGGAAAAACTTAACCACGCTCTGATACCATTGTGGGGAAGGTAGGGGAGTGCCGCTCTTTCCTTCAACAACACTAAAAACTTCACTAACAGCTCAAAATACAACTTACAGAAAAGTTGTACTTTGCTGACTGTGACTAGCTAACAGAGCTCACAAAATCAATGTAATTCTTACAGGACTATTACAGTTTGGATGCTACTTCTAAAAATATTCTCTAGATGTTGTTTCAACTGGTTGTTATAGCTAACAGTGATTAACACGCTTAATTCATCTAGTTGTGAGTGCTGACAGTTACTCTCAGCTTTGTCACAGCTCACTCAGAGCTCTATCACAACTCACTATTTAACATGTTTCTGATCACCCCTACGTCCGTTAACTTATCACAAATATTCTATGGAATTAATAAACAACATTCACACAAAATAAACTCCAGCTNAACTCCAGTTGCTACAGTAAAATGACATTAAAAAAAATAAAAGTGAGTTTTTTAGAAACAGAGTAAAAAAAAAATTACACATAAAACTCCAAAGTTTCAACTCTGTTTCTATTACTCTCTGTTGTGTATTTTCAGCGTACATAATGTGATTTATAAGCTAGGTATATATAGGATTATGGCTAAGTCGGTCATTAAATACAAACTGACCCTTCTTTTATACAAAAATGGGATTCTCTATAAATAATTTACTATCTATTACAGTCTAACAGAGTTTGAAAAATGTGTTGCCTCTTCAGCAATTAGATGTGCTTTTCTCGCACAATAAAAATGACTTCTCATATTTTGATAATATTATGTCTCTCAAATAGTGAGGCGGTGTAACAACTCTTCAAAATTTGGGCGATCGTATTTCGGGGCGATGATGCCTTTTCAGAACTCAGTCGGTTGATGTTGCCTCTTCAAAATTTGTTGCAGTGATCGATGTAGGTATTACTAAGTTCCAACAATACTACCCTTGTTTTTGTGCAGTCGATCATACAAACTTCCATTGGAAATGAACTCGAACACAAGAATTTTCTCATCTGTAAATGCATCACATTGTTAAAACAAAAAAAAATTCTAAAAAATACAAAACCATACCAATTTTAAATTTAGTATTTTTTAAAATATAAAAAATACAAAACCATACAAACTCCAAATTTAGTGTTTATTGGTTTTAATTTTCATTTTCACACTTCTAACTCATCTTTAACCATAGTAGCATAACTTTGGTTGTATTGGACTTTTTTGTAAGAAAAATTCAAGGGAATTGAAAATAGTATTCCACATAATACTGATACTATATAAATTTTCCTACATTTTTTTCAATATGTTTCAAGATAAGAATTATTTAAATTTCATTGTTTTATTTTTAATTTGTCTCCATTATGTAAGTGCATAAGTGTTTTAGGGTTAGTTTTACATTTTAAAAGTTTAAGGCTTTAAAATTCATAATATATA
>LPNX010666791.1:0-52007 GCA_001517045.1 Pseudotsuga menziesii
ACTAGCACTTGCAATTGATCATGCGCCGTCGCTTAAGCGACGCTTGCTAGGCTAGCCGTCGCTTAAGCGACGCTTATGAGCCTAGCCGTCGCTTAAGCGACACTTATGAGCCTAGCCGTCGCTTAAGTGACGCGTATGACCATAATTTTAAAAAAAAAATTGAACTTTGTGATTTTTGCAGGTAGGTTGAAAAGAAAAAATCCACGCGTCGTCGGAAGTAACTGTCGCATTTTGCATCAAAATGTAGTAGTGATAGATTTCTAGGGGGACCCGGACATGCCGCTACCACCAGGATCGGCATATGGCGATATAGGTAACGAATCTCGACCCTCTCTTTTTAAAATTTTTGAGTTATTTAATTTTTTTTGTGTTTTCTGATTATATGGAATCAAAAGACATATTTTTGCATGACAATACATAGTGACATTTACCATTCGTGTGCATATGTGGGACCACGGTAGCCAAAACCCTTCCCTCGTCACAAATGGAGGGGAAGAGGAGATGATATCACGGGTGTGGATGCGGAGTGGACGCTCCAAAGTATTCATACCAATTTTGTGAGATTGACACATAGGGTTCCCATGGCGCAGTCCTTGCCTGAGGCTATGCAGCGCTAGGTGGCGGGTGTACCATGCACATGGGTGCGATTATTCCAACGGCTAGATAGAGCCATAGTGACCTTCCATGATCACAACCCTCCTCCTCCACAGGATTAGATACCTGGGAGTGTATACATTTTGTACTACCGTGTATTATATGTTGGTGGCTCGAGAGCCCCAATTTTGTATCATGACACTATGTATTATCACATTTTGGATGTTATATAATTTTTTTATGGTGATCAGTTTATTAATTTACATGAGTAAAAATTGTGTTTGTGATGAATTTACTGTGTATGAAACAAATGCCAATGTAACACGTAGTTAGCATATGAGTCAGCAACTTGATTATTAATTCTTGGAATGTGTATGTATGTTATATTGTCAAATTGCCATTCTAATAATCTCACATGTAAGAATATTCTTAATAACGTCAGATCTCTAACATGGTACAAACCATTAAGCTGTGACACTACTAACACTGAATCAAGACATACCTCAAGAGAGAGAACACCATGTGAAATGGCATCCCGTATAAGCTCAATAATGGCACTATATTTAGCAACATTGTTGGAAGATGGCCGTAGAAATACGCCTCCTGAAGACAGTACCTAACCCATAGGAGTATAAATCACCCAAGCAGCAGAGGCTGAGTGTTGAGTGTGACGGATCGCACTATCCGTGAATCCTATGTAGGTGGAAGATTCCATTGACATATGCCAAAAGAAACGGAAACTAATCACAAACCTGATCACGATAAGAAAAAGACCTAACTATGCAAAACTGTACACTAATATACAATAACGAGCCTTGGATAAAAATCATGCATAGTACTTCTTAAGATAGAGCCAATTTCTAGGCTTCGCCAAGGCCGTTCCTTCGTAATTCACTAACTCATAAGCACCCTTCTTTAAGACATGTTTGACCATGTAAGGACCATGCCACATGGGATTAAATTTTCCTACCCCCAAGGGTTCTTTCGGTTGATCCCACAAAAGGACCAAGTCTCCCTCACCAAACCTCCTTGGATGGACAGACTTATTGTACTAGACCTTTACGCGATGTTTATTGACCTCTAGAGCCACCAAGGCATCTCGATGCTGCTCATCAAGTTTCTCAAGGTGGACCAAACGCTCCTCCAATGGTGAAGTGTCTGGTAAGATTTCTACAGCTAGCTTCAAACAAGGAATCTCGCATTCAACTGGCAATATCGACTCCACTCCATGTACAAGGAAAACTCCAAAAGGATTTGGATTTTGTACACATGTCGATGTACGCGGGCTTAGGGGTCAAACCCGCATATATACACGATTAAGGGTTTAAAAGTTGTGTGTATCATTTTTCACATGTTTTTAGGGATGATCAAGGAAACATCAAAGGACAAAAAATGGTCCACGGGGTCTAAGGAGTCTGCAGCGGGACAGGGGAAGGCCATACAAAGTGTGATTCACCTGGAGTGGTAAAATCAGCTATAACAGTACCTAGTGTGCATGTGTGGCTAGCGTATGCACAAGTCAGATATGCACTATAAAACACACTATCCCACCTATGCATACATGATAAATAATAATAGTAATTTCCCCATGAAAAATGAGAAATCATATTTATATTAAGTTTAACATTCTTAATTATTTAATAGTTAATCCCTTTTATGATCCAATATCCTTATCTTTATGTTGTTATTAACTTAACCTGCCAATACAAAGATGGGTGCCTACTACCACTAATTCAACATCAAGGAATACCCATCCCTTAACAATACTAACTAACACATCCTCCCATCCTAACCTACGTCTACATCCTCCCTATCCTTCCTCTCCTAGTAAAGAAGTGGATGTAGGATTCATTAACCTAACCACATAAGAACCTGTGAGCGATAGCGTCGGCTAAACATGAGACCTAGCCTCTCCTAGCAGGCATCCAATCATCGTCATCACAACAACTTGGTGAGCGTGTCTCAGCATGACCCTCCCATGACCCCGGGTATCATAGTAACATAGGGTGGGAAATACATCCACCCCTCTCAACATACTAGGTCTATACCCTATCAAAACCATACTTTGTGGCTATCAGGATTATTGTATTATGCCATCACATCATCAGTTTGGTAAATAAGGCTCTCTACAAAAATTGGTACTACACCACACTTCATATCAAGTAGCCGACTATTACATAGCTCATGCATCGTGTGGATTGGTACTTTGTGAATATATATTTTGTAATGTCCCCAAAAATCGAAAAATAAATAAATTGTAGGCTAGTAAAAAAATACCTAGACGAAACATTATTCACTTGCGGGACTCTATCATACACTTCATGTACCTCTGTTTATTCATAATTTGTTCTTACGTTCTATCTTTTACTTTCAGTCGTTATTTTTAATGTGTTTTACTTATGATGTTGTACTACTGTTTACTACTTAGTATTATGTTTACACTTTTGTTGCTTATGTGTCGTTACTGAATTTATATGCTTCATCCTTTCTACATTGTCGCACTTGTTAATTATAGAGTCCTAACTCATCTTTGTTTGTGGAAACAAAGTGGGCAGAGTGGCGGGACTCATTCTCCCATGACGGTTTGAGAGGTAAAGGTGTTTATTGGTTTACAGGATTACTTAGTTCTCGGAACTAAGGCACCTATTCTATTTTACATGCAGTTCATGCTTGCAAGGGAAACTTGTTTAAAGTGTACGGAAAGCCTCGATCTTGAAGAAAATACTACTGGTTGACTTTAGTTCCTTTACCGGCTCCGAATCATAACAGGTATAATTACTATTCTCGTAATTTTAGCTATCACTGCTAAAGTTCTTGTTTAGTACTTATGCTTCCTTAGGGTCTTATAACTCTTAATTTTACATCATGGTCTTAATTACGTTTATGTTTAGTTTATTAAAACTATTAATCATAGCTTTTGTTTTTATATGTGCAGGTTATTAGCTTGAACTAGATTCATATCGTGATTCTCTTACGAGTGCAAATTGCAAAACATGGCATATTGCATATGCCATGTTCACTAAGCCTAAGCCTAGGGATTAATTGTATTTTTATTAGGTTAAGATTTTTAACCTAAGATTCATATGTTAATAGGTATTAAACCTTTGGTACATACCTTATATTATTACGTAAGTCTTGGGGTTGACTTAAGGCTAGTGCAGACCATATATGGACTCTACACTTTAAACCTTATCATTATAATATATTAACCTTGCTATAGTGTATACATTGTAATGTTCATGGTGATATGAAATAGGGTGGAGAAATAACATAAGGTGGAAATCATTTGTTAGCAGGGTTTAAGCATTGGTATGGGAAATGGAGGTCACGAAAACAACAATGCTTGACTATGGAGAGTGGGTTTAATAATTCGTTAATGGAATTCAGCTGGTGCATTCAATGCTCTTGGAAAAACGTGACAGCCCTAAGCTTAAGGCTTGGGCACATGATGGTTTTTCCATTTGCAAATTTTGGGTTGCGGTTTTGTCTTTATCTGCGTAGGGGAAATGGAGGCGACCTCTATTGTCATGGAGGTAAGATCCCAGTTAGTTTATCAGCATTATTATTGTTTACATTGAAACAATTGATCGTTTTCATGCTTCTCACCCAAAACGTATTCGATTTTGGTTAAAGGTGAGGTGGCTCCATAATTTGTTGTCAGCTCCAAGTGTTTGCAACGTGGCCACAGTTTTCCTGTGAGCAAGTCTATACTTTCTACCTCTCAGCCCTCTTGGGCAGACTGCGTTTGGATTTTTTGCTTGGTTGGGGTTTTATGCTGTGGGTTTTGATTTCACCTTTGGGATTAATATTACAGACTTGGGTTTTAATTAAATGTTCCAGTGGCTTCTGTCTGTGGGTAAAATTATGTTTCCCTTGGATCTGCATATAAATTTTGGGTTTGTAATTATAATTGAGCCATGGGCTGCACCATTGCTTGCAATGGTGCCATATCCCATTGGCATGCTTGTGTGGAGACACTGCAATTTACCATACTATGTATGATGTATATACTCTGCATTTTTTATAATGATCAATTTTATTTTGCTTACTATGTGTGTAATGTGTATGCTGTGTTCAATGGTTTAATGACAGAGCTTTAGGAACATGAATACGCCGTTGTGGAAGTTTATGTATTGAATAATTTTATTGGGCTGTAATGGTGAACAACGTGGGCTCAAAAGACCAAGCCATGGATGGATTGAGCCTTCCCCATCATGGCTGCGATAGATCTATTGTATCTTTACTGTAGATAATTTAATGATTAGTTTAAGGGTGATTCGTTAGAAGAGTAGTTGGTTATAAAAATCATATTGTGTAATTTTATTTTGGCATTTTCCATAACTTAGGTGAATGTTGTGTGTAGCATCTGTTGGTTGCTTAATATTATGAATCCATGGGTTTTGTAGAAGCCAGGGTTATAAGCCGACGATGGAATTCGTTGTTGTGTTTAGACTGTAAATGGACTCTGTGTATTTAAATGTTGGTTGAGGCCGTGCTGTAGTGAAATTGTAGTTTGTCTTAACAACATGATTGTGGTTTATCAATTGTTTCCCGCATACAGGTTATGTATAGCATGGCCATAGCGTGTATGCAAGTGAAACCCCATAGGGTTTGACTATTTTTGGATATTAATGTGATGAGTTGTATTTTAATAAATAAAAGAGGCTAGGCTTGTATTCCCATAGGATTCGATTCTTGTTTCTGTTTGTAATGCATGGGTTTATAATACGATTTTGATGCTATTTAATATGTTATGATTATTGTGTAAGGTGATTTTTTTTAATTCGTTTATGGTAATGTTTTGATGAGTTATGTAATTTTGTTTAACAGTTATGTATAAATGGAATAGATAGAAATGGATTCTTTTATATGAATTTATGATCAAAGATTCGTAAAGGACCATATGGATGGTCACGATGCTTCCTTCGTTCATTTAGTTCTAATATTGATAATTTAAATGCAAAGTTTTAATATTAGTTTATTCTTTTTATAGCAGACCTTGAAAGGTCTTAGATGAGTTATTTATCTTTGGATTTAAATGTATAGATAGCTTTCAGAAATGTTTATGCATGCTGACTTTATCTATTTATATATTTATCTATAAAGTAGTTTTGTTTGTAAGTAATACCCTGAGGTATCTAATTAGTATATTTATTTCTTTAAATCTTGCTCCTATGATTAAATATATTTTAATATGAACATGTCTCTACTGACAAATGAAATATGTTAGTAGAGTTATAAAGAATAAGTGAGCAATAATAACAAGTATGAACTAACCTAGTTTATACATAACCCATTTTTATAAATAATGCTACTACAAAATTTAAACTAGGGTGTAGAACCCTTGAAGAACATCACCCAATGCATTTAACTGTGCAAAAATAAACCCATACTCATACATTTCCTAACCCTAGTATAATAACTCATCCACATTTGAGGGTTAATATTTTATAAGACATGTAAACCCTAGAAAGTATAGACATAGCAATCATTTCTAGGTCTAGAATACCATATGAATATTTACCTAAAACAGCCAGCATTTATGATAGACATGAACTTAACATACTAAGAACTCATACATGTAATTTCTATGAGGCTCCTTTAATGGCTGAACCTTCACACTTTTAAATAACCAGCATTATCAAATTAAGACAGATCTGACCTCTGATTTTGATGACAAAATCACTTGGGAACTACCACGTTCCTCCCAACCATGACCCGAAATCGTTCCTGGTTTTAATCCGAATCCCCCCGAGCCAGACTCCAACATGAAAGTAGCTTAGAGCTCCTAAGGTAAGGTTTCCTATCTAGTGTATCAGATCTGGATTAGTTCTCATTTTCCTTCCACGAAATGTTTCTTCAAGAATTTACTTGAGAACAAATAGGCAGAAAAATGAATCCTCACATGATAGATCAGAACCCCAAGCCTTTCCTTGGCTTGAGCCTTTATAGACATACTTTTCAGTCAAAGGGATAGTTAAATAAAAAAACCTTGGTTTCTTGATTTATCCCTTTTCAATTACTTTGGGTAGTTATTAATATTTTAACTTAGGAACTTTCTACTAATTCCTAGTTGGACTTTTATAGACATTATACTATTTATTAATCTTTCATAATAAATAATAATTGATGGAGCTCTTCTTCTTTCTTTCATTTATTTATATTATTAATATATTTAATTATTTATACATAACATGTATAAAGTACATAATAATATAACACTTTATTAGCATTTGTCTTTGGGAATCATATACCATGATCCCTAGACTTAATGACACTTCTTCATTAAGGTCAAGTAGGTAGATAGTTTATGTCTACTAGGCTAGGCAACTCTAAACATCCTTGCATATTGGATTTCCCTCATATAGCATGGTAGCTCTTCAGTAATTTGATGAGAATACAGAAATTCAAAATTTCATTTAATCACTTATAAATAAGTATGATGAGATCAATATTTTTCTCGAGTCATTTTCACTCGGAAGTTATTAAATTATTTTTAGTAACCCCTAGTGGTTACCAGAGCCCATACTCAATGCTTTAACAAGGCGTTACAATTCAACTCAATTCTAAAGCTCCTTGCTCAACACTTGTGCTAGGATGTACTTGTACGATACACCTAGGAATACAATGGCCAAGGATTTGATGCTCCAAAGCTTATGCTCAACATCAACATGAAAGGATCCAGGGATTATTCCCAACACTTCCAAATCTTATATTTTCATGTGTTCCAAAGCTTCTTGCTCAACACAAATGTAAGTACTCATGTGCTCCAGAGCTCCTCGTTCAACACAACATTAATCACTCAAGTGATCCAAAGCTCCTTGCTTAACACCAAAAATTATTCACCCATGTGTTCTAGAGCTCCTTGCTCAACACAAATCATTACATCAATCATGTATTTCAAGGTCCACGCCCAACAAAAAACATCTCATCAATCATGTGCTTTAGGGTCCACGCCCAACACAAAACAAACAACATATATATATCATCAATAATTGGCTTACGCCCAATATATAAAACATATCATCATGTTCATATGCAGTGGGGTCTTTGACCCAATATAAAAATAAAACATCAAGATAATCATCATAATCAATAGGCACATGCCGATAAGTGTTAGGTCCAAAATTCAGGATATTACATATTTATAACAATATCTCTATTCAATCGTTAGCTAGTCCATATTATTAACGCCATTTCCTTTCATCACATAAAATCATCAAATCGATCACATCATTGGTTGGTATCCACGTATCGTATCATACATATCACATTTTATAAAGGATGACAATTAAACATACAATGTCTTTATGAAAGAAATGAATATCATGATAACTCCAACATAGTCTCCGCATAAACAAAATAACATCAAGAGAATGATAACATCATAACATCGTAATCCTAGTATCAACATAAGCGTAGAAATATTATAAACATGGTAACAACACATAATCAGGTCTAACATGCCGAAGGTGTAGTTTACTCAGTCTAAGTGAGTCCCATAGATAATAAGCAAATAAAGTGCAGTAGGTTTGTCTGAAAAGATGTATAGTAAGAAGATATGGGAAATTACATATACCCACCCTTTGGGAAACTTTGTCTCGAATTTATTGTTAAGCATTATTATAAGAAGGTATTATTATGCAAAATATGTGTATTTCTTACTACTAAGAGTTATTGGTAATTATGGTGGTCCCACCTCGGCCTCTACTTGATCAAATATATCGATTTTCTTTTACAATTTTACTTATTTTATCACCTACTATGTGCTCTTAAATTTCATCTAAATGATATTCTAGTATTTAGCATGACCTCCTCAAGGCTCCTTGTTTATTAGCACCCACAAAGGTTCATTATGCCTCACTAGTGTGTTATCCATGGTAATTTACTTTCTTTTCAAAATTTTATAGTCCTTTTGGTATTGTGATTCTTAATATGTTATCTCCCATATAACATTTACTTTGGTTCTTGGGATGTCGTCATGAATCATTTAGCAATTTCTAACTTAATTTAATCTTGCTCAAACTACACCACTTACTTCCTCATAATTATACACCCTATGTCCTACTTCGCTACTTTATTTTCATCAATATTTAATATGTAGTTTGTCTTTATTTCTTGTGATATGTAGTTGCTCACATTGTACTTTTATCACATCATACATTTATCACATTTTGTAATGCTATTATTGTAAATAACTTACTCATTTCACATATTGAGCTATTATTTATTAATTTATGTATACATTTATCTACTTATTCATATGTTATCCATACAACTATTATTTGGTAATACCTTGTACCTTACCATTAGCCACAACTAAACTCTTATGGTTAGGAATTTTCTTGATATTATTTCTATATTGATTTTCTAATTTATGTTGTACATCGAATTACTTATTCTTTTACTTTACGTCTATATATATTCAAATATATCCCTTCTTACCATTGTCATTCATCACATATTATATCTATTCTAATCTTTAATCATATTTTAACTTGGAAATGCATTACTAAATCAATAAACTCAATCCGATTACAATTTACATGTACCACACACTTGGCTATGTTTCAAACAGGTACTTAAGTGAGTACTATACCTAAGTCATTATTTTACTGAATATAACTTGTCCCCAATTTGCACATATTCCATCATCTCCTCATTATTATTTGTAATTACCCTTTCATGATGTTTACTTATTCATCATACCAATGCTCAACCCATATTTATTCACACATGTATTCGTAAGTTCAGATTGTAATCATTATTTTACATGTACATCACTATTTTACATCATTATTTTACCTTACATAATCATCATTTTTTTTCATTATTATTATGTTTAACCTTACTTTATTTTTTCATTCTATTAATATTTACATATATATTAAAATTTACATATGCCAATTTATATTTTTCTTACTTCATTTTGCATTAACATATTTATTCACTCTCTCCACCTTCTCCTTATATGAAAAACATACTACATATTATATATCTTTATTATTATATATTATTATTATTTTTTCCGCATATCTTTTCTACTTGTAAATATATTACTTTCTTACCTCCTACCTTTGTAGATAAACTTATTATCTATTACTCGTTATCTTATTTATCTCCTTTTTTTTCTATCTAAATACTCATCTTGCTATTACACTAGTGGTTAATGCAAAATGATACAATTATGATTTGAGAATAATTAAAACTCAAAATATTACATTAAATATTAAAATTTAAGTGTGTCAATAACTATAATATAAAAATATTAGATATTATTATAATTATTAATTTATAAATTATTGTTTATTTAAATTTGTATTTTAAATTAATATAATTAAAACTAATTATCTATTTTGTAAATTTAAATATATTTAAATAAAAAAAATTAGATGTTTTTAAATATATTTCATAGTATTTTAAAAATATTTCCATTTAAACATTTTAATCTTATATTCTTAATTGATCTCAAAACCAACTTATTCAAGAGGTTTAGATGGTTCCACCAATAAAAGTAACATATAGAATCAATTAAAACAAAATCTTATAAAAGTAATATATACCCTCAATTAAACAAAATCCCATCACATTCCTAATTATAGTCTTTGTTTTCTTTTTAAGAGCTTTAATGTAATTTAATAAAAAGAAAACTCAATTCACATTTATTTACTAAATCTTATCTTATGCAGAGCATGGTAGAATTCAAATTTGAGGAAAAGGTTGACACCACCACTATAATATCATGTTCAAAATTTTGTTTCAAGAATGCAAAAAAAATGCAATCAAATCATTTTTTTGTTTTTTGTTTTATACTTGCATTGAGAGCATCTCGAGTTGCTTGAGTATATTAGGTGTTGGTATTGAAGTATATTAGTTGTAAAAAAATCAACATTTATTTATTTATTCATTGCTATGCGATTGAATTAATTTAGTTGTTTAAGTTGTTTTTTATCATATTAAGATCAAACAAAAAGGTTAAAAATATATAGCATGCGGTAGAGTATTTAATGTTGTCGTAGTAGCTTTGTAGGCCATTGGATCTCAACCCATTTGAGATACAATGGGCCATAAAGTTGCTATGGCAACATTTAATACTCTCCCGTATGCTATATATTTTTTCCAAACAAAAAAAATCCTGAATCAGTTGGGAGATATCGTACCAATGGAATATATCAAATCTATAGTATAGAATTGGGGAATCGCCATATTTTGCTCCTTTCTCTTATCATAAGCTATATATTGCATTAATGAGAATCCTTGGACAAACTTGGACATGCATGCCAAGATAGCTATCATAACTATAACTATTAAACAAACACTTAAGTGAGAGCCTTAATAATTTCCATCATTGTTTTTTTTTCTTCAATAAAAAAAACCGTCAAAACCAAGAACGCGAATTCTTGATTTAAGAGTAACAAAATATATAAACAAACTATAGTCAAAATCATTTCTCCCATATCCATTCTGAAAATAATGGAGTTCGAGAAACCCCTCTAAGTCTATCTCAATTCAATATAATATCATGCTTGTTATGCTTATTGTATTAAAATATACACATTACACATTAAATTATGAAAAGAATATATTAACCACAAACATACTAAATGTGTTTCACTATATATATATATAATTAAACATATGAAAATCTAATTAAAAATAAACATATATATTAAAAAATTTAAACACAAATTTATAAAATAAAAATTAAAAAATTTATATTTTTAATTTAACCTAACTTAACCCTAACTTTTTGTTGTTGCTGCTCACTACTCCTCACTCCACAACCCACTCCTCTAGGGAATTAGCTGCTTAGATCCACCTTCCCTCTTCTCCCACGCAGGCCTTCACATGGAAACGCCTACCTCAGCCAACCATCTACTCTACATCCTAGCTTCTTGATGCAGGAGCATGAATGAACATCAAGCTCACACTTCGTTTCTTGATGAAGTCAACCTCCCATGTAATCTCTTCTGGAAAGATTGAATTTGATGTTAGCTAGATAGGGTTAGTTTTAATTTGTAATAAGTGACAATTTTCCTTGTTCTCCTTGATCCCTGCGTGGAACTCGTCAATGATCGATCTTTGCTGATAAGGTTTATTTTTATAAGTTCCTCAGATCCAACTTAGTTGGATCTAACAGATTGTTATAAAACATTGAATGAATGTGTTAGAAAGGCATGAGTGCAAGAGTGCATGAGTGAGGTATGCACAGAAGAGTGAACAAGTAGTGAATAAGTAGAATTCTCTATGAGACTGAATTTCCAATAATTGAATAAAGAACAGAGTGTTAGACTCTGTGTGTGTTTGATGGACTCCATGTCTTCATCCAATTCTATGAGAATATAATTCATCCCAAATTCACTTTTGAAACTTTGTGTATGATTTATGTGGTTTCGTGTTGCCTAATTTCCAAATTGTAGAAGAGATTGATCATTTTAGTGATCAATTTGGCGAAATCATGAAGACAGATTTTGGAAAAGATCGGACAGAGGAGAATGATATTGAAGAAGATCGACGGTCCCAATTGATTCCCGTAGCAAAGGGAGAAAATCCACAAAATTTGATCATGATCCACACTTAGAAACAGATCAATGGTCGAGTGCAATTTCGAAGAAGATCAATGGCGTGGAAGAATTGTTGTCTAGAAGCCAAAAGGCGGGAACGTAGAAAATCCCATTTCAAAACATTGAAAATCTGATTCTCAAGTCCGGAAGTCGGAAGCTAGGAAACAAAAGCACAAGGGAAAAGTTAAGATTTCTGATTCCGAATTCCGGAAGTTGGAAAGTGAAGTTCGGAAATCGGAAAAGGTTGAATTCGTGGAGATTGAAAATTGAGGTGCCGACTTACAAAACCCGAACCAAAAATCAAAAAAGTTTGAAACCCAATTTCGAAAGATGAAGAGCCGACTTCCGAAATCCAAATGGGAAATCAGAAAATTCCAGAAACTTTGTTTCGTAAGTCGATAAGCTGACTTCCGCTATCCGAACCGGAAATCAAAAATCGGGAAATTGTGAAAAGGAGGAAACTCTTTTCTGAAAGTTGAAATTATGATCTAGGCATTCCGCTGTATGCAGAAAGAGGGTTAGACTATGCATAAAGTTGTATAACAGTTAAATTAAGGACTGTTAGTTTATTAGTTCTCGAATTCGAGGTCTGTAAACAAACTAGTGTCATCCGTTTTGGTATCACCACAGAGCAAGGGTTCTGCGTTAGGAGTATCAGAGCTTTAGTTGAGCTTGTAGAAATATGTCACCAAGACGAGGACGAACACATGGGGTTACTGTAGGATGTTGTAGAGGAAGACAACCTGTGGAGATAGATGTAGAGAGAGACATGAGAAGAATAGAAGAAATGCTAGAAGAAATGCTAGAAGATATGGAGAGAAAGAACCATTGAGACAATTTAGATGACAGTGATGAAGAAGGAGAATCCTCTAAAGAAGAAGAAGACCCTGAAGAATTCAAATTCTTGAAGATGCTGATGAAGTCCAATAGCAAACCAAGAGTGGAAGTACCTATGTATGAAGGTAATTTAAATGTTGAAGAACTCATGGATTGGATTAATGTTCTGAATAAATATTTTGATTTTGAAGAAATTGAAGACAATAAGAAAGTAAGACATGCAACTACCAGAATGAAGGGACATGCAACAATTTGGTGGGACGAGCTCCAGATCCATCGATAAAGAAGAGGTAAGTCAAAGATAAAATATTGGGATAAGATGCTACGTAAGATTAAGAGTCGGTTTCAATTCCTAAGGACTATCAGTTGAATCTTATTAGACAATTACAGAACCTTAGAGAGAAGACCATGACTATAAAAGAATACACTGAATTTTTTTTTAGATTGAGTATTAGAGTTGGACATACACAGGGAGTTATAGAGAGAGTAGCTAGGTATATCAATGGATTAAGATATGATATACAGGATGAACTCAGTCTATTAAATTTGAAAACTGTAGAAGATGCATATCAAGTAGCTTCAAAGGTTGAAGAAAAAATGTTAAGAAAACATAACGAGAGAAATAGGGGAAAGAACATAGTAAGAGGCAGAGGATCTCCTAATAGTGGGGGTAGTACTTCCAAAGATGGAGCTTAGGGTTCTACCAGTCAATCATCCTAGAGGGGAGGATTTAGAGGAGGTAGAGGAAGAGGTAGACACTGAGATGTAAAGTGTTATACTTATGGAGAGGTTGGAAATATGTCTTGGAATTTTCCAAGAAATCAATCTTTGGGTCGGAGAAATGTGAATGTTGCAGAGGCTCAGGAAGAGTCAAAAGAAGAAACAGAGATGAATAACCCTCGAGAGGAAGGAGAATCTCTTATGTTGAATAGAGTTTTGATAAAGTGAGAGAAGGAAGTACATGAACCAGCGTAGAGGAAAGGTTTGTTCAGAACAAGGTGTAAGTCACAAGGTAAGTGTTTTAAAATGGTTATTGACAATGGTAATACATATAATTTGGTTACCACTGAGATGGTAGAGAATATGGGATTGAAGAGAATGACGCATCCCACTCCCTACAAAGTGTCTTGTTTGCAAAAAGGACATCAACTCAGCTTGGGGAATGAGCAGTGTAATGTGGAATTCCATATTGGTACTTACAAGGATGAGATATTATGTGATATAATGCATATGGATGTGTTCTATATACTCTTAGGGATTCCATGGAAGTATGAAAAGAAATTTGTTCATGATGGGAGAAAAAACACTTATTCTCTGGAGAAGGATGGGAAGAGACATACTTTGTCACCCTTGGAAGATGAAGCAGTTCAGGAAGGTTCATGATCAAATATTTTGCTGATGTCTGGAAGAGAATTGTTGCAAGTAGTTCAGAAAGAGGAGAATCTACGTTTTTCCCTTTTTGGTAAGCCAAAGCTAATTTTAACTTCTGCAAATTTAGATGGTTTTCTTGATGAAGTTAAAACTTTGCTTGATGAATATGCTGACATTATTGTGGATGAGTTTCCAAATGATTTACCCCTTGTAAGAAGTATTAGTCATCACATTGAATTAATATGTGGTGCAAGTTTACCTAATAAAGTGGCATACAGATTAACTCCTCAAGAAAATGAAGAAATCAAAAAGCAGGTGCAGGAGTTGTTGGAGAAAGGATTGGTGAAATAAAGTTTGAGTCCTTGTGCAGTACCCACTGTACTTAGTCCAAAGAAATGTGGTGGGTATAGGATGTGCATTGACTCCATGGAAATCAACAAGATCACTATCAGGTATAGATTTCCTTTACCCAGAATCGATGATCTAATGGACTGTTTAAGAGGTTCAAAATATTTTTCCAAAATAGATTTGAAAAGTGGATATCATCATATTAGGATAAGGAAAGGGGATGAATTGAAGACAACATTTAAAACAAATTATGGTTTGTATGAATGGTTAGTGATGCCATTTGGGCTTACTAATGCACCTAGTACCTTGATGAGGTTGATGAATGAGGTTTTAAAAGAATTTACTGGGAAGTTTGTGATAGTGTATCTAAATGACATTCTGATTTTTAGTCAGAATAGAGAAGAACACTTAAGACACCTTAAGATGGTGTTGAGAACTTTACAAAAGGAGAAGCTGCTGGTAAATTTGAAGAAGTGTAGTTTCCTGAAAAAAGAGTTAGTTTGCTTGGGATTTGTGGTTTCAAAAAAAAGGACTGAAAATGGATTCTGACAAGGTACAAGAAATTTTAAATTGGCCAGTTCCAAAGAATTCTTATGAGGTAAAGAGTTTCCATGGACTTGCTAGTTTCTATAGAAATTTCATTAATAATTTCATTGATATTTGTGCATATTTGATAGATACTTTAAGAGGAAGTAGACAACCTTTCAAGTGAACAGAAGCAACTGATAGAAATTTTAGGTTGCTAAAGAAGAAAATAACTAAAAATCCTATCTTGGCTTTACCTAGTTTTGATAAAGTGTTTCAAGTTGAGACAGATGCAAGTGGAATAGCAGTAGGAGCAGTTTTGAGTCAAGAGCAAAGACAAGTGGCTTATTTCAATGAGAAATTGAATGAAGCAAAAAAAAATATTCTTCATATGATAAAGAAGTATATGTTGTTGTGCAATCTCTTAAGAAGTGGAGACATTATTTGATGCTTAAAGAGTTTCTGTTGTATTCTGACAATCATGCTTTGCAGTTCATAAACAGTCAACCAAAATTGAACCAGAGACATGTTAAATGGGTAGACGTTTTGTGGAACTTTACCTTTGTTATCAAACATACAAGTGGTAAGTCCAATAAAGTTGTTGATGCTTTGAGCAGAGTAAATATGGTATTGCAAGAAGTTAAGGTCGGTACTTTCAGATTTGAAAACTTTATTGATATGTATAAAGAAGATTTAGATTTTAAAGATATATTTGATGCCTGTGAAGATCCATTTACCCATAAAAGAAGCCAGTGATTATATTATATGTTGCAGGAAGGTTTGCTATTCAGGGATAGTAAATTGTGTATTCCAAAATGTTCAATGAGAGAGAATTTGATTCAATAAAATCATAGTGGAGGTCTCAGGACATTTTGGACATGAAAAGAATTTTGCTCAGGTGAGTAATTTTTTCTTTTGGCCAAATATGTAGTATGATGTGAAGAAATTTGTTGAAAGAGGTAGAATCTGTCAACATGCAAAAGGGAGAATTCAGAACACAAGATTGTATCGGCCCTTGCCTATTCTATCTAGGACTTAGGATTCCATAAGCATGGATTTTGTTTTGGGTTTATCTAGAACTCAGAGAGGTCATTATTCAATTTATGTCGTGGTAGATATATTTTCCAAAATGGAATATTTTATTACATGTAAGAAGACTAATGATGCAACCAATATTGCTCACCTATTCTTTTTAGAAATTGTAAAGTTGCACGGGTTACCTTTGAGTATTATGTCGCATAGAGATACAAAGTGTGTTGGTCATATTTGGAGAACTCTATGGAAGAAGTTTGGGACTAATCTTAGTTTTAGTTCTACTTATCATCCTCAGACTGATGGTCAGACTGAACTGGTAAGTAGGAGCTTGGGAAACATACTTAGAAGTCTTACGGGACTTAGCTTTAGCTCAGGTTGAGTTTGCATACGATGATTCACCTAATAGAAGTACAGGTATGAGTCCTTTTCAAATTGTCTATGGAATGCATCCAAGAGGTGTATATGAACTTAGAAATATGGGAAAATAGGAAAATAGAAGTGTAGAGGGTGAATAATTTGCAGTTAGTAAGCATGAACTATAGGATAATATCAATAAGACATTACAGGAAAGTGACAAAAAGTATAAATAGAGAGAAGAATTGAAGAGAATAGAAGTAAACTTTCAGGTTGTACATTTAGTGATGGCCTATCTTAAAAATGAAAGGTTCCCTAAACGAACTTATAAAAAATTGAATCTTAAGAACATTGGACCTTGTAAAGTTTTAAGGAAGTTTTCTTTAAATTCGTATGAGATTGAACTTCCTTCCGACCTTCAAATTCCACCAATTTTTAATGCTTCATATTTATATCCTTTTAAAAATACAGGTATCTAGACAGATGGTGTAACTTCAGATGGAGATGATTCAGCTATATATTGGCAAGGAAAAATTCCATCAAAAGAAGAACCTCATATTGAAGCCATTCTTGACAAAAGAATCCTAAGGAAGAACAGGAACAAAACCTTCTTTCAATACTTTGTCAAATGGAGAAATTTTCAAGTACAATGTGCAGCCTAAAGACTTAATGAAGAATTATTTTCTTCACCAGGAGTATGGTGTAGGAGCATCCAAATTAGCTTGATCAATCAACATCCAACTAAGGCTTTGTTGACTGATGAAGTCAACCTGCCATGTAATCTCTCATGGAAAGATTGAATTCGATGTTAGCTAGATAGGGTTAGTTTTAATTTGTAATAAGTGGCAATTTGACTTGTTCTCCTTGATCCCTACATGGAACTCATCAAGGATCGATCTTTGCTGATAGGGTTTTTTTTTATTAGGTCCTCATATCCAACTTAGTCCGATCTGACAGGTTTATTGATTGTTATATAACATTCAATGAATGTGTTAGAAAGGCATGAGTGTAGGAGTGCATGAGTGAGGTAGGCACAAAATCATGAGCGAGGAGTGAATAAGTAGAATTCTCTGTGAGATTGAATTTCCAATAATTGAAAAAAGAACATAGGATCAGACTCTACGTGTGTTTGATGGACTCCATGTCTTCATCTAATTTTGTGAGAATATAATTCATCCCATATTCACTCTAGAAACTCTGTGTATGATTTTAGTGGTTTCATATTGCCTAA
The DNA here is from genome assembly GCA_001517045.1 of Pseudotsuga menziesii. Classification (NCBI taxonomy): domain Eukaryota; kingdom Viridiplantae; phylum Streptophyta; class Pinopsida; order Pinales; family Pinaceae; genus Pseudotsuga; species Pseudotsuga menziesii. The sequence goes on from LPNX010666791.1 coordinate 17,860, forward strand.
TTTCTAAATCGTAGAAGAGATTGATCCTTTCAGTTATCAATTTGGCTAAATCATGAAGACAAATCTTGGAAAAGGTTAGATGCAGGGGAACAGTCTTAATGAAGATCGACGGTCCCAATTGATTCTCGCAGCAAAGGGATAAAATCCATAAAATTTGATCATGATCCGCAGTTAGAAACAGATCAATGGTCGAGGGAAATTTCAAAGTATATAGACGTTGTGGAAGAATTCTTGTCCAGAAGCCAGAAGTTGAGGACATAGAAAATCTCGTTTCAACACATTGAAAATCCAATTCCGAAGTTCAGAAGTCAGAAGCTGGGAAACAGAAGCACAAGGAAATAGTAAAGGAAAAGTTAAGATTTCCAATTCTGGAAGTCGAAAAAGAGAAGTTTGAAAATCGGAAAAGGTTGAATTCATAGAGATTGAAAGGAGAGGAGCCAACTTCCAAAACATGAACCGAAAATCAGAAAATTTTTGAAACCTAGTTTCGAAAGACGAAGAGTCGACCTCCGAAATCCAAACCGAAAATCAGAAAAGTGGAGAAACTTTGTTTCGTAAGTCGATAAGCCGACTTTTGCTATCCTAACCTGAAATCGGGAAATTGTGAAAAGGATAAAAGTCTTTTCTGAAAGTTCTAATTTCGATATGCACATTTCGTTGTAGTGCGGAAAGAGAGTTAGAAAGTGCAGAAAGTTGTTTAACAAAGAAATTAAGGTATGTTAGTTTATTAGTTCTCGAATTCAAGGTATGTAAACAAACCGGTTCCATCACTTCTTCCACTTGTCACTCCTATCCTACCTACCATCTCTCGTTTTCCACACCCTTTCCACCTTCCAACTCCTCCCACAGTCCTCTTCTATTCCTTCACCATCCCTACCTCCTTGGAGCCCACATGAGCCCGGGCTACATGCACACCATGCGTGGGAAAGCATGCAACCACCCAGCCAGTCCCTGATCTTGAGGACATCTTCCAAAACGGGCTATCCCTCACTCATGCACAAGGTCTTTCTCCAACCCATTCTATGCTCATAGACCATCACACAACCTGGTGAAGTGGTGAACATGGTTATGCAGGTCAGGGAGGTAGCAATGCCTTTAATTACAAATATATATTTTTTCTTAATGAGAAATCCTACATGGAGACAATGTTGATGTGGATTGTGGTTTGATGTCTCGGGAAGAGGAGAGGATGGTTGCATGAGAGGAAAAGGGACTACCATTTGATGGACATGAAGAGAGGCTAGATGGGTGTGAAGAGTCCTCCCCATGGAGAGGGGGCTCACATGAAACAAGTTGAAGATCCCCCACCATGGAGAGGAGGATGCTTGCTAGAGAAATACACGCTGGCTGCCTAAAAAATCATGAGGAATTGTGGCTTCTCCTAGACTTGAATCTTGCAGTCGCAGTGGAAAGGAAGAGCTTAGATGCTACGTAGACATGGATAAGGAGGTCGTGCGATTCCCATTGTCGATCTGCAGTGGCTATGAAGCATGCTGTGGGTCACTTGAAGAGAGTTCTCTCTTAAGATGTAAAAAAAAAAGAACCATCAGCAAGAACAGAACTCAAAGTGTAAACTTTGAACCTCGATGTTGTTTTTCTATTTTTTAAATCCATTAAATTCCCTTATTATAATATTAAAGATTAGTCTGGATTCCCTATAGGAATGATTCGAGTTTGAATTCAATGATATAAAGCTAGATATAAAGAATGATTAGTTATAAAGATTAATTGGCTATAAATTATTTGCAGTCAATTCGCATAGCATGGTTTCCGACGAGGTGATAATCTATTAATCCAAGTTTTGAATGTCCATGAATCTTTCTTTTTCATTTTGGCATCTATTTTTCCCACATGAATTTATATTGGTTTTTATTATTGTCCACATGAATTTACACTGGTTTTTATTAGGGAGGCCTCTAATTCCTGGCTATTTCATTCTAATGAGTCAATTATATTTGGTAGATGGTACTTTAGTATCTTGTTGTTCAAATTCGATGATTTAGGGTTCTTCTCATGTGTAGCTCATAAAATGTGTGAAGGGTTTGGGTTAGTTTTATATTTACACCAAAATTACAGTACATTGTATTGCATAGTATGTGTAAATGCATGATTTCCCATGCTTGTAAATAGCACAGTCCGAGATTCACTTAGATATCACAAGGGTTCTCATAAATAATTTTGCATTGATGCATATGGTTTGAATAATGAGAGGTTGTTTTCATTCATTTTCCTCTCCTTGTGTTGCTGGCATATATCAATACCCCTGAGTGATTTATTTTTTTTCTTTTGTTTTCTTTAGAATATTCATATTTTAGTTTGAAAACAACTAATGAATATGTTAGGTCCAACAAGGCTATAAGAACTGTACTTTAATCTATCTGTGATATCCCAAATTAACACCATTTAGCTAATACTAATGGGATAACATATAGCTCTGGTTTCTTTTCCTATGTCTCCCAAACTCCAACTTACCCCAATGAATTTATCCCTTTTCTAAAGCCCAAGTGACCTTTCGAATTGAACAATGAGCCGAGCACTCTAATATGAGCAAGGTAGTTTGATGCTAGTGAATACATTTCAAAACAGCTGAGGAAATGCATGTTAGAACGGATACAAGATAGGTGGGAAAATAACATTAGTTTCAGGATAAATTTACAGTAGTTGGGATCATGAAATCGGATTATTAATAGTCATGCATCAACTAGCATATAGAAATCGATTAATTTTTATTTTATTTTTTATCATAGCTTATATTTATAGAGGTTAGAACCATTTTTTCATTGTTCAAACAATTTATATACACGATTTCCCATCAAATTTGAAGGGGTTCTTGTAACCCTTTTAGTTAGATTCTGTAATCTCTTGAATTTTTCATTTTTATTAGTGTATAGGATTTCAATACTCCTAAATTAAGCATATCCACACTTAGATAACTTCAATGATAAAAATACGGTTTGTGAACAGAAATCATGAAATTCAATTACTCTAAATGAATATAAATCGAGGTAACTTTGGTTTAATAAAAAAAATTTGGCATAGAGGTAATAATGAAGGATCGATGTATCAACACATAGAGTGCTGAATCAACATCAAGGATTATGAGTATGAAGGGTAATTATCTCTTTTTGCAACTGAAACTGAAACTGGTTGGCATTTTATGGTTGGTTGTCACACTAAAGGATGATCGAGCTAAATGAGTGATAAGCGAATATTTTGTAGATTATATCAAAACTCAATAGAGGCAGTATATTATGTAAATTGTTCAAAATTATTCCTAGAATATACCCTCAACATATTCCTCTCTCAAACATCTAATATTAACATCCATTAAGGTCAACATTACTTTATCTCCTCATTTTTATAATCAACAGCTTTTTATAGCCAAAATCATTTTAACTATTTATTTTCTTACACGTAATATTTTCTTGCACGTAATATTAAATGTCACACAGTCATAGGAAAAAAAAATTGGTGTTGTTTAGGTGTTGTTCAGTTTACTCATTTAAAAAATAAATTTCTACATGGATTCCGAGTTAATCTAATTTCTAGTTTAAGTTCTAGATTTGTAGCTGATTCAATACTTTTTTTTGTTTTCTACAGAGTTTAAATCTTTGTTTCCTAAATTGATTGCTATATTATTTTGTTTGTTATTACCAACTCAGTTGTTTGTTCATCAATTCAACATATAACCAATATTTTCACAATTGAAATATTAACAACAGAAAATCTAACAACATCTATGTTTATGATTTTGTGTAGGTGGCCTACAAAGAGTTTTATGTTGGTAACTACTACAAATTTTGTATAGATTCATGTCCAAAATTTGTAGATAACCATAGACTTTAAATTTCATGCTAGATCTAGGTGAAAAAGGGCCTCTTAAGGTCCCAGTGTTTGAGCTAGTGGATCTAATACCATTGTGTAGGGTCCCTCCATCGAGGAGGAAACTACTATATTCTCATCCAAATCCTTTGTACAAAACTTATTAGATATAATTTTGATATAATAAAAAGCATGGATTCTAAAATTTATTATCTGGTTCATTGTCTCTACTTTGTGTTTCTCACGAGGAATTATTTTCGCGTTCAATATTCTATAAATTCAATCCGTCTAGATTTCAATTAGCTAAGGATTTTACATATGTAGATAGAATTCTAGTATATATCTTAATTTCATATTTAATAATCAAGAAAATTCACAAGTAGAATACATTTTTTTGTGTAGTGTTGTAGATAGTTCACGTAGAAGCTCCCATATTCTTTCTTTGCAATCACTCCTTTTGTCCAAGCCTTACTAACCAAACCAATAAAGCATCGTACCGACCAGCTTATTCTGCTAGCCCTAAGAAACGAGTGGGTTTCCTATCCCTGATCCCACAAACCGATAATCCAAATAGTAGCATTCCATAAGTAAGGCCACTTAATCAGAGTTCAATTTCCATAGTTCAATTTCCTCTTCCTTTGAGTTTTCCCACCTCCTCAAATATCTAAGTTAACCCCTCCTCGGTATCCCCTCTTTCTCTTTGAAATTCAAATTCTTATTCTCCCCAAAAGAAAAACAAAAACAACCCCCTCCTCCTCCATGAGACCTACCCTGATACCCATTGTCCTCCTCCTTTCTTCATCCTTATTCCATCGCCTTCCCTCCAATGTCTCGAGACTATAAATTATTAATACCCTTACACTATTCAAGATATGTAATAATGATTTAATGTGGTTATCCGATTCATGGTTGTGTTGAGCAGTTAAATACTTTTAATGCTTAATGAAGTGGGTGCTTTTGAGTTGATGTTTATGTTTATTTATTAGTAGAATCGTTATTACTTTCTTGTTTATTGAACTTTTGATTTAATGGTAACTCATTGCACCTCTTCAATATTCAAATGGTGTAGATAACATAATAATTATCTCAAAATTCATGGAGAGGATGTTTACTTTATTATTACTCAATCGAGCTTGATTCAATCATCATGTTTCAGTTTTCAAAAATAAAGATTAAATAATAATTTTAAATTGGATAACAAAATTAACATTAAGTTACACCATCTTATTTCATTTGGTCAAAGATTTGATAATAATAATAATATATTTTATGAGTCATGTAAAACAATTTTGTGAGTTACATAACTATTTTGATCATATTCAATGAAGCTTAGGTGTAGCTCGCAATAGTTATAACATTATAAATTTGTATTTATTAAACTAATAATAATAAATGCTAATAAGTAATAGAATAATTATTATTACTAATAATGGTGAATAATAATAGTAACATTTCTTTGTTTAATCAAAAAGTAAATCATTATAAATATAATATCTATATATTAATGAACAAGGTGCCCTTAATGGGTTAATTAATCATGATTAACAGTTAGACAAGACAATTCTTTATTGTTAATGTTCTCTCTACGACACATCACATTGACGATACTTTCAAATGATTGTCACTTGCATTAATCGTTTATTACGGTGTTTAGATATACTCACTAACTCACTTATTTTACACATTAAAAAGTTAACCATTCATTACCTAAGTTGATTAGTACATCCTTAACTAAGTCATATATGACAATTTATACCACTATTCAAAAGTGGCACTTATGTTGTACATCAATACTATTGTACATGTACCAACTGTGCATGTGTGGCCAGCGTATGCACAAGTCAGATATGCACTATAAATAAGCACCATCCCACCTATGCATACATGCTAACTAATAATAGTAATTTCCCCATGCAAAAAGAGAAATCATATTTATATTTTTTTAACATTCTCAATCATTTAACAGTTCATCCCTTTTATGATCTAATATCATTATCATTGTGTTCTTATTAACTTAACCCATCAATACAAAGATGGGTACCTACTACCAACCCTTAAAAATACTAACTACATCCTAACCTACGTCTACATCCTCCCTATGCTTCCTCTGCTAGTAAATAAGTGGATGTCGGCTTCACCAACCCGACCACATATGAACCTGAGAGTGATAGCATTGACTGAAAAACAGACCTAGCCTCTCGTGGAAAGCATCTGACCATCGTCATCACAACTACTTGGGGAGAATGTCTTAGCACAACCATCCCATGACCTCAGATATCATAGTAACATAGGGTGGACAATACATCCATCCCTCTCAACATACTAGGTCTATACCCTATCAAAACCATACTTTGTTGCTATCAGGATTATTGGATTGTGTCATTATATCATCAATTTGGTAAATAAGGCTCTCTACAAAAATTGGTACTACACCACACTTCATATCAAGTATCTGACTATTACATAGCTCATGTGTCATGTGGATTAGTACTTTGCAAATATATATTTATAACAATATCTCTATTCAATCGTTAACTAGTCCATATTATCAACATCATTTTCTTTCATAACATAAAATGATCAAACCTATCACATCATGGGTTCGTATTCATGTACCGTCTCATACATATCACATTTGATAAAGGATGACAATTAAACTTACAATGTCGCTATGAAAGAAATGAATCTCATGATAACTCTAACATAGACTCCGCATAAACAAAATAACATCAAGAGAATGATAACATCATAACATCATAATACTAGTATCAACATAAGCATAGTAACATTATAAACATAGTAACAACATATAATTAGGTCTAACATATCCACGGGGACTTCACTTAGTGAACCTCTTGCATAGCACGTGCGATCATGGGATATTAAATAATACCCTTAATTTCAAGAGATATTGACCCAAACTCTTTTTGTTGAAACCCCCTCCCAATACTTAAAACTTCCTCCCCACCCCATTTTAGACCTCAATTCTTATAAACCACCCTACCCACCCCCACCTTAAACCCCTCATCCCCGCAATACCTGCAACATATTGGTTTGATTTTTTATAATTTTAAAACCCACAATATGAACTAACGTGATAGGATATTGGTAAAAAAGTGAAGACCCCGTGAACATATCGAGGGTGTAGTTTATTTAGTCTAGGTGAGTCCAAGAGATAAAAAAACAAATAAAGTGCAGTAGGTTTGTCTAAAAAGATGTATAGTAAGAAACTATGGGGCATTATAGAAATAACAACAAGTTTAATGCATAGGTAACAATAAATGATAAACTCAAATGAATCCAAATCTACTATAATACAAAGGAAAACTATATATTTCAAGACATCAAATATCACATGTAAAACTTTTATAATACTTTCCCATTAATGGGAAAGGGCATCTTTTCTCCATTCACAAGGCTTAAATGAAAGGAGTTAGTACTTACAATATCATCAATTTGATATGGACCTAACCAAATACTTTCAAACTTACCATGTTTACCTAGTTGTTCGTTCCTTTTGTTCCACTGGAGGATAAAGTCACATTTTTCGAAATTGCACGGGAAAGTCTTCTTATAAAATTTTTGCTTTAATATTTTCCTAACTTTGCAATATATGATCAAAATATCTTCTTTAGGTTTCATCAAGCTCTATGAAATATTCAATCCTATGTCGTACTACAACTAGATCGAGGACATGCTGCTAAAGGATTTTATGCATGGGAAATTTCAGATGCATATGTAAGGTAACATCAAGCCCATACACAAGATCAAATGGACTCTTTCGAGTCGATTATTTGCATGTGAGCTTGTCAGCCCATACTACATAGTTTATCTAATTGTGCCAACTTTCTTTCTTATGATCTCCAACAATATTCTTCATTTTCTTCGTATTTTCGTTGCTTGATTCTACAAATCCATTCTCTTATGGATAGTAGTTGGAGGAATGATATAATACAATTCCATAATCGAAACAAAAAGTATATAATTAACTAGAACTAAAGTATTGGGAATTGTTTGTAGTAATTATAGATGGTAATATGAATTGATTGATAACCTTGTCCTCAAGAAAGTCCATAACAACCTTTGATGTAGATTGTTTAGTTGGAATAGCCTCAACCCATCTAGTAAAATAGTGTATAACTATCAATATTCATCTATTACCATTTATTGAATTCTCCTTGAATTCCGTAATAAAATATAACCCCCACTATTGAAATGGCACTTCAACTATGACTAGTTGCAATGGTAATGTCACAAGATTCTGCTTTCTCGTAAAGAGTTAAGGAGACCAACAACTTATAACATATTTGTGCACATATTGGAAAATAATGGGGCAATAGTATCCTACTCTCAATATCTTATGGGAAGTGGTAGAAGTGGAATGATGACCACCGCATACTCATTTATGAAATTCGTTGATCAACTAGCTTGCTTTTAAGGCTCACATGTGAGAATTAATCCATCTGAATTTTTCCAAAAAACAATATTTGAAGGCCTTTAACTTCAATGCTTTTCTCTTGTGGTGTGGAATTCATGGCTAAGATATGAGATATTATTCAAGTGGTATACGATGTCATTATACTGATCACATTGTTCTAACTCTTCAATGATCATTAATACCTAGGATATGTCCTCTCCTTATGATGAAGAGCTTCTTCATTTCCTTCTTCCATAAAATGAGATCATATTCCTCTTCCTCTAATTAATTTGGTTTGTTGTATATCTAGATCACACTCTTGGATATTCATGATCCACTTTTCCCTAGTATCCAAACCATCTTGTTGCTTTAGAATTTCCTTCAATGCTAGATGAGGAACATAATTCATGATATTTCGGTAACTTACATATACTTTGAAGTAATTTACTCACATAACCATGGAATAGGCCTACTTTTCCATGATGTCGTATTTAACACCAAACTATTCAAAGCTTTACCCATGATGTAGGCCTTCTTTTCTCTTCATTATGACCATTGTTTTTGTAACAACACTCATACAATGGTGTGAGTAGATGTAAAAAATTATATTTGAAATGGTTTGGAATAACTAGGACTTACCAAGAGTGGATCTTGTACCATAACATTTTTTGTCTTTAAAGACAACATCTACGACCTGGAGAGATTATCTTAGCATCGACCATCTTTTGTAATTTTTTCCATACTAGAAGAGCCAATTCTGGGTTCATATTTCTGTTATTTTTCCTATGTAGTCCTACAATATCTTTCAATGGTATAGTGTGCTCCATAATACTTCTATAATAAATCTTAAATTCATCATAGGACCAAGAAAAGACCTCTTTAAAATCATGAGCCAACATTTTCACTTCCCTCATTTCCCTTAATAAGGTCTTTTTGAATTTCATGTGTCTTGAATCCTTTTGAGATACCATATCAATTTGAATGTAATCTACTAGATGAATCTCAATTTCTTTATTTTCCTTGCATTTGTCATCTCTATGGAAAATATTATCCATTGATGTTTTGTCACCGTGAACAGGGTTGTGATCTTATTTATTTGAAGACCCTTTTTCTCTCCAATTGAGTTGTTGGTTTGCAATTTTTTCCATATTTTTCATAAACCTATGCATTTTTTTTCATCATAAAAAACTTGCCATACCTCAAAATTGTCTTGAACTAACAACTTATATTAAATCACAAAAAAATTTCTTGATTCCACAATATCCTCGTTGGGACAAAGAACAAAAGCATAGATGGTTAATGGATCATCCAACTAGTCATTGTCTCTAGGAACCATGTGTAATGATAATGCATCAAAAATTTATGTGTCCAGTAGCACTACATTTCTATATCTTTTTAACCTTTAATTTATGTATGCAAATTTTTCTTTGACTTGCATAACAATTAGGTCAGAGTCACATGTAAAATGTTGGTAACATAATCTTTGGATATATGAAGACCATGTAAGATGGATTCATTCTTGGCCACATTAGTACCTTCAAATTTCAAGCAAAGAGAAAAAAGATGAGTATTAGCACAAAGAGAAGTCAGAACAATGTTTGCATCCATACCTAGATGATATTTGGCCCCGTCAAAGTGCACCCTCCAAAATTTATCACTATATTCATGAGGCACAAGGTCAGTTACAAAAAATGAATGTGATCCAATATCATTTTCAAAGTAAGCGATTTCATTTTCTGGATATTTCAGATCTTCAATGTGATATCTTCTCATCGATTCTTTATATAGCACCACAAGTGTCCCTTTTGTTGTTGGAATGGTGAAATATGATAGATCCATTAAATCCTTCATGCTTGATCAATACCAAACTTCTTCTTAACAAGAGCATCCCCATGATTATGGTATGTTAATAACCACAATATCCATGTGTAAAGAGATATTGGTATGGGCTGCGAGATACACATGAATGTATGCAACAACACCACTAAACTTAACCTTGCGGGATTCCATAGCACAAATGTTTTTATACGACCTTGAAATTTGCAATCCTAATATGCTCATCACTGCTTCATAACATTAGTTGGACCACCAGAATCAAACATACAAATATGAAAAATAAAATCACAGATCATTAATGAAATAAAAAAGGATATGTTGTTAGGATTATTATTCCTTATATGGTTAGCATGCTTGAGAGAACAAACATGGTATCCTCGTTTTCCTTTTTTGTGTGAGTGACCCTTTTCCTTTCTCCAAAGCGCAATGCTTCAGCGACATGACTATTCAGGAGGGGGATCTTTAATAGTTTGACCAATGGAACATGAATTTTCATTGCATTCAAGGAACATGAAATGACAAACTTTAAAGGCTCATAAATGTCTAAAACAATTGAAAACTTCTCTATACTCATTGGGCTTTGGAATGAGCTTTGGATTTTGGTACTTTTGAGGTTGGTGGGAGAGACATCCTTCACCTATGATAGGTAATGTCATTGGAATTGTTTTCATCATTTTCTTAATCTCTTCTTGGGAGGGCATCTCCCCAACAATATTCGTGGCTTTATCAACTTCAATGGAATTATTTCTCACTTCTTGCATATGCTTGTTAAGCAAATTAAATTGTTTCACATATAACAAATCGTTATATACCTCTAGATCCCTTTCATTAAGGGGGGCATTGTTCTTAACACTTTCCATATAAAATCCACATGTGTTTTGATCATGTGATGACCAACAAGCTCTATATAAATAAGGGAAATAACTTATCATATTGGTGGTTCTAATGACAAACGAGGCCTTTGAGATTTTGGAGGCCCCTTGTTGAAATGTCTAGGAGGGAATATAAGTTGCTAATATATGCATTCAACCCGAAAATCCCTTATCAATAGAACATCGTCATTATTTTTTGAGGTCTTTGGGAATGGCACAAAAAATGTTACCACTCAAATTAGTATCATCTTGTAGATCAAGGCACCCAATGCTAGTGAAGGAAAGATCACAAGAGAGTTAAACCCAATGTCACCATTGTTTGACCTCAGAATACTTTGGGTAACTCCAAAACCCATGTGGGACTCTAATAGGTCAAAGATACTTGCAACAAGTCACAAATACCTTCCATGATACCTCAATAGATATGACTAGAGTCTAATCAAATTCAAACAATATCAAATCTAGACACGAGAATCATATTTCAATGGAGCTATTCACTTTAGCACAAATGATAGAGAAAATTAAATTCCTTTGGAGGAAATTTCATATTTCCCAAGGCAATGTCACACTTCCCAAGGAAGTCACTCTAGCCCTTAAGGGAAAACAAACAAATGGGCTAGGGAAAATTTGGAGGATCAACCGAAAATACCAAACACCTTCTAAATCACTATTTATGAGAGTTTCATGGATCCCAATGCACTCCCTCAAATGAGGATTCCCTCTAAGGTTTGTGGATAAAACCATAGGGTGAATTTTTAGGGTGGACTAGAAAACAAATGCAAATCTATTTTTGGATTTATTTTTAAAAAATAGCCTTTTATAGTGTAAAACATTTCTATGCATAAAATAGAATGAAACGTGTAAAATTTGATGAAAAAGATGATGTCTCAAAACCTAGGGCTAAGAGAGATTGAGGCTAGTGTCCCTTCTCTTTAGATGGTTATCAATACTTGAAACTAGGGAAAACTAACAACCATCTAGGGTTAGGTAGATAAATCCTACATAGAGAAAATAGATAATTTCATGGCCCAATAGAAGCATGGAGATTTTCTTGATAGGAAGGGCTAATCAAGAAAGTGGACAATATGCTAGCAAACTAACCCTACCTTAGTCCAAAACACTTAAAGAATGACGTTAAACTATGTTTAAGAGATAAAATTACCAGCATTAACCAAGGAATGAGTAAGGAAATTCACCTTAGGTTAACCTTGAGCATGAGTTATCACAACTAGTATTAGCATCGACTTAGCATGTGACTATCAAACCCTAAAAATTCTTTTCATTCACCATTCATACAAGATAAAAATGCATCCCAAGAGAAGTGCACACTAGTTCAAGAGCTCCAATAAATCAATAGGAAAATAAAAGATTGAAAAATTTGAACCCTTGTCCATGATTTATAAATCAAGTGAGGATATCTTATTTATATGAAACAACCCTCAACCTTTTACAAAATTGAGCTTACAAGTCAATGAAAAAATATAAAAAATTGGGTTAGTGCATCCTCAAACTTGGGCACTAAAGCACTAAGTAATAATACAAATGTGAAATTGGGCTCCAGCAAGTGCAAGGTGAGCCAGAAGGAAGGTGCCATGACTTAAATAAGTTGAACAAATGTCTGTCCTCCCTTTAACCATGTAGGATTCTTCTTTAATGAATGACACCATTGGTTTGGAGGCCCAGATTCTTCTTTAATGAATGACATCATTGGTTGGGAGGGAGAGACTAGGGGTTTTATATCAAAATAGTAGGTCCAAGTGGTAAAAATGAGGTGTGATAATTCACGTATGAATAGTATATGCATGCATATGCAAAGCTAGAAGATGTGGGTGTCTCGGTTTCTGTACTCATGAAAGTTTATGAGAAGTGATCATGAATACATCAGATTATGTCATACACTCTTCTAGGTGACCATCTCAAAGATGAAGTTATGTGTCTCTCTATGTGCATGTTCTTAGACATATATACATGCATATAAAAGTGTATATGCATGATCTTGCGGACCGAAAAGTTTATATATAAAAGTTTATATTACATGATCTTGCGGACCGACAACGATTGATAGTCAAAGCACGATAGTAAGACCACATGGAAGCAATGGAACACGGAAACATATTTTAAGTGATTATGAGGAACTTGAGCAACGATGGTAGGGACCTCACGCTGACAGGATGCACCAATTTCTTAGACAACTGTAACCTTCTAGGCAATCACTAAGGAAACGAGTGATGAGATATATCAGATAATAACACAACATGGTGAACGATGGAAACATTTTCCAAATCAATTTCCCAATTTAGGAGGAGTTATTGACCTTCCGAACAACACCACCTGGTCCAATTGTCAGTGGCATGAAGCAAGCAACGATATTGAGGCCATGGCCATTACTATTTCAGGGGACCATATCACTGATAACAACAGCATTACTTTATCGTGCTTGATTTTCCACAACGATTTTCAATTGGGAGAGGAGGTGGTGCAACTCCATTGTAGTCACATATACCACCGTATACCCATTTTTAAAATTTGTTGATCAACTAGCTTGGTTGTAGAGGGTGAACACATGTGAGAATTAATTCATCTGAATTTTTCAAAAAATCAATATTTGAAGGCCTTTAACTTCAATGCTTTCTTATTGTTGTATGGAAGTCATGGCTAGGACATGAGAGATTATTCAAGTGGTATATGATGTCTTTATATTGATCACATTGTTCAAACTCTTTAATGATCATTGATACCCTAGGAGAGGTCCTCTCCTTATGATGAAGAGCTTCTTCATTTCCTTGTTCCATAAAATGAGATAATCCTCTAGATCGTACTCTCGAATCTTCATGATCCACTTTTCCCTAGTATCAAAACCATCCTGTTGATTTAGAATTTCCTTCAATGTTGGATGAGGAACATAAGTTATGATATTTCAATAACTAACATATACTTTGAAGTGGTTTATTGAGGGAATAGGCAGCATACTTTTCCATGAAGTGGTATTTTAACACCAAACTCTTCAAAGCTTTACCCATGATGTGGGAATAGGCCTGCTTTTCTAAACATTATGATCATTCTTTTTGTAACATCACTCAAACAATGGTGTCAGTGGATGCAAAATAATATATTTGAAATGGCTTTGAATAATTAGGACTTACCAGGAGTGGAGCTTGTACCATAACATCTTTGATGTCTTTAAATGATCTCTTGAAACATGCATCTCTCTTGAGTAACTTATTAAAAGGTTTAGTAACTTAGGGAAAACTTGGAATGAACTTATGAATAAAGATATTGTTAAATAATGACTAAAAGGGTTTTCATTTATATCTCTAATTATTTCAGGATCAACTTTCACTCTGTATTTTCAAACAATATGGCCAAGTAACTTACACTCTACATCTCCAAAAATATATTTCATAGGGTTTAATGAAATTTCATACCTACAATAATGTTCAAATACCTGTTAGAGATGTACGAAATGATCCTCTTTATCCTTTGAAGACACAATAAGGTCATCTTTGTATATTTCCAATATTTTATGCATGATGTCTTAGAAGGGATAATCCATAGGTCTCTAAAATTTGGCTCCACCATTCATCATTCCAAAGGGTATTCTAAAATACTCATAAGTACCCCAAGGCACCATAAATGTTGTCTTGGAATAATCTTACCTTTTTCATAGAAATATGACTGAAATTGAAGAAACCATCTAGGAAAAACATAGTAATTCCTTTGCAATAGTAATTCCATGTTGGGAAAACGATAGTTATCCTTCTTTGATACTATGTTGAGGTTCTTGAAATCCATGCGGGCTCTTATATCACCAGTATTCTTCCTGGAGGGTATCATATTAGAGATACATTCTAGGTATCTAATTGGAGAGATTATTTTATCATCGAACATCTTTTGTAATTATTTCTAGACTAGAAGAGCCAATTTTGGGTTCACATTTCTGATATTTTTCCTATGTAGTCGTGCAACTTCCTTCAATGGTATAGTTTGCTCCATAATACTTCTATCATGAAACTTAAATTAATCATAGGATGAAGAAAAGATCTCTCTAAACTCATGAGCCAACATTTTCACTTTCCTTTCCTTTGGATTGAGGTCTTTTCGAATTTCTTGTGTCTTGAATCCTTGTGAGATACGATATCAATTTGAATGTAATCTACTAGATGAATCTCCCTTTATTTATTTTCCTTGCATCTGTCATCTCTATGGGAGATATTCTCCATTGATATTTTTTTTTTCACCATGAACATGGTTGTAATCTTGTTTTTCTAAAGACCATTTTTTCTCTCCAATTAAGTTGCTGGCTTGCAAATGTTACCCTATTGTTTATAAACCTATGCATTTGTTTTTCATCCTAAAATGCTTTCCATGCCTCAAAATTGTCTCGAACTAACAAATTATATTAAATCACAAAAACTTTTCTTTTTAGGATTTTTATTCCCTATTGTTAGCATGCTTGAGAGAACAATCATGGTATCCTCATTTTATTTTTTCATGTGAGTGACCCTTTTGCATTCTCCAGGGCGCAATGCCTCGGTGACATGACTATTTAGGAGAGGGATTAATACCATTTCGACGAACAGAACATGAATTTTCGTTGCATTCAAGGCACATGAAATGCCAAAATTTAAAGGTTCATCAATGTCTAAAACAATTGAAGACTTGTCTATACTCACTCGGCTTTGGAAGGAGGTTTGTATTTTGGTACTTTTGAGGTTGGTGTGAAAGACATTCTTCACCTATGATAGGTAATGTCCTTGAAATTGTTTTCATCATTTTCTTAATCTCTTAGATTGGGAGGGCATCTCCCGAGAGATCTTAGTGGCTTTATCAACCTCAATGGAATTATTTTTCACTTCTTGCATATGCTTGTTAAACAAATTAAATTGTTGCATAATATATAACAAATTGTTACATACACGTAGATCCCCTTCATTAAGTGGAGCATTGTTCTTAACACCTTCTATATAAAACCCACATGTGTGTTCATCATGCAATGACCAACAAGCTCTGTATAAATAAAAGAAATCACTTACCATATTGGTGGTTCTAATGACGAATGAGGCCTTTGGGGTTTTGGAGGCCCCTTGTTGAAATGTCTGGGAGGGAATCTAAGTTGCTAATAGATGGATTCAACCCCAAAATCCCTTATCAATAGAACGTCATCATTGTTTTTTGAGGTCTTTGGAAATGGCGCAAAAAATGTTACCAATCAAATTAGTATCATTTTGTAGATCAAGGTAATGTATTCACGTCGTCATTGTTTTTTGAGGTCTTTGGAAATGGCACAAAAAATGTTACCACTCAAATTAGTATCATTTTGTAGATCAAGGCAATGTATTCCCAATGTTAGTGAAGGTAAGATAGAGAGAGAGTTAAACCCAATGTCACCATTGTTTGACCTTTGAATACTTTGGGTAACTCCAAAACCCATGGGGGACTCTAATAGGTCAAAGATACATACAACCACCAACAAGACACAAATACCTTCCATGAAACCTCAATAGCTATGACGAGAGCCTAATTTTATTCAAACAATATCAAATCTAGACACGAGAATCATATTTCAATGGATCTATTCGCTTTAGCACAAATGCTAGATAAAATTATGCCTTTGGAGGAAATTTCATATTTCCCAAGGCAATGTCACACTTCCCAAGGAAGTCACTCCAAAAGGTGTGCCCTCACCTTAGGTTAAACTTGAGAATGAGTTATCAAAACTATTCTTAGCATTGACTTAACATGTGACTATCAAACCCTAAAAATTCTTCCCTTCACCATTCATGCAAGAAAAAAAGGCATCCCAAGAGAAGGGCACACTAGTTCAAGAGCTCCAATAAACCAATAGGAAAATAAAAGATTGCATAATTTGAACCTTTATCCATGATTTACAAATGTGGTGATGATCTCTTATTTATTTGAGACAACCCTTAACCTCTTACAAATACCTTCACCCCTTCCCCTTTTTATATGAAAAAAAATTGTGATTAAGTTGTGACCCTAAAATAGATTATTATTATTATTAAACTACATAAATTATGCTATATACAAGCTCCAAAAAAAACCTTTAGGTAAAAATAGCATTACTTCATCGTGCCCGATTTGCCACAACGATTTTCAATTGGGAGAGGAGGCGGTGCAACTCCATGGCCACGGCCATTACTATTTCAGGGGACCATATCACTGATAACAATAGCATTACTTCATCATGCCCGATTTGCCACAATGATTTTCAATTGGGAGAGGAGGCAGTGCAACTCCATTGCAGTCACATATACCACCCAGATTGCATTTACTTGTGGTCGAGTTCCGACTACAACTTTAACTGTCCTGTCTGTGGTACACCATTCATTTAGTAATGTCAGTATCATTTGATTATTTAATAGTATTAGTTTTTGGTTTAATTTGAATTGGTCATTAAAGGTTAGGCATGCATGACATTGGATAACACTTGTCTGTCGTAGAACATTTCAGTGCTAGTTTTCCATATCAAATTCAGCAACAATTTTCTCTCTGTCGTTGAGCATTTTAGTTTTCCATATCAGATTCAGCAGCAACACTTTTCTCTCTGTCGTCAAGCATGTTAGTTTTATTTAAGGGCAGATTTGACTACTCTGCCGCAACGAGAAATTGTGATATATATATATATATATATATACAATGTTATGTTAGCACGTTGAATTGAGATGTTTTTATATACATTATATGTTATATGTGTAGCACGTTGAATTGAGAATCTTTATATATACATTATAGATTATGGAATGTTCGTTTTTATTATGTGTAACATAGTGAGATATTTATGTTACGCATAAGATCGATTGTCTTTTTTTCTTTTTATATATATAATATATGTTATATGATGTTTCGTGTTATTATGTGTAACATGGTGAGATGTTTATGTTGATGGATTATTATCTCTTTTTTATGTATATATTATGTGATGTTAGTTGTTATTATATGTAACTTTCTAAGATGTTTATGTTGATGTATTTTTTTTTAATGTATACATTATATATTATGTGAAGTCACACCTTGAGATATTGTTCTTATTATGTGTAACACAATGAGATGTTTATGTTGATTGGTTATCTTTTTCCTTATGTATGAATTATATGTTATGTGATGTTATTATGCGTAACACAAGGTGAGATGTTTATGTCGATAGATTATCTTTTTTTTTATCTATACATTATATGTTATGTGATGTTAGTTGTTATTATGGGTGTGTGCAAGAAGTTGAGGGTCTCTTTTGGCACGTTAGATGCAATACAAAACTGAAAGGACAGACATCCATCAAATTGCATGGATATTTTGAGACACTTACACAATGAATCTTGCGATCAGTTAAAAACAAGAAATGTAGGAAATTGAATGACCTTTCCAAATATATAATTTTTTTCTATTGAAAATGTTGTTAACTATATAAAGTTAGATATTTTTTAGCAGGCACTTTTTATTTTTGGAACAAATTATAAGGTATATGTTTTTGTGGGTGCAGCGTCTGAGTGTCTAAATGATGGAATAAACTTACGAAAACCGGTATACATATAGAGAACATATAGGACTAGTGCACGACTATTTTTTCAATAATAAAAATAATATTTTTAAATTTGTTTTTAATTATCTAAGAGATCAAACCTCGAAAATGGTACGTCAATTGTGGGTGCAGCGTTTGAATGTCTTAATGCAATTATTTGGAAGTGGGTTTTTTATAGCATGTAGAGGTTGGTGTTCTTTAGTGCACCATACAAATTTTTTTAAATGGTTGAGAAACAAAAGAGATATCGACAAAACACTAATAGTGTGTTTCTTGAGTTGAGGAGTGATGACAGAAGATAAATGAGAAAAAAAATAGAAAAAATTATGTATTCTTGTTAAAATTTACATATTTAGAATCTGCAAAAAAAACCATATCTGTTTGTAAAATCTCATAAAAAATGGAGGTGTGCAGCATAATCAGACGAACCGCTAAACACGAGCATATTGGAAATTTGGATATAATGTTGAATTAGCCATGGTTTATCATACTCCAAGGCATAGGCATGTTGAATCCGAAGCAAAGTACAAAGTAAACACATAGGCATAGGAATTCCATGAAAACATGGGTGGAGGCTCAGCCTTGTCATTTGGTGGGAAATATTTTTTGAATTTAACCAATACCGAGTGCGCTTTAGTAAAGCCAAACGCATGTGCGATTTAGTAAATCCAAACGCGCACGCGATTTATAAAATATAAACACGTGCGCATTGTAGTTAACATCATTTTCATCATTATCATCAACACCATCGTCATCGTCATCGTCATCATCACCTTCATCATCACCTTCATCATCACCATCGTCATCCTTATCATCACCATGATCATTGGTCATTGCTCATCCTCATCATCACCATGATCATTCGTCATCGATCATCATCACCATGATCATCAATCATCGATCATCATCACCATCCTCATCCTCATCATCAGCATCACCTTCCTCATCATCATCATCATCATCATGAACATCATCGTCACCATCGTCGTCATCATGATCAACATCATCATCACCATTGTCATCATCATCATCATCTTCATCATCATCCTCCTCCTCCTCCCCCTCCTCATCATCATCATCATCAACATGATCATCATCATCACCATCAACATCATGAATATCATCATCACCATCATCGTCATCATCATCAACATCAACATCATCATCATCATCATCCTCATCATCATCCTCATCATCATCATCACCTTCATCATCATCATCATCACCATCCTCATCCTCATCATCACCATGATCATTGGTCATCAATCATCATCACCATCCTCATCCCCATCATCACCATGATCAATGATCATCGATCATCATCACCATCCTCATCCTCATCATCGAACATCATTTCATCATCATTGGTGATGGTGTGAAGAGACCTATCATCACCATCGTCGTCATCATGATCAACATCATCATCACCATTGTCATCATCATCATCATCTTCCTCATCATCATCCCTCCTCCTCCTCCTCCTCCTCATCATCATCATCAACATGATCATCATCATCACCATCAACATCATGAACATCATCCTCCCCATCGTCGTCATCATCATCAACATTATCATCATCATTGTCATCATCATCATCCTCATCATCATCATCACCTTCATCATCATCATCATCACCATCCTCATCTGCATCATCACCATGATCATTGCTCATCGATCATCATCACCATCCTCATCCTCATCATCACCATGATCATTGATCATCGATCATCATCACCATCCTCATCCTCATCATCATCATGATCATTGATCATCGATCATCATCACCATCCTCATCCTCATCATCAGCATCACTTTCCTCCTCCTCCTCCTCATCATGAACATCATCGTCACCATCGTCGTCATCATGATCAACATCATCATCACCATCATCTTCATCATCATCACATCCTCCTCCTCCTCCTCCTCCTCATCATCATCATCAACAACAATGTGATCATCATCATCACCATCAACATCATGAACATCACCATCACCATCGTCATCATCATCAGCATCATCCTCATCACCTTCATCATCATCATCATCATCACCATCCTCATCCTCATCCTCATCATCACCATGATCATTGATCATTGATCATCATCACCATCCTCACCCTCATCATCACCATGATCATCGGTCATCGATCATCATCACCATCCTCATCCTCATCATCACCATAATCATTGATCATCAATCATCATCATCAACATCGCCATGATCATCATCATCATCATCATCATCAACAACATCAACATCATTATCAACATCATCAACATGACCATCAACATCATCATCACCAACGTCGTCATCATCCTCATCATCCTCATCATCATCATCATTGTCATCATCATCATTACCTTCATCATTATTATCAACATGATCATCATCATCACCATCAACATCATGAACATCATCATCACCAACGTCGTCATCATCATCATCATCAAAATCATCATCATCATCCTCATGATCATCATCATCCTCCTCCTCATCATCATCTTCATCATCATCATCACCATCAACATCATGAACATCATCATCACCGTCGTCGTCATCATCATCATCATCAACATCATCCTCATCCTCATCATCATCATCATCATCAACATCATTGTCATGATCATCATCATCATCGCCATCACCATCACCGTCGTCATCATCCTCATCCTCCTCCTCATCATCATCATAAACATCTTCATCATCATCATCATCATCATCACTATCATCACCATCATCACCATCCTCATCCTCATCATCATCCTCATCCTCCTCCTCATCATCATAAACATCTTCATCATCATCATCACCACCACCATCACCACCATCATCATCATCATCCTCCTCCTCCTCCTCCTCATCATCATCATCACCATCAACATCCTCATGATCATCTTCATCACCATCATCACCATGATCATTGGTCATCGATCATCATCACCATCCTCATCCTCATCATCACCATGATCATGGATCATGGATCATCATCACCATCCTCATCCTCATCATCACCATGATCATTGGTCATCAATCATCATAACCATCCTCATCATCATCATCAACATGATCATTGATCATTGATCATCATCATCATCATCATCAACATCAACATCATTATCAACATCATCAACATCATCAACATGATCATCAACATCACCATCAACATCATCATCACCAGCGTCGTCGTCGTCATCATCATCATCATCATCATCATCATCATCATCATCATTGTCATCATCATCATTACCTTCATCATCATCATCAACATGATCATCATCATCACCATCAACATCATGAACATCATCATCACCAGTGTCGTCATCATCATCATCATCAACATCATCGCCATCATCCTCATGATCATCATCATCCTCCTCCTCGTCATCATCTTCATCATCATCATCACCAGTGTCGTCATCATCATCATCATCAACATCATCGCCATCATCCTCATGATCATCATCTTCATCATCATCATCACCATCAACATCATGAACATCATCATCACCATCGTCGTCATCATCATCACCATCGTCGTCATTGTCACCATCCTCTTCCTCCTCGTCATCATCATCATAAACATCTTCATCATCATCATCATCACCATCATCACCATCCTCATCCTCATCATCATCCTCATCCTCATCCTCCTCGTCATCGTCATCATAAACATCTTCATCATCACCATCATCACCACCATCATCATCATCATCATCCTCATCATCATCATCACCACCATCAACATCCTCACCATCATTTTCATCATCATCATCACCATCATCACCATGATCATTGGTCATTGATCATCATCACCATCCTCATCATCACCATGATCATTAATCATCGATCATCATCACCATCCTCATCTTCATCATCACCATGATCATTGGTCATCGATCATCATCACCATCCTCATCCTCATCATCACCATGATCATTGATCATCGATCATAATCATCAACATCGCCATGATCATCATCATCATCATCAACATCAACATCAACATCATTATCAACATCATCAACATGATCATCAACATCACCATCAACGTCATCATCACCAGCGTCGTCATCATCATCATCATCCTCATCATCATCATCATTGTCATCATCATCATTACCTTCATCATAATCATCAACATGATCATCATCATCACCATCAACATCATGAACATCATCATCACCAGCATCGTCATCATCATCATCATCAACATCATCGTCATCATCCTCCTCCTCATCATCATCATCTTCATCAATCATCAACATCAACATCATGAACATCATCATCATTTCCGTCGTCATCATCATCATCATCGACATCATCCTCATCATCATCGCCATCATCGTCACCATCGTCACCATCCTCATCCTCCTCCTCATCATCATCATAAACATCTTCATCATCATCATCATCACCATCGTCACCATCCTCATCCTCATCATCATCCTCATCCTCATCCTCCTCACCATCACCATCATCACCATCATCATCATCATCATAATCATCATCATCATCACCTTCATCATCATCATCACCATTAACATCCTCACCATCATCTTTATTATCATCATCACCATGATCACCATGATCATTGGTCATCGATCATCATCACCATCCTCATCCTCATCATCACCATGATCATTGATCATCGATCATCATCAACATCGCCATGATCATCATCACCATCGTCGTCGTCATCATCATCATCAACAACATCAACATCAACATCATCATCAACATCATCAACATGATCATCATCATCAACATGATCATCATCATCACCATCAACATCATGAACATCATCATCACCAGCGTCGTCATCATCATCATCATCAACATCATGAACATCATCATCACCAGCGTCGTCATCATCATCATCATCAACATCATCGTCATCATCCTCATCATCATCATCATCATCATCATCGTCATCATCTTCATCATCATCATCACCATCAACATCATGAACATCATGATCATCGTCATCGTCATCATCATCATCATCATCAACATCATCCTCATCATCCTCATCATCATCAACATCATCGTCGTCATCATCATCATCATCATCCTCCTCCTCCTCGTCATCATCTTCATCATCATCATCACCATCAACATCATGAACATCATCATCACCGTCGCCATCATCATCATCATCATCAACATCATCCTCATCATCATCATCATCATCAACATCATCGTCGTCATCATCATCATCATCGCCATCATCATCACCATCGTCACCATCCTCATCCTCCTCGTCATCATCATCATAAACATCTTCATCATCATCATCATCACCATCATCACCATCCTCATCCTCATCATCATCCTCATCCTCATCCTCCTCCTCATCATCATCATAAACATCTTCATCATCATCATCATCACCACCACCATCATCTTCATCATCATCATCATCATCATCCTCATCATCATCATCACCTTCATCATCATCATCACCATCAACATCCTCACCATCATCTTCATCATCATCATCACCATCATCACCATGATCATTGGTCATCGATCATCATCACCATCCTCATCCTCATCATCACCATGATCATTGATCATCAACATCGCCATGATCATCATCACCATCGTTGTCATCATCATCATCATCAACATGATAATGATCATCGTCTTCATCACCATTAGTATGGAGGCCCGAGGGATGGAGTAAGGGAGAAAAAGGAACATTTAGGGAGGGATGCAGAGAGAAAGAGGGAGGTATATTTAGAAAGAGATAGGGATATGTAGGGATTATTGGGGCTATAGAGAGAAACATTTATATGCATGAAAAGAAGGGAACACTAAAAACATTTGTTTTGTTGCTAGCCATAGAAAACATTTGGGAAGTTATGATCTTATTCATTTCCCTAGCCATGCACCCACTCTATTAATTGTGCTTAACCATATCGCATGCGCGTTATACTTAAACAAATCGCGTGCGCATTTTGGGACTGTAAAAACAGTGAATTGTTTTTGTCTAAGAGAAACTTCACTCTATTTTTATGAATTTATCCCATTACCATGTGTTTTTTTTCAGGAGCATGAGCCCGCCTGTGAAAATACTCACAATTTACATGTTCTCCATCATTCTTTTTGTTATGCAGGTGCAACATTGAGGATATCTTTCATGGTTGAGGAGCACACAGGATAAGATATCAAGCTTCAATGTCATTTCATGGTGATGGTGGATATACACAATTGTACAAGAAAATCAGCTTGAGGAACAATTTATGATTTAACTTTCATTTGCTTATTAATCAAGAGAACCAAAGGTAAATTTTCCCATTCATTATTGTTTTGATGAGAAATATGAACAATTGAGAAGGAAGATTGAAGCACCTTGAAGGATCAATAGTTATAAAGCAAGTTAAAGGTTTCGAAGCTTGTAATTGAGGAGCAACAAAAACAAACTATATTGACATTGATCATTATGGTGATGGGGAATGTACGTAACCGAGGAAGAAAATCAGCAAGGAAGAAGAGACCTCAAGAAGTCATCGAAGAAGAGAAAGAAAAGAAAAGAATATACATGATGAATCGGAGGCTTTCTTTGGAAGCTAATCCAACCCCAATTATAGAGGATAAGTTACCATCTCAAGATGAAGCTCATGACGAGGCATTGTACATGGAGCCTACTGTTGAAGAGGAATTGGACATGGAGCCTACTGTTGAAGAAGAAAATATTAACCGGGCCATCGATGAGGATGTTGGACTTCCACCATCCAACTACTAGGTAGAGAATGAAGGACAACAAGTTGCTACTGAAATGCCAGAGCTTATTGTTGATGCACTAGATGATAGAAATCCAACCCCCTTACCTCCATTAGAAAGCACACATCGAAGAACTTTGAAGCGTATACAAGTTGATGAAAGACTCCTCAATTCCATTGAAGGTACAATATCTAAATGTAGTATTGCTTATCAAACTCAATAGATACTAAATAAATATTTTGTTTCTAAATGTGATGGAGATAAATGTAGATTATTTTTATCATTGTTAAAATATAGGGGCATGAATATTGTTAGGAAATCATTAGGGATAAAGATGATAAAGCCTTCTGGACCAAGTTCTCATATAGTTAAAAGCTTAGTAGATGCCTTTGGTAAAATTGGTAAGAACACACGGTCAAAGGACCGCAATGCGGCTCATCGTGTGTTGTCACAAGCAATTGTAAATAAGAACACCAAGGTCCTTCGTTTTCTCAAGCCTACATCTAAACTAGTTAATTTGAATGTAAAAACCCTCCATAGGTCTTCTATTAGAAGAGAACATCTTGACACAACAGCCTAGACAGATTTTTGGGCCTTTATTGGTCGGTTGCCACGTCGTGACATGAAGCTAGTTGATGCAGTAAAGGGACTAGTGCATAGTTTTTGGCATGATCACATAAGGCCTTCTTCAAACCGGAAGGGTGTACTAAAACTAAGAAGGGGTTCAAAGGACCACGAAGCACATATTAAGCATCTTCTTGATATAACATAGACAAAACGATACGAGAAATTTAGGAATGAACATAGACAATTGAATTTGGGACAAAGATCTTTTGAGAAATGTAAGCCCTGGTATGTTAGAATAAATACTCTCCATAACACTTGTTGTTGTAGATGCCATGTAGAATATGAATATTACTATGAAACATTTTTGTACATTCGTCATGTGTTGCATACTAACCATGTACAGGATTGCTCCTTGACAATACCATCGACCTCATCAAGAGAATTCATTCATAGTATCATGTGCAATAGGCCTGAGGGGCAAACTTACTATGCAAAATCCTGTTTGGATGGAACATGCTCCAACTGTGCTGGAATGGCATTATTGAGCCAATGTATGCACGAGACTGGAGACAATGAATTTGGGAATATGGTTACAGACATGAAAAGTTTCAAATATATCAGCTATGAAATAGTCCCAGGGAAAGAAAGCAAAAAAATACAATTGGTGACATCTCAGGTACATGCATTTATCTATAAATTTATGTTTGAACAGTTGCATTTCATTCCTTACTTACAAAAAACCATGATATTGAGATCATTTTGTGCCAACAGGTACAAGTTAGTGTCTTCATCAAGGAATTTATTGAAAAGACACGTCAATATGCTCATCATGTCCACTTGGCACGATGGCAGGATGAGAAGTTTAGAATATGCAGAGATACATTTCCTCGTGGTAATATACTTTTAGTTGTTGATTTTGCCAATAACTACACTCTACAACCTCAAAATGAGATCCAAAGTCAGTATTATCACTCTGAGCAGTTTTCCTTGATGTTGCATATCACATATAGGCATGGCCCAAATAGCAGTGAAGAGCAAAGAGAAATTCTAAAGGAATATCACTTCTACATAAGTGATGATAGGTGCCATGACTTCCACTATGTATGTCATTGCTTCATCATGTTCTATGATCATTTGAAGGGCAGGAACATACAGATGGATTGACACTGGATTTGGTCTGATGGATGTGCTGGTCAATTAAAAAATGCACGCATATTTCAATGGTTGTGTTCATTGCATAAAAACTACAAAGTTCCACATATGTGGAACTATTTTGAGACTGGGCAAGGTAAAGGAGAGCATGATGGAGCTGAAGCATGTGTCAAAACAGCCCTACGAAGAGAGGAATTGAAATTATCTACAATATATACTATTTGAAATGCTCAATCTATAGTCAGGTGGTGCACACCAGTAATGGGAGAGGAATCAACTATGCGAGTAGAATCCACAAGAAAGAGACATGTGGAGAGATTTTTTTCGGAGGTGATAGACATAGATCGTTAACATGCATGGGAATGCAAGACTGTTCCTGGGACTCGTGGCTTTCATTCGGTTTGAAGCTCTGATAACCCAGTATTTGAAATTTGGACCAGAAAACTCACTTGTTTTTTCCCGCCTTGTTGTGATGGTGACTGGGATGTGTGTGAATCATTGGATTGGGTTGATGGATGGGATCGCATATCACTTCCACTTGATCAGGATGCAATTGTTGATTTAACTCCATTGGAAGAAGACCAATCGTCTATTTCTATAGATTTTGATCATGTATCAGACCTTGTACAACCTGGTATGATGCATTTCCTTAACATTTTTTTGTAAAATTTACGTAGTCTTGAAACTCACATTAATGGCCTTGTATCACACGAAAAATATTTGATCATATACCTACAATCATACTATGCAGGACACATATACGCAATGTTTGCCTCAAAAGATACTAAATGGGGTGGTGATTACTAGTTGTCACGTTGTATAGAGAGAAAGAAAACCCTCATTATGTCCATGAATGATGATGAAAACAACCACTTCCCCATTGGGTCTATGGTTGTTAAAGGTGAATATCTTACACATGACAACAATGCAAGAAAGAAGGGTGGATATGTTTACAGGGATTACAAACCAGGTGCAAGTGTGTATCACTCTACCAACTTAATCATTGGTACAAACCTCCAGGTACGAACAATGCCTAGTCGGAATTCATCGAAGGTACGCTACTTCTTACCGGATACAGAGCACGAGAGACTAATGGAGACCATCATTATAAGAGATGATCTAGAGGGCTTGGTTGTATGATAATAGGTGGGATTTAGCATGATGAGGTATGTGTCATAATTTTAATTTTCCCATGTATGTTTCTTATGAATATGTCAATTTTGTGTTCTTGTATGCTTCTTCTTACCGGATACATAACACGAGAGACTAATGGAGACCATCATAATAAGAGATGATCTGGAGGCCTTGGTTGTATGATATTAGGTGGGATCTAGCATGATGAGGTATGTATCATAATTTTAATTTTCTCATGTATGTTTCTTATGAATATGTCAATTTTGTGTTCTTGTATGCTACTTCTTACTAGATACATAGCACGAGAGACTAATGGAGACCATCATTATAAGAGATAATCCGGAGGCCTTGGTTGTATGATATTAGGTATCTAGCATGATGAGGTATGTATCATAATTTTAATTTTCCCATGTATGTTTCTTATGAATATGTCAATTTTTTGTTCTTGATATGCGAAATTTTCCATAATGTTGTTTATAAATATGCCAAAAATTCTCTTGTATGTCAAGTTAATGAACATGCCAAATTTTATGTATGATAAATAAACCATATATATCAATCATATGAACATTTCAAGATCTCATTCACATGATATACATAACATTAGAATACATACATGTACCTCTGTAGGTCATACCTATTAAAGTTCTTTGTAGGCTCTCTTACAGGACTAAAACCCTAATTTTTCAAGTAGGTAATATTGTCAATGTTTTCAGCCGATATATACAACTAGGATGATGGAAACAAGATGCCGAAATGATAAACTTATGTTTTAAGGATTGTATAATTTCCTTCTTGACATCTCACCTCTTATACCCCCATGTCCATTGCTAAATGGGTAGTGCATAGTAGTGTTGGAATTTCATCTCATTTTTTATATTTAAAAGTTTAATTTCTACTTAAAAGATAATAAAAGATAATAAGAGTTTGGGCCAAAGCTAGACAATGCATTTCATGCCAACAAAGGCCAAACCTGGAAAACCCTATCCCTAATTAGGGTTTATTGTTTAACATGCATGGCCCATAACCATAACCCTACCTAGGAAACACTAATCCTAACCCTAATCTTATCTTACTGTCACAACTCAATTCAGAATCAATCTAATGTCCAACTCAACTTTTTCAAATCTGATGGAATTATGCTTCAAATCATGTTGATTCACAAAGTTGACTTTAGTGTGCATGTATTGAGATCATTGAAACCTTTAAATATAATAGTTTTTTCATGCATGGTTTCCATTCTATGCCCTGGGTAGGGATTCAACAGGTGTCCCTAAAAGCTTGTAGGAGGTGGGATTCAATGTGCCACAGAATCATGACCGTTGCTTGGATCGACGAACCGTTGGCTCTGTTGGATTCAGGACATCAGGATAGTGCTAGGGTGGCCCTCTAATCTAGTTCCATGGAGAAGAGACCATTATTTTGGTCAATTTTGGAAACTAGGGTTTTGCTCAGTAAGTGAATGTGAAATTTTTACACATGGGGGTCAAATTCACATATTGCTCGACCGTGAAGGTGTGGCTAGTGTTCCCACATAACACATGCCTAAACACACTTGTACGACCCACAGAAAGACCTTTTTTAATCTACGGTTTCCATTCTATGCCACGGGTAGGGATTCAACAGGTGTCCCTGAAAGCCTGTAGGAGGTGGGATTCAACGTACCACAGAATCATGACCATTGCTTGGATTGATGAACCGTCAGCTCCATTGGATTTAGGACATCGGGATAGTGCTAGGGTGGCCCTCTAATTTGGTTCCATGGAGAAGAAACCATTATTTTGGTCAATTTTGGAAACTAGGGTTTTGTTCAATAAGTGAATGTGAAATTTTTGCACATGGGGGTCAAATTTGCATATTTCTCAACCATGAAGGTGTGGCTAGTGTTCCCACATAACACATGCCTAAACATGCTTGCACGACCCACTGAAAGCTTTTTTTATGCACGGTTTCCATTCTATGCCCCGGGTAGGGATTCAACATGTGTCCCTGAAGGCCTGTAGGAGGTGGGATTCAACATGCCACAAAATCATGACCGTTGCTCGAATCGACGAACCGTTAGCTCCATTGGATTCAGGACATCGAGATAGTTCTAGGGTGGCCTTCTAATCTGGTTCCATGGAGAAGAGACCATTATTTTGGTCAATTTTGGAAAATAGGGTTTTGCTTAGTAAGTGAATGTGAAATTTTTGCACATGGGGGTCAAATTCACATATTGCTCGACTGTGAAGGTGTGGCTAGAATTCCCACATAACACATGACTAAACACGCTTGAACGACCCACCGAAAGCTCTTTTTTATGCACGGTTTCCATTCTATGCCCCTGGTAGGGATTCAACAAGTGTCCCTGAAAGCCTGTAGGAGGTGGGATTCAACGTGCCACAAAATCATGACTGTTGCTCAGATCAATGAACCGTCAGCTCCATTGGATTCAGGACATCGAGATAGTGCTAGGGTGGCCCTCTAATCTAGTTCCATTTAGAAGAGACCATTATTTTGGTCAATTTTGGAAACTAGGGTTTTGCTTAGTAAGTGAATGTGAAATTTTTGCACATGGGGGTCAAATTCACATATTGTTCGACCGTGAAGGTGTGGCTAGCGTTCCTACATAACACATGCCTAAACACGCTTACATGACCCACCGGAAGCCCTTTTTATGCACAGTTTCCATTCTATGCCCCTGGTAGGGATTCAACAAGTGTCCCTAAAAGGCTGTAGGAGGTGGGATTCAACTTGCCACAGAATCATGATCGTTGCTCAGATTGACGAAACGTTGGCTCCATTGGATTCAGGACATCAGGATAGTGCTAGGGTGGACCTCTAATCTGGTTCCATGGAGAAAAGACCATTATTTTGTTCAATTTTGGAAACTAGCATTTTGCTCAGTAAGTGAATGTGAAATTTTTGCACATGGGGGTCAAATTCGCATATTGCTCAACCGTGAAGGTGTGGCTAGCGTTCCCACATAACACATGCCTAAACACGCTTGCACAATGCACTGGAAGCCCTTTTTTTATGCATGGTTTCCATTCTATGCCACGGGTAGGGATTCAACAGGTGTCCTTGAAAGCCTGTAGGAGGTGGGATTCAACGTGCCACAGAATCATGATCGTTGCTCATATCGACGAACCGTCAGCTACGTTGGATTCAAGACATTGGGATAGTGCTAGGGTGGCCCTCTAATATGGTTCCATGGAGAAGAGACCATTATTTTGGTCAATTTTGGAAACTAGGGTTTTTCTCAGTAAGTGAATGTGAAATTTTTGCACATGGGGGTCAAATTCGCATATTGCTCGACTGTGAAGGTGTGGCTAGCATTCCCACATAACACATGCCTAAACACACTTGCACAACCCACTAGAAGCCCTTTTTATGCATGGTTTCCATTCTATGCCACGGGTAGGGATTCAACAGGTGTCCCTAAAAGCCTGTAGGAGGTGGGATTCAACGTGCCACAGAATCATGACCGTTGCTCAGATCGACAAACCATTGGCTACATTGGATTTAGGACATAGACAGAGTGCTAGGATGGCCCTCTAATTTGGTTCCATGGAGAAGAGACCATTATTTTGGTCGATTTTGGAACTAGGGTTTTGCTCAGTAAGTGAATGTAAAATTTTTGCACATACGTGTCAAATTCCCATATTACTCGACTGTGAAGGTGTGGCTAGCGTTCCCACATAATACATGCCTAAACAAGCTTGCACGAACCACCAAAAGTCCTTTTTAATGCACGGTTTCCATTCTATGCCCCGGGTAGGGATTCAACAGGTGTCCCTGAAACTCTGGAGGAGGTGGGATTCAACGTGCCATAGAATCATGATCGTTGCTTGGATTGACAAACCGTCATCTCTATTGGATTTCAGACATCGAGATAGTGCTAGGGTGGCCCTCTAATCTGCTTCCATGGAGAAGAGACCATTATTTTGGTCAATTTTGGAAACTAGGGTTTTGCTCAGTAAGTGAATGTCCAATTTCTACACATATGGGTCAGCTTTGCAAATTCCTTGATCGTGAACGTGTGGCTATCATTCCCACATGGAACTTGCCTAAACACGCTCGCATGACACACTGAAAGCCCTTTTTGATGCACAGTTTCCACTCTATGCCCCGGTTAGGGATTCAACGGGTGTCCCTAGAAGCCTGTGGGAGGTGGGATTCAACGTTCCATAGATTGATGACCGTTGCTCAGATCGATGAACCGTCAGCTCCGTTGGATTAAGTACATCGTGATAGTACTAGAGTGGCCCTCTACTCTGGGTCCATGGAAAAGGGATCATTTTTTTTTGTCAATTTTGGAAACTAGGGTTTTGCTCAGTAAGTGAATGTGAAATTTTTTCACATAAAGGTCAGCTTGAAGGCAATTGTAGATCTTCCCCTCATATAAGAGATGTGAGCGTTTCATAGGGGCTTCACTTGTTTACCAATATGATATCACGTTAGTTCATATTGTGGGTTTTAAAATTATCAAAAATTGAACCAATATATTGCAGGTACTGGGGGGATGAGGGGTTTAAGGTGGGGCTGGGTAGGGTAGTTTATAAGGATTGAGCTATAAAAAGGGGTGGGAGGAGTTTTTAAGTATTGGGAGGGGGTTTCAACAAAAAGAGTTTGGGTCAATATCTCTCAAAATTAAGGGTATTCTTTAATATCCCACAATCGCACATACTATGTGAGAGGTTCACTAAGTGAAGTCCCCGTGACATAAAGCTAAATATAATTACTAAACTCCTAACAATAGAAAGAAACACAAACCCAAATACCAAAATCATGATAATTCCAAACTTCAAATGATAGCTAAAGGAAAATTCATAAATAAAATATTCCTAATGCACTTCTTACAACCTTAAACTTGTATGCTCAAGTATTTCTTACAACCTTATAAAGAAACTTATATGCATAATGTAATATATTAGGGTCTTAGAGGTAAATAAAACTTGTATGCTTGTACTTTTTACAACCTTATAAGGAAACTTCTAATCATAATGTATGCGAGAAGAAAATAGTTATGTATTTAAATATTAAATAAAAGTAATATAGCTTTGTTCTAAATCTTGTGCTTTTTACAACCTTATAAGGAAACTTCTAAAATCATAATATCGAGAAGAAATCATAATAACAATTGTTGTACTCTTTGTAGGTTTCACAAGAAAAGGGCGTCCAAAAAGTATGGGAAAGTAACACCAAAGAATTATCATGTTTAGGTCTATTTTTTCTCTATTTTGTGTCATTTTTTTTTAATAATTTTTCATCCCATTGTAATTTAATTTGAATTAATATATTAAGATTTTGTATGTGATAATATTGCATTATAAAAATATAAAAATAAAAACAATAAAATAACAATAAATATTTAAAAAAAAATTATTTACATATACATAAAACTAAATATTATTACGAAACTCCTATCAATAGAAAGAAACACAAACCCAAATACCAAAATCATGATAATGCCAAACTTCAAATGATAGCTAAAAGAAAATTCATAAATAAAATATTCTAATGCACTTCTTACAACCTTAAACTTGTATGCTCAAGTATTTCTTACAACCTTATAAAGAAACTTATATGCATAATGTAATATATTTGTTGGAATATATTAAACCCACTCACAACTTAGGATAAAATAATTAATCATTATTTGATTAATTATTCACCCACTAGCTTAATTAGGTGGCACCTTAAAGTCAATGCATGCCATCTATATCCTAGGAATGAGTTATTTCTGATTCTGGGTTCATCTAGAATTAGTATGCAGGACCTTATAGCAGATTTTGCTTTTTTCTGCTTTTTCTGCTTTTTCTACGTTTCTATGGATAAGATAAAAGCTAGTCAACTAGGAAACTGGGAGCTTTTGTTTCCAACCCATCCTCCATTAGTTTTTCTCCATTTTCTAGGATTAGCATGTTACTTCCATCTCCTTGACAACTCACTCATGCTTTTGCCAACTCGTGAGGTCCTTGATAGATTTAGCAAGTGTTTTATCCACCTATGGGGGTTTGCTATATTTTGGTAAGTCAGTCTTTTTGAGCTTTATGAGTTGTTTCCATACAATTCGACTTCCCCATGAGGGATGTACTATTTA